>LR991024.1:9244053-9844053 GCA_905163495.3 Cosmia trapezina
ACCTTTCAATTGGAGAAATTTTACACTTCGTTCGTGGACCACCAAAATTCCATTGTGAATACTGTAATGGAAGTTAGTAATATAATCTTTACCTACACATCCCTTTTTTCGAACAAACCAGAACGCCCCACGCAAAATCAGTCCTAAACACAATATTTGCATCCATAGTCCTTTGATCCGCTAACCGGCGCTGGCGAACCGTTTCAATCCGAATTCGTCCAATAAATGCGTAGTCATGGTTAATGCATGTCCCGTTATTTTCGGCACAGACGGGCGGGACATCAATCTGTATCAGTTTGTTTGATTGGCACGCCTGATCCCGCACGTCCCTGGGCATTTAGCCCCACCGGCACGCTTTACTCCATGGCTACTGATTTAATTATCTGTTCCTACCAATTCATTTTTCAAGCTTCAGTTTGTGGCTGTGATGTACGAGGGTTAATTGTGGTTTGGTGAAATCTGGAATAGAAAATTAAAAAGAATTAAGTAGCCGAGATGATGTTGTTTTTCTCGTTTATATTGAAATCTAAAGAGAGATAATAACTCTAATGACTAACAGATCACGCTATGAAATGTAAAAGATAAAACTTAACGAACCATTTGCTTAATAAATATGTTATCATCAAGCAACTTACTTATTATTTTATATGTTCGTAAACGAAAAATTAAGCCGATCAGCTGTCAAATTCTTACCGTGAAAACATTGGTGAAGTTAGCTGTCAGTCTTGACAGCTCACTTCACGCTCACTTCACCTAAGTTTTCATTGTGAGATTTTTACAGAAACATACTGTAATTAGAATCAAATCCCAGACACAGACAGAGACAAATTCCCTTCAAACGTCACAACGTCTAATTTATTCAAAGTTCATTAGTAAAATTAACGCCATTCCACACACAGAACACAGACAAACTTATGAGATATTAACATGTGTTACTAGGATTATAAATTAACAATACAATTACATTTTACACTGTAATTTAGCTACCGAAACTAACGTACCGCGTTCTAACTGTGTTATTCATAATCTCTGTGACGTAATCAATCCCGCGGCGGCGGGTTCACATCGAATATAAACATTGTTTGGAAACGATGCCTCAATGACAATGATGTAATTTACAATGTCGGGTAATTAGGTGGTTGTATTGTTCTATAGTTGGAGTTAGAGTTACTTGTTGTGTTTATGTTATGAATAAAAAAGTTGTGAGCTCAGATGTCCTGGATGGTGTTATGTATTATTGGTTTATTTTATTTATTTAAGTATATTTATTTATTCAAAAATACATTTACGTTGGTGCCAACATAATTAAACTCATTGGATTTTTTTCCGTGCACCAAAAACATCGTCTACATAATTTAGAATATTGAACCAATGATCTCTCGATGTAATAATCCGGAGTTTTTTTTTTATAAACACGAGCTTTTCTATTAAATTTCAGATCTTTGCATATGCTGACATCGAAATTGTTTGGCATTTAATAAAATAGAAATAAAAATATGAAAGACAGCATCAATAAGAATAATGAAAAGCTTTCTCAACAAGTTACCTATTGTATACAACTTGTAATGGAATCGGCGCAAGACCTCAGACACCCCAAATAGAATATTTAGTAATAAGCACAATACAATATTAATAATTTAATATTGCGGTTTTTTTATTTAAGAAACTAATGCATTTTTATTTGGTTACTGCAAGTTGCAACTTTGTCCAAACCTCAAATTAACTTTTGTTCTTTCAATCAAATCTTATTGCATTGTCATAGGTTTGTTTTTCTATAAACTACATAATTAACACCAATTTTTTTATTATTAGGTATTATTATTTGAAATTTGAGACACTATTCTAAATTCGAGAATAGTGTCTCGAATTTCAAATAGTAATAAAAAAAATAAACAAAACACAGATTAGAAACATCTGAAATCGGTTCTTAGTCGATGGTGAACAAAGAAAATACTTTCAAAACTTACTTTTTTTTTAATTTGGTTTACGCGTTTTGTGCGTTTGCTTATATCATGAGCAAATCATAAATTGTAACAAAGTATCCTTTGACACTCTGACCACTGAGAATGCAATAAACGCAGTTTAAATAGCTACCATGGAGGTTTACATAGCTAGCATTGAGCAGCTAACTGTTACTCTTATGCCCTTCTCGATATAACAATCTCTGAACTTAAGGTGTGGACTAAGTCACGAATTCTCAGTAGATAGGTACGCCTAGAGGGCAATCAGATAGAACTTTACCCTATATTGGCCTATATTAGTAACCAAATGTCCTCTAAGTCCCTCAGAATTCAAATTTCAAGTTACTATCACAAATAAATTGATATTAGAAAGCTTGATCCAATACTCAGTATTGAAGTACCTTAAACGACGTATTCAATATCTAGCCTAAGTTTTGAAGACAAAACTATCTATATTTTCAACCACAGATGACCTTGTCAAGAGGACTTATTGAAGGCTGTCCTTTTATTATATTATCACGAGTGACATTCAATCTATTTGAGAATTATTAAACTTCGAACTCGTTTTCAATTATCGATTCCATAGAAATGACTAATGAAAGGAATGATCGATTGTAAGATTGATTTTATTCAGTATCTACGTACTTTTTAATTAGGAGGCCCTCATCGCCTACGGAATAAATGTAGTAAATATGTCAGGTTTTCGGGAAAAATTAAATTGATGTCGCGTTTATATACAATTGCCAAATTACAATATAGATTTTTTTCTACCTATTTTGCCTGTCATTTAGTCAGCCCGTCTGTGGGCGAATTAATTTATCATCTTATTTAATAAAAATGAAATGCTTTTTGTTCGTAAACACATCACTTGAGAACCGCTAGTCCGATTCAACTTGGCTATTTTTCGTTTTAAAATATTTGTAATAGTCCGAATCAGGGTCTTATGAAAATAAAAATTTAAAAGTTTCCAGGAAAATTGGAAAACTCGGGAAAACTGAAAGTGCATTTTCTATGGGAATTTTGTATGAATTATTGAAATTTAGACCGGCCAACGTCTGTCGGGACAGCTAGTTCCTAGCCTTTAATAATAAAATCAGAGAGAGATAGAGTAGGTATAGGTACTATTGCTGATTATTCTCCGAAGAAAATACGTCTCCCCAACGAATTAAAAGAGACGTATAAAATAATAAAAATAAATCTGAGACTTATATCATCTGTACAATTCCATGTTCATGTGCTTTCTGAAACATAAGACATCTGCTTGCTTGTATGCACGCATTTTGCACTTGTCAACTGAAAGAAATGGGGCGACATTCCTAGGCAATGTGCCAAGATTCTCGCGCCATTTATATGTAATTTTACACGATATTTCATTGCTTTAGATGTATTTTCTAAAATATATCAAGGCTTTTCAAGCGCTACAGTGTCTAAATATAGGTACACGAATAAAGATGCGAATCCATAATATGACTTAAATTGAATTTAATGTTTGAAAATATCCTATTATTAAATCTCGGTGGAAATTGATACAGGAAAATTAGCACTTAACAAGGTTCGAAGTTTAAAAATGTGTACAAAAAAAATTGAAAGTCATGGGGACATGACTGTCAATTTTATTTGGGACCGGACTGGGACTGCCGACAGAAGTGAAAACTTAAGTGTAAAACCATGC
Organism: Cosmia trapezina; assembly: GCA_905163495.3. Taxonomy (NCBI): domain Eukaryota; kingdom Metazoa; phylum Arthropoda; class Insecta; order Lepidoptera; family Noctuidae; genus Cosmia; species Cosmia trapezina. Next base: position 9,247,687 of record LR991024.1, read on the forward strand.
ATAGCATGTCGCGGTGACGTCATGTTCATGTTTCTAACTGAAACAAAACGTCGCCCCCTTTTAGGCTCTGTGTGGCGCTACGACTCTCTGAACACGCCATCAACAAGCCTCGCAACGAATGCACCCCTATGCGAGCTCTATTTCAAGATAAGTTATAAATACTTGCCTACTAATTAACATGTCAAAGAAAACAGCACAAACCAAATAAGTTAGAAACCTTTTAACAACCACCTGTGTTACTTAGTACAGTAAAGTATAATCAATTTTCAAAACAGCACGGCAACCTTGAAAATATTTACATCGAGACCTACATTCTAATAACCTTTTAACACAAAGAAATGTAGTTCAGTGTTCGCCAGAAACATTTGTTGCGATCGGCAGTCGTCACAGTTTTGCATAATAATAGCACAATGGTTTGAGTGGTACGGAACGTTGTTACAAAACGTAAAAGAAACACCTTCTTGGTAGCGCCGCCCTGTCACCGCCACATCACTAGTGATGTCTCAAAAAATTCGGGAAACGGAACTTCTATATCTTCTATATCTATACTTATTTATAAAACAAAGTCGCTTTTCGTGTCTGGCTGTGTGGCCGCGTTGATCTTCTATAAACTGCGCAACGGATTTTGATGCGGTTTTCACTATAATTATTCCGGAAGGTTTATATGTATAATACATTAATATTTAACTTATACGTATATGATATAGAAGCCTTCATGTTTTGTGAAGTCGTAAAAACCGTGCGAAGCAGGGCCGGGTCGCTAGTAAATATATAAAGGTGTTAAAAATTAACTTTACAAACTTTCAGAGGTGCTTTAGACCATCGAACTGAATAACTTTTACTGTGGGACCAACTTCGAATCGCGAAAAAAAATCAGCTGTTGCCTACATTTATGTCCGCTTAACTCATCAAAATGCACGGAACAGCTGATTTTTTTTCGCGATTACCAAGTTGGTCCTTTATTAAAAGTTATTCAGTTCAATGGTGTAAAGCACTCCTTGAAGTTTTAAAGGTAATTTTTAACACCGTATATATTTCTCATTTTCAACAAATTCTATGTCGACTGTCCAGATATGCGGTAACAGCCAGTTCGAACTTTCGATAGCAAACAGGTATCAGAATTGTAGTTCTAGGCTAGGCTTCTAGTTCTCGATAACCTGTCGCAAAATCAAGTATTAAGGCATCAACTATCGGGTTCCTATAACGCGACACGTAGTTTACAGATATTTTAATTGCTTCACTAAGTTTCACTAACTTTGAAAAGTCTACATACGGGAATTGCGTCAAATTAACAATAGGATATCACATATAATTTCCAGCCATTACAAACGTAGGTAAATCTAATCGCCTAAATACCGGGACGCCCCGCGTTTCGTGCACATCACTAGCGGCTCATGAATTATTCGATGTTGTGACACAGACAGCCGCCCGCCCCAAGCCTATCGCCACGTGATACAGCTGATTGAATAATCGAATGAATCAATGTATTTAATTCTTTTTCACACCACCTGCTCGAAAATGTCAAATTATATGTCAAGCAACCTTAACCTAAAGTGAGTCATTAGTGGCCGGGGGCACAGCCGGTCAATAAAGTTGTACTGGATTTCATTATGACCCGCTGGTCAATAATGTGATTTGAATTTGGAATCTCACATGCTCAGCTAAATTGGCAGTATAGTACTAACAAACACCTTTTGGTGCCAGAAAGAGGAAAGCTATTCTCGAAACCCTTACTACGCGTGGATGATATTCTCGATTTCCTACAAAATCATAACGACTGCTTCTTCATATCGTTGCCATGTTTTCGAAGACATAATATTGTAAGAATAATTAGATAACTACGAACCATTTTTCATTTTTTTTAATTTTTTTTTTTAAATTTTGGAACGAAGTTCCTTATCGCGCGTTGTGAAAGGGGGCTAGACGGAAAAAAGTCTCACGAAAAGTTGTCACGACACTTTTTGCTATAGGTAGCTATTGTAAGCCGTGCGGCGTGCGCATGTTTCTCTGTCTGTCTCTCTCTCTCTCTCTTATAGAAAGCAAGCCAGATATTTTCATTTCTATTTCGCATTGAACAGTGTGGTGTCGCGATGATGATGATCATGATGATGATGATGATGATGATGATGATGATGATGATGTGATGATGATGATGATGATGATGATGATGATGATGATGATGATGATGATGATGATGATGATGATGATGATGATGATGATGATGATGATGATGATGATGATGATGATGATGATGATGATGATGATGATGATGATGATGATGATGATGATGATGATGATGATGATGATGATGATGATGATGATGATGATGATGATGATGATGATGATGATGATGATGATGATGATGATGATGATGATGATGATGATGATGATGATGATGATGATGATGATGATGATGATGATGATGATGATGATGATGATGATGATGATGATGATGATGATGATGATGATGATGATGATGATGATGATGATGATGAGTATAAAAATAAAATTTTGTTACAATTCCTTCACTAATTAATCGAAAGGAACTTTGTTCCATCCGGGTGTCCCTTGACACCTCTCAAGTTTTTTTTTTTTTTAAATTACACATCAACATCTATAAACGTACCAAATAAAAACTTAACTTTATCTTTGCACAACTGGACTAATGTCTCAAATGTTACCATTAACTTCAATTAATATGTAAGTGCATATAACTAACTAGTTCTAAATATGTTATTCTTACTGTTTGTTTATTTAATAAATACTTTGTTTTGGCTATTATTTTCTCACAGTAGGTGTAAAAAGTAGAGTATCCTCCTCTGGGCTAAAGGTGTCTTTGCCTTGGGCTAGCTTGAATCCCTCGCTGCATTCAGGATTCTTGTATTAACTCCCTCGCTTCGCTCGTGAGTTAAACTCTTAACTCCCTCGCTGCGCTCGGGAGTTAAATCCCGAATCCTTCATTGCGCTCGAGATTCAATATGACGCCCGTGACATAAGACACCACTTTAGCCCCTCGGTGCATAATCTACTATTAAACTTTAGCCGTCTTACTAATAAACACAGAATAAAGTTATTCTAAGTTTAAACCTATGAAAATGTATGGTTATTCCTTTGTTATTCCTGATATAACTTTATTACGTGTTTTATTTGTAAGAGGGTTCATGTTATCAGGCACTAAAGTGCAATTATTGAAATAGCATTAAGTTACTTTATGAATTTCAAAGAACATACAGGACATTTTTTAAGCAGTGCGCAAATGTTCACAGGGTGTTCTACCCATGAATATGAACAACTTTCACTATGGGACTAACTCTGAAATCGCGAAAAAAAATCAGCTGTTCAGTGTATTCATGAGTAGAACACCATGTGAAAATTTGCGCACTGCTTAAAAAAATGTCCTGTATAAGTATAGTAGCACGTGGCTTTCTGTCTACCCCCTTGTGAAGAAAGCGTGAGTTTATTATATGAGTTAATAAGTTTATACTTAATCATTTTCAACAAACAATGTGGAATATTGAAAAGCTCTAATTTCAGGAATTGCTAATCTATTCAAATGAAAAAAATAGTTTTTACATTTTAAGACCTAAATCCTCTTTCTGACAGTTGTTATATTACCTAAACAAATCAAATCATCACATGATTGACTAGAGTCCATCAGTATTTAGTATTCTTGCCAAAATTGCTTTTTTCTAATAAAAAATATCCGTTCCAGCTGAAAATGAAGATTCAATTTAAGTAGGAAGGTACAAATAACATCCGTCTTTAAAATCCAATCTGGCCAAACCACGGATATGAAAATTAATTTCCGTGCGCCTGCCCTAAAAATAAAGTATCTGAGTATGCCCAAAGCTGTGCCCAGAATCAGAATATTAATTGAGCAAAAAAAACTCCCTTGATCCACGCAGACCTGACAAATAAATATTCTTGTATATTTTACTGAAAGATTAACATAATGTTTTTTTTATTTTTTCAGTTTCTACGAGGAGGTTGCCTTACTGAAGTATACTTCACAAAGGTAAGCGTTTGAATTAATTTCCAAGGCAATGGCTATAAAAATATGATATTATGATTACTTAGTCAAGACTTTATAAATAAGTAAGTAGGCTTTATAAATAAGTATGAGTATTATAGCGTTAATATTTTCGGGGATCTCATTTCAGTGTAGGCTTACGGCGCGGAATGAAATTAAAATTGGTAAAACAAAATGTGATCGGGAAGCTAGATTATTTTAATTTTGTATTAGTTCTTCATTAATATTATAATTCGAAATTTCCTTTCATACCCAAGTTACTATCTAGTTGTTATCTATTGATATTAAAAAAAAAAACATAAGTAAGTAATTATACTAATATAAACAAGTACCTATACTTCTACTTCTACTAATTTATAAAGAGGTAAAATTTGTTTGTAAGTTTGTATGTAGTAATCTCAAGTAATTTATCTTTATATCATCTCAGTAAATTATATTTATATCATGCATGTGCACTTGCTAGACAAAAATTGTGGTAGCTCGGCTAGCTACCACAATTTTTGTCTAGCAAGTTGGAAAGAAATACCTCTTAAAGCAGAATTATTTGCATGTGCTGCCTAAACGGTTGTATACAATTGAAAACAATGTATCGCAACCTGCACCCTAATTGCGTAACACATTATTATCAATCGGAGTTGGTTTCATTTTGACAGTTCATCAACATTCATTGCGTTATTTACGTTGTCGCGCAGACAAATTTTTCAAACTTAAAAAGCAATGGATTAGCAATTTGTTTCAAAATGATTCAAACTCCGATCGATAATGTGTTACGCAATTAGGGTGCTGGTCTATCATAAATAATTCTACAAAAAAAATCGGGACATCATATTCTTCATATTCATTATCTTTTATATTCCATCTTTTATACTTCTTTTGTTATTTTAAGAAAGTATTTTTTCGACATACTTACGTTTGGATGATTATTTAAACAACATAATATTATCAACATTTAATATTTTTGTACTATTAACAACTCTCTGTCACATCACGTGACTACAAGAATTCTAAGTTACTTAAAGAACAATAGTCCATTTTACCAAGAAATTTATCAAAAAGCTTTGCGCAAATGTCGTTACTTAAATGAACTTTAAGTGAAGCTATTATTGCCAGCTAAGGCGTAGGTTACGCTCCTAAAGGTTAAAACAGAACGTTATGAGAATTCTCTAAATTATAACGTTTTGTAAGTCTACGCCCAAGTCTAGATACAGATATTTATGTATAGGTAGGTAGATTTTTGGTATAAAAAAGTAGCAATAAAAAATCCTAAATATATGCTACTAAAATAATATTAATATGACTTTGCTACAAACAAGACACATTAGATCGTACAAATTAATCGCTTTCAAACAAAAAAAAATCATCATCTATCACAAAATCATGCATTTTCAACTTTCTCCATTTTTACTTGCTATTCAACATAATAAATTAATAATTAATTTAATTTTAACCATTAAGCAGAACTAATTCAAATCAACAACGCTTTTGAGCTCAGTAATTAATTTTAATCATGTAACATTCAATCTATGTTATGAATTCTATAAGAGAATTCCACTGAGCCGTGCCACTTATTTACTTCTAAAATTTAATTAGAGTTCTAATTGGAGGCATTTCAATTAGGAACAGTTTAGTTTAGAATATTAACAGTATTACAAAATTCAGAATCTATTTAGAGTTGAAAGTACACACGGCTTCACATCAAGCTATACAAAACCAGTTTACACTGACCTCTCATTGTAAGGAAATCCTATACAATGTGAGATCAGCTTATACTGGAAATGTATAGCTTGATCTGTAGCCGTGCGTACATAAGGACAAACATATTAATTAATAATCTAATATTCTCTTTTTACTGTAGTTTACAGTGCGAAATAAGTTACAGTGGTTATTCACGGTTATTGTTTTATATACCTACTAGAGCAGTGGTGGCCCAGTGGTGACGGCCGCGAATTACGAGTTGTAGCTCGTAGGTTCGAACCCAGACAGACGTACTTTGCAGGCGTTTTTTTGGCAGGTGTACTTTGTGTAAATTATTTCATCACCACTCCTCTCAAAACGGTGAAGGAAAACATCGTGAGGAAACCGACATGTCCTAGAACCAAAAATTCGAAGACATGTAACATCTACCAACCCACACTGGGCCCGCGTGGTGTATTACGGCCCGCTCCCTCTCAGCGAGAGAAGGCCTGTGTCCCAGCAGAAGGAACATTATAGGCTGATTATGATTATGCATTTGCATACCTACTAGCACCCATTTACTGTAAAAACATGAGCGTACAGAACCATCATTCCAAGGATAGCCATTCTCTTTGCCTATTTAAATTCTGAGCACAAAAAGGGCGTCACACATTAACATAAACATAAGGATGTCCCCTCCATTAAAAACCTTAACCTGAAAACGAAACCGACAAACTAATAACCGAAAATATCGATACCAATAAGGTCCCGATGGTAATCCCGTCAATGTAATTAAGCGGGAGGAGTTAAAAGGTTGACTGTCAATATAGGGGCGAAGGGGGCTAAACGGATTAGGGTAAACAGTATAAAGAGCCTTTTGTATCCGAAATTAAATGTCACCCGATGTCATTATTCAGCTTCTGGTTGACACGCATACGATCGCTGCCGTCTGCCACCGCTCGATGCTGGAGATCCGAGGCTTTTATACTATACGAATATATTTGTATTTTGGGTTTACGACACGAGAATTTAAGAAGAAATAGTATCTGATTTTAATTTTAGTCATAGTAAAAAAAACCGGTCAAGAGCGAGTCGGACTCGCGCACCTGAGGTTCCGTTCCGATTTCTGAAAAAGTGTGTTATTTAGAGACATCGTTTTATTTTTCCTGTAATCTTTACATAAACATCTATCACATAGAATAATTTCAGATTTTTCTCTTTGCAAACTTCGGAGAAAAGGGGGGAACGGCATTTTTTTTACATTTTTCATCAGAAGTAGAAAACTATGCGGCCTAAAAAAAGAAAAAAAATATTGGAGAATGTGCAAACAGCGTTCTTTCATATGATCACATGCCTTAGTAGCCCCACTTTGATTTTTTAAGACCCCCTTTCAGTCCCTGTTGCAAAAAAAATATAAATATTTTAATTTCTTTCTTATTTGCAAAATAGTTGGGTCAACGTCATCTAAAACTATTCTAAATTTCAAGTCGATAGCAGTAGTAGTTCTTGAGATATCCAGCTGTGACAGACAGACAGACAGACAGACAGACAGACGGGCAGACAGACAGACAGACTGAGTGCCATAAGGGTTCTTTTTTACCATTTTGGTACGGAACCCTAAAAACTGGTCGTGTATGTACGCACAATACAAGGTTCCGTAGTTAAAAGGAATTTATCCCAAAAACAAACTTAACATTGTAGTTGAAAAACATGTTCTCCGATATATTTATATACGGCACGGTCAGTTCTCCAACTGCAAATTTAAGTTGGTAATCACAAACAAAAAAAAAATATGAGATAAAATAATTACGAATTAGCAACTTTCGGACTTTTTCCTTTACCTACTTGTGGTGTGAGACCTTGCTTCTTGCTAAATTTCATTATACTAGGTCAACCGTAAGTATCCCTAGGTAGGTTTTGATTTACTTGCGAGTATCAAAATACGTCGCACAAATGGCCGAATTTTTAATATTGCGTTGACTTAGAATCTGGATTTTTTTAGAGCTCCAAAGGACTTTAGACATATATTTGATATGAATTTCAATTTGATACCTCCACGAGTTCCTGAGAGAAATGGTTTTGACAGACTGACAGGCAAACAGACTGACAGACAGACAGACAAACGGACAATGAAGTGATCCTATAAGGGTTCCGTTTTTTTCCTTTTGAGTTACGGAACCCTAAAAATTATGATTTTCTTTTCACTTTACATACAAGTTTGCCCAATGTCCTATAATGAGTCTATTGAAAACCAAATATTGCATAATAATAACAACCAATGCGAGGTCTTTGTCAATCATCTTATTCACGGCGCAATAAATATAACTCATTACTATCTGTGATTGATATAGTGCAACAGTTTGACACATTGTCAGTTCATCGACATCAAGCACCATTACCTGTGGCATTGGCAGTCTGCCGAAATTCCTTGACTAATCTCTAACAATTACATCAGATCGTGAAGCGGTCGTCCCTTCTAAAAGACGTTATTAGCTAACCCATTAATTATACTCGCAACGGCTGTCGAAGATGCCGCCAAACCAAACTTTGCGTTGCGGAAGTATTAAAATATTACCAAGACTTTAATCCAATTTCCACAAACAATAACACCGTGTTCCATGATGGCACAGTCGCCTTTACGAATTATGGAACACATTATATATGTAACACGACAGATAATTCACGTATGCGGCAATAATATTGCAAATTATTGGATAACGTGACATAAAATTATACGGTCAAATCACGGGTCCAATTTTCATAACGAGAGAAATAACAGGGGAGCGCACGAGAGCGCGCGTACCTGCGATTCCATTAGTTTATAACGTGAAACGCGATTTTCCGTACTATCCTTTTAATGCGTATTGTTATTGGACACAATAAAATTAACGGTGCAATGCGTATTCAGAGTAAATGTATATAAATAATATTGGTGTATAATGCGGGTGTGGGTACGGTCAGCAACAGAAGTCGGTTAACACTGCTACTTTTTGACATCATCTAAATTAACACAAAATGATTCGATAAGCTGCTTTTAATTTACTTGCATTTAATTTATTAGATAAGAGTTCATATCTGTTCCGATGTTAATGAAGTATTTTTCTCAATAATTAAGATTTAGAAAACTAGTAGTTGACAGTGGCGTAACTACTGGGTGGCAAGTCGGCAAAATGCCACGGGTCCCAGCCGGATGGGGCCCCCGGTCAAAGGAGAATCCAAACTCCCAACATTTATTATTACACATTTAGTAAAAAAAATAGTTTCGTCTTTAATTTACTTAAGTTACTCTCTCTACTTAGTTGCATACACAAGTAACAAAAAAACCGGCTAAGTGCATGTCGGACCACGCACAATGAGGGGTTCCGTAGTTGAAAAGATTTTTTCCCAAAAACAAACTTAACATTGGATATCAAAAAAAAAAAAATAATTATGTCATAAAATTACAAATTCACAATTTTCGGGACTTTTTCCTTTACTTGTGCTGTGAGACCTTGCTTCTTGCCAAATTTCATTATTCTAGGTCAACGGGAAGTACCCTATAGGTTTTCATTTACTTGCGACAGTTGCGAGTACGAGTATCAAAATGTGTCGCAAAACGGCCGTATTTTTTATTGCCTTGACTTAAGCTAAGCTTTTTTAAGCTTGAATTTTTGAGGACTTCCAGAGACTATAGACTTACGTATATGATATTAATTTCAACTTGATACCTCTACGCGTTCCTGAGAAAAAGGGTCTTGACAGACTGACAAGTTTGAAAATATTTTTTATGTGATAGTATTACAAATTAACAATTTTCGGATTTTTTCCTTTACTTGTGTTGTGTGCTCTTATTTCTTGCCAAATTTCATGATTCTGGGACGACGGAAAGTACCCTATAGGTTTTGATTTACTTGCGAGTATCAAAAAATGTCGCATAAATGGCCGTATCTTTTTATTGCGTTGACTTAGAAGTTTGATCTTTTCAGAACTCCAAGGGACCATAAACCTACGTATTTGATATTAATTTCAGATTGATACCTTCACGCGTTCCTGAGAAAAACGGTCTTGACACACTGACAGACAGACAGACAGACAGACGGACAAACAAGTGGTCCTATAAGGGTTCCGTTTTTCCTTTTGAGGTACGGAACCCTAAAAAACCGGTCAAGATTGAGTCGGACTCGCACACCGAGGGTTCCGTACCATAATTTATATTGATGATTTCTGTTTTATTTTTCCCGTAATCTTTACTTATACTTCTATCACAGGGAATAATTTCAGATTTTTCTCTATGCAAAATTCGTAGCAAGTATTATAAAATAAAAAATAGTAGTATTGTTAGTTCAGCTTATGCTGCTTAGCCAAGGGGGGGGGGGGGGGGGGGACATCCGATGAATTTGCCACGGGCCTCAAACGGTATAGTTACGCCACTGGTAATTGACTTTTGTTGCTGACTGTACTATAGGTACACCTCTGCCTAGCCCTTCGGGAATTACAGGCATGATGTTATGTTTAATGTTGTTCTTGTTACCTAAACAAACGTAAAAACATACGTTATTCGTAATTGTGATGGAGACGGCTTAATAAATGCTTTTTTCTAAATCAAGTAAATCGCTCTGTCAGTCTCACGTAATAGAATGCAAATGGGATTTTTCGTCAAGATACAGACGCTTGATAAATTAAAGTTTAATTTACGTGCTTTTATCTACCTACCGAGTTTTGCTCGCGGCGTTACCTTGGAGGAAAGTTGTCGAAAAAACTCTGATATCGAGATAAACAATCACTGCTGAATTGTTTACCTAAATACCTTCTACAGTATTACATACTAAAGTAGCTAGGTACCTATATTAGCTAATGTAAACTTAGCTTGAATTTACAATTGAAATAAAATTATATAACTTCAATTTATCGTTGAACCTTCAGACGTGTGACATCAAACAAACAGTGATTCCCAGCTCCACTCACGCACACAAAATTGATTTATTAACAGCTTTAAACGATAATAGCAAACATTATTAGTTAACCCATAAATTAGGAACGAGATCTAAACGTAGGAATATTGAGACCGCATTCAGTTGAGCTTCTAGACGCACACATTCAGACCGTTAGACACTTGAATGCTTGCTAATCCTGAAAGGGATACAAACGCATGTCATGATAATATTGAGTAAATAGTCATAGCTACTCGTGCTTTCAATAAGAGGGATCATGGAATCTACAACATATTGGTCATTGAATGTTCTGTAATCGAAGTTTACAGGAGCTTCAAGGGATTGGGGGCTATATTCCTCTGTCAGTAAAGTGACTACATAATTATAAATGGGTCAATGATTAGGTAACCCTAGGTATATAGGGTGACTGGTAATTAGTGACCGATACCTAAACACATGATTGTGCTCATGATAACAAACTTACTATGGGACCAAACCTGAAACCGCGACAAAAAAATCAGCTGCCCCATAAATTCCTGTTCGCTTATCTCGTCAAAATGTAGGGAGCAGCAGATTTTTGTTTTCGTATCTTTTGTGCGATTTAGCCAATTGACACCTTTCACAATCGAAAGATTTTTTCAAACTAGGATATATTCTGTCAGGCTAGCGTGTGCATTGTACACTGTACTATCGGAGAAACGAACATCTGTACACCGTAAGGTCTAAGGACTATTCTTGCTTGCGCTCGGCCGTTATAGTAAAGCTTGCTAAAGGGTCATCGTGTGGCACGGGATTTTGTTTTCAAATTGGTTACATGTAAGTTTCCTCGATAGTACCTATTTGCTAAAGCCAAACAAAAATGACCGACGGCAAAGCATTACGTACTTCAAAGCAAATATTATCTCATCTTCACACTGAGTCTAATACCTAAATGTGTCATTTTAGACTGAAACAGTAACTAGGTACTGTAGATAGATAATTAGATAATGTTTTGTGCAGTAAATGTCAAGTAAGTAGGTCTTGTAAGATAATTTCGAACGAGTCGCGGATAGCCCTCGTCTTCATTGATATTATCTGCATTGTTCCTTAACATCTATTGTATAGACTTTAATTTTGCGTAGCAACGTTCCAATTTTGTTATCTATATCGGAACTTGTTAATACAAAGTTGTACGATTATACAATCCGGAACAACATGTTACACAATATTTGATAACTTTCCGCTGCATTGACATCACCAAATTCTCAAGTAATATCTAGATGTGGATTAAGATAATCTGTAAAAGTTTTAGACTATTTATAAACTACCTAACATTAAGTAGAGCTACTTTTCTGCAAAAAAAAAAGACGGTTAGCGAGAACATTACGTGGTGAAACACAGTCAAAGCTTGCCACAATGATAAATACCATGTATTAAAATATTTGTAATGCTAACTAGTAGGTAGGTTATCTTCAAGAGAAATCAGCTACCATAGTTACACCATTAATGTGTGTAATCCATTCATAACAAAGTATCGAGCAAGAAGTCAGGTCACATCATAGTAATCTGACCTGACTTCTGATCCGATCCAAATGCTTCAAGCAAATTATTGAAGCATTGTTATCACAATGGAGATACAACATGAATGATGGGTACTGCGCAACTTTATGATGCTGTCAGAAATCAGGCTATATACAGTTAACATTCTTTTGCAGAAAGTATTATCTTAAAATGTCTTAAAAGATCAGGCAATCCCACACACGCAAAATCACATAAACAAATAGACACAAACGAGTAATAAAACATCCTGTGGCTTACAAACGTTCGAGAAACAAACGTCGCGTCTATTTAATAAGTAAACAAACTAAGTAGACGTTCACCTAGGCTCAAAGCAGAGTAATGCTCCTACACGCGACGTGTAAATAAGTCAACCGAGCGTGTAGCCCCGACAATAGTTGCCTCTGAATCCATTGTGTACTCTTCTTCAAAAACAGATGTTGCTTGGAATAATAGATGTAACTCCATTGCCGTTTGCAGTCGTGTTTTGTCCCGACTTTGCGTCCAATGCGGGCTAACCCCTGATTAGACGACTCGGGCCCAGAACTGTCCACAACATTTCAAGGCTTTATTGAAGTTACAGACTTGCTTGACATGCTAGTTGGACATTCAGACGGTCTGCATAACTTAAATCTTTAGCCTGGTTTGCCGATACCTGTGGCATTTACCATCACTAAGGTTACATCATTTGTTTGTTTGCAGAAGTTGTATTTCAAAGTTAGTTTAACACAAGATATTAGACCTGTATGCTAGTGCGTATAAGTTTGAAAGCAGTGGAGTATGATGTAAATTACGTTAGATAAACAGATAATTATTATAGCTAATTATATCTATCCTCCGTGCGACTAACACATAATGCAAATTAATTAAATTTTAACCTTGTACGGCGCATCTAATCCAATGTGCTTGCACAACAATCGCGTATTTAACACTAGAACACGTCTTTTGTTTGATGTAACAAACGGCTGCGTATAAGAAACCCAGTGATGCATTGTGTAATTAATTAATTAAGGAGACGACAAGCGATTAGTTTGCAGGATTCGTGAGTCCTTGGTCCCTTCGGACATAAATAAGCTGGTCGTGCATGCGAAGTAAACAAATGATGTTTAGCAATAGTCCCATTGTTTATTGTGCATAGCGATGCATACCGAACGTTCGGCATTTGCCGAGCCACTGCCGAGTGCCGAGGACGACGGTTGTGAAAATAGGCAACTTGTCAACAGTGATTTATGTTCGGCGCACGGCACCGCATCCTTGGCTCAAAAACTTGGTAAACAAATACACGATGTAACAAAAGGATTGTAGAGTTGCGCTGCTATTTGTTCGGCTTGTTCGTAAGTCTAAACATTTGTTGAAATACGAATCTCTTCCTGTGTCGTTTCAGGGTTAGTTTGCTTGATCAAACTTGGGAAACTGAGGTAGGAAGATACATGTTTTTGAGAAGGCGTTTAGTACCTGCGATACGTCAAGATCTATTATCACGCGAGATAGACAAACATTAACATTTTGGTGTTGTATCAAGCAGTAAAACTATGTGACATAAAAAATTATCCTAAAAGATAATAAGACAGAGTGACAACAAAAGCTATACAAATAATAAAAATAGAAAAATAACAGGCATTTTATTCTTGTTCATGAAAAACATGCCTTTCAGACTTCATAAAATACTGTACATCGTCGGCGACGCGTTAACGAATCATGATAACAATGCTTTTAGTCAAGATGTCAACTAAATACGAAAATACTTTGTGATTGAATATCAAAACGATAATTGCCAAAAATCTATCTCCTCATTAGTCTAATTGCCATAAAAAATATAATACTGCTCAACGTGTGATACTTGAATCGGTTTCTACGTCGAACAAAGAAATATTTTTTCTTAGAAAAAAAAAATTGCTTCGTTATAAGTGGCGATAGGTATTTTGTGTTTAGGTGAGGTATACGGTATACGGTATACCTCTAATTAGGTAGGTCTTACAGGGAAACTTCTCATATCATTCCCTGCATCTTCTTTGAACTAAAAGTGAACTTATGGGGCTATAAGTAACACAATAGATCGATTATAGGTATTATTGCTAGTGGTTTCATCGATTAGCGTATTCGTAACAATTACTTAATCCTCTCTACCGTATTGTTTATGCTTAATAAGATTTTCTACACATATTATTATTAATTGAATAAGGTTAAGCTACGCTTGCCGAGGTTGGTCCGTGGATGGCTGACAGTCGTTACGGGTCGTCAGAAGCCTGACAACCAGTCTTACCAACGAATAAATAAAATATACAATAAATAAATAAAATAGATATCCTTGGACATTTCACACAACGCCATCTAGCCCCAATGGCTGATAAACTACTTATATACATTTTTTTTTGTAAATACGTATGTACATATTATAGATAGAAAAACACAAATACTTGTAGGTCGTACAAATATTTGTTCCGTGCAATCCAGTATCCAATAGTCTAACCAGTAACTGATGGGTTGTGAAGGTCAGATAGGCAGTCGCTCCATGTAAAATGCTGGTATTCAGCTGTATCCAGTTAGACTGGAAGCCAACCCCAACACAGTTGTGAAAAGGCTAGGCAGATGATGATGATTATTATTAATAGAAATGTGGAAAATACCAAAAAAAACAGGCACAGTTTCACATCGTGACAATTAAACCGTCAATGCCAACCCCAGCTAGATATCGCAATTACGTGACTCGTTAAACATTATTAATTGTTTACTAACTGCTTGTAATAACCTGTTGCCAAATATAAACGATATCCGAACATTACTGTGTCTGCATTTAATGCGTTATTGTATGCTAAATATTGTTAACCGTAAGTGGGATATATCAATAAATTGTTGCAACAATGCATTCAGATTTTACGAGAATGCGTACTCTGAACAGAATTGCGTAGTTTTAAGAAACTGTGGTTTGATCGTAAAGTATGTACGCCACACTCTAACAATCTTCAAGTACAATCAGCAACAAAGTACTCTTATTTCATGAAGCAACACAAACATCTTAGAGCAATTAAACCATTAAAGCTCAAGATAGCGAATAAACTGCACTTATAAAGATTCTTGCTCGTAATCATGACGAACATATCCTTTACAACGTTACAGGAAATTAGCTAGATAATCGGTATAATTGTAACAGCAATCTAAACATTAATCTGTGCGCACAGAGGTGTAACGAAAAGGCTAATTCTCCTTGAGAACAGTGATTTCCATTTTTTCACAGCGCAGGGCGTTTGCTTAACTAATGTAGCAATAGTATTTAGAAACTAGCTTACGGTCCCTTCTGTAACTTTAAAGTACATTGCACCTCGCAAAACCATTAATCAAAATAAACTTGAATAGATACGTCAAAGTAAGTGAAACAATACGAGCACTCATTGTTCTGCCCAGTGAATGCGCGAGCAGAGTACCTTATCGCTAAAAAGTAAACTCGATCAAAGGCAGCTATGTAAGTCGTGGGATCTTCCCACGTGCTGTGAGAGCCTAATAATTAGTCGTTAGCCAACAATTTGCACCTTGCCGCGACTTAGGATTAGAAAAAGACACAAATCGCTCTAATTTTATTTTAAAAATTGTAAATCATTATTCAAACAGGAGATAATTCCGAATATAATAATAAGCCCTTTTTATTCTGAACATCTTTGAGTTGTGGTATTTTCATAGTTTACAGAATACCTTTTGGCAAACGGCTCCTCTAACAACTTCCACTGAGTCCTATCTCCCGCAACTCTTCTCCAATTTGGACCAGCTGCGAGCTTCAATTCGTCTTCCCTTTTTTTTATTGTCTTCCCCTGTTGCTTTTGCCATCTCTGTGGGACCATTCGGTCACAACTTTACTCCACTTGTCTTGAATGCCTTCATTAGGTAAACATGAATTAAAGTTTCATAATTTTATCATAATTTGTCAGCCACTATTCCTGTCGCCAGGAGACTGATCGACTTGTTATACTTACGACAGTTGTTGAATGACTCAATTTGTTATGATAATCTGTACAATATCAGTGACTGATGTATGCGCAGTATCATAACTCATTGTTCTTGCTTATGCGCACAGCGCACGCTAATCTTATTCAAGCCCGAAGGTGTCATGCATTTAGGACGACTTAAAGTCTGACTTTATAAATATGTATGTGTATTTAATACTTGATAGCCTGTATTATAAATTAAAATCTCATTAACCTGACGTTATTGAATAATTCAACGGTAATAACTTCAAGTAGGTAAGTACTTTCAACAACTATCAAATCTCTATACCATCTTCACAGTTTATGACAAACTGTGCCATATTTGCCACACACGCCTAATCATACGACATACTCATTAGTCCCCGTGATTGTAAACCTGTCACGACCATCATCATCGAAAATCACGATCGAAATTATTGGATAGTGTGCAATCCAATTTCATGTCGGCGCCTGCGACGCGGCACAATGCAATTTACTAGTCGACGTTTCAACACGCGCCCCGTATTTCTCCAACACACCCCATTTTCATCTTCGCGGAACGACACAAAGATGACGCCATTCCTCACATGAATGAGACTATTGACAACTGAATTGATGCATTCGTCTCGAAACACTGACAACTTCGTACAGCTTCGCAACTTCGTTCGTCTTTGCGAAATTTTCGCCAACCCGCCCGCCGCCATTGCATATTCCTCACGGTCCGCGGCTCGGAACTATCAAATTTATTTTTATACATATTTTTATTGTTTGCGGTGAGTATTGTCGCCTCTTTAGGGACTGTTTGTATGCGGACTGAGAAGAATTACGTGTGCGATGGAGCGGATCCACTTAAGAAGTAGAGATAAAACAATTTGTTTAGAAAATGTGCTGTATAATGTGGCTGCATATGATAGTGTATGAAAGGAATCTGTAAACTAACGTAGCTTTAGTGTTTATTTTATCGGCGAACGTGTCCACCGGGTGCAGTAAAGGTTCGCAAGAGAGGGATAAAGCTGCATTTTTCTCATATGAAATATCTAAGTCGAGAGGGATAGTCTTGTGCTTATTTGAATGGTGTGGGAGACTCGGAGCGATACTTTTTGCGGCGCAGCGGCGCTCGGCTCCGTACTGAATGCACACTTGATTGTATAATTTAGTTAAGTTAATCTCACTACGAATTGCGCGAAGCTCGGCAGTTTTCAATTTCACATTTGAATGCTATGAACGTTGTTTTCGAGTAAATTGTGTTAAAACGTACGCCCGCCGTCCGCACCGCTTGCGGTAACAATGTAGTGACACCAACTACGGCGTGTGCGATTACTCAATAAATATTCCGTAATCCGAAAATAATTAACGCGAAAATGAGCTTCGATGATTTAATTATGTTGTTTTTAAATCGCTGCATCGCCGCGCCGCCGGCGCAATCAACAGAAAGGTGAGTTTAATTGCAAGAGAGTTCAGAACACTTTGTTATTAACTTCCAGTCCAGTTTCAGGAACTTATAAATTACTTTTGTGTTGGTAATTGAATAACGATTCCGATGTCCCTTACACTTCCGAAATTATTTATTGCGTCTCAATTTCCTTTTCACAAAGTTTATAACGGTTTCATTACACTTAAAACTCTGGGTCACTCGTCCACCATTCAGTTGCCCCGAGCGGCTCAGCAAAGCAGCAACTTTTTACACAAATTCTACAAACAGCAGTAAATTGCTAAAATAAGACGGATAACTAGTGAGCTGAGCCACTGCTCGTAATTCACTAGAGGGAATCTGAATAATGTAGTCAGTGTACGTAGTCACGTTTAGTCGCCTGCATCCAGAGAAATGTTTTCAAGCGGCAACACGGCGTCCTTTTGAAGGGAATCCAGGAAACTACGCTTTGAAAGCAATCAAGTCGGTGTTAACGTTCAAAGTAATTTCTTTGGCTTCGTCGGCTCTGATAGACGGCCCTATTACCTATTGCGTTGCCGATGTAGTTGCTATTTCGTATTGCCAGCTCGTTAAGACGCCTTCGAAAACAATGGTGAAATAATGTGTTGGGAGACGTGACTTGCCTTAAATTAAGAATTAAATACGTAGTTAAAATAGTGAATAGGAGTTTCCCTTTCAAAATAAATCAACATATTTATGAAGTTTGCAATGGATACCAGGGGTCAACCCTAGGTATCCATTGCAAACTAGGGTTGACACTTTAGGTATATTTTGACAAACAATTCGTTAAAACTTATATACGATTCAGACTACTAAAATATTGCATGAGACTTCTTGTCATAAGAGGAGTTTGTGGCTAAGTAATAACAGCCGCAGGGTCGATCCATCAGGTTAAGCTACGCTTGCCGGGGTTAGTCCGTGGATGGATAACCATCTTTAAATTTACCGAGACTCCTCCGTGCCTCGTAAAGCATGTTACGCCGTTAGTATCGGCTGTCATTCGTGGATCTTTGACAGTCGCTACGGGTTGTCAGAAACCCGAAAGTCTGACAACCAGTCTTACCAAGGGATATCGTATTACCCAGTAACTGTACCCATGTAAAATACTGGTATTCAGCTGCATCTGGTTAGACTAGAAGCCGACCCCAACATAGTTGGGAAAAAGCTAGGCAGATTGATTTCTTGTCATAAACACAGATTTTTAAAAGCATCTCCAAATCCGCATAATACGGAATAAAAGCCAGCTTTTGTGTCTTGCTGATTCGACACTAATTACTACTTTCGCTTTACAGTTGATTATTGACGGTTAAACCGGGGATCACGATCGGTTCCCGTGAAAGAATTCTGTAATCCGATTAAACCCGGGTTTAACCGGGAAACGTCAACAGCGCACGTGAACCGGGCGTTCTTTTTTAAACCAACCACCAGAACCGATTAGGGTTGAAAATCGAAGTGTCCAAAAATGGGTCGGAATTTTGTTCGGTCATGATAAATTATGTTAGTTTCCGGGAAAACTTCTCTATTTTCTTTCCTATTTTCATTGTGTGATCACTACGAAAACAGGGGTGGAAAGTTATCGGATACTGTCAGAGATTATACTGTCTATTTTCACAGAGAGAAGAGAAATCAGATCATTATTATTCCAATAATAATCTCGTTCACACGACAATATAAGACCGAAAAGTAAATTTTACGACCGAATTTTGTGTGTGGTAATCCTGAAACATTTAAAAAATATCGGTATTGTATTCACAAATCCCAACTTTTACTGAGCACGTTTTTGTTCTTAAACGAACTTTGTGAGGATGGATGTATGCATGTTTGTTACTCTTTCACGCAAAAACTACTGAAAGAATTTTGATGAAATTTGGCACACAGATAGTTTATAACCTGGATTACACATAGGATACTTTTTCATCCCGATATTCGTACGGGTTCGAAACTTACGCGGCTGAAACCGCGGGGCGCTGCTAGTACATTTATAAGCTCATACAAAATGATTTATAGGTATGCATGCCTCAACCAGGAATGCTAGTCTGTTAATAATAGTCGAAAAATAAATCATTTCAGCAAACAGCGCAGCTCTAACGACTCAACAAAGACCAATCTATTATCATCATAAACATTAACAATGTTAACACAATTTGTTTCCTGCGCATTATCACTGTGGTCCATATTCCAGCTTCCATTTGATGCTATGAGTACATCCGAGCAGCTTATTGAGCAGAATTTAACGGTGTCGTAGTAATAACACTAACGGCCATACTAACAATAATGCGCTAAGTTTTAAGAGCCCACATGTACAACCGCCAACATTTGCGGTGAACCACATTTTGACCTTATTACTAAGGTAATATAATTGAAAAGTGGTTCGATGGTACATGGAAAGCAGGCAAGCCAATAACTGAGCTTATAAATAACCTTTTACCGATCTATTTCTCTATGGATGAGAAAAATAAACGCGAAATATATACTAGAGAACGAAATGAGTATTTGAAATTGGGGAATAAACTTTTATTTTATAGTAAAGAGAATAAAATAAGTATTTAAAACCGATATAAACATTCTTTCTCTCGCTTTTATTGTACGGTTCCATGTTATATGACATGAAAAATTAATTAGATTAGGTATGTACAGATTACTGAAAATCTACCGCGAGCTACTGAAAAACACGGCTGGAAATGTTTTTCCCGTATAATTTAATTATTGTTTTAAAACTAATGCCACAGCGTTCATACAATACCTACAAATCAACAATACAACCCACAGTAATGCCATAAATTCAATAAAATAAACCAATCCAGTTTTAAAACATTTGAATTCGTATATTTGTAACTGGATTCGCGAACAAAAACACTGGAGTGCATTAAAACGGAGCAAAACTGCGAAACGCTATAATCTCTAATTGAGTTTTATTCCCAGTGTTACGTCTGTGTGTGGCCGCCACCACAATTTATTTATTGTTGTTTTAACTTACTTACGTAAAATTTGTTTTATTGCACTCAGGTATAACTTTATTATGAATCTCGAATGGAATGGAGCTATATTTTCTTTAATGAATCCTTTTAACGATGTTTTTGTTTTTTGTTTCAGGTACGGTTCCTGTTTCGTTTTTATTGGCTTTGTTTAATTAAAGAAGCAGTACTAATGGTACCTAAAAATGCATCATCATTATTATTTCTAAAAGAGCTTTTTTAAGACAAACATTTTCCTTCATCGCTTAAGCTTTTTTTTAAACAAACAGCCAGATCTAATTCCAAATGAAAAATCCATAAAATGCCCTTAAAATTGTGTCCGTTCTGTTTGTCTGGATATATGTTCCGGATTGACGCAAAAACGGCTAAAAGGATTTGGATGAAATTTGGCACACAGATAGTTTATAACCTGGATTAACACATAACACGTTCTCGTGGGATATTTTCCGACATCCATGCGCCCTAAGCCACGGGCAAAATCTAGCCTTACAGTAAAAAATAATGGCGGCATAGAAATGTATCGACAGTAACATTATGCCCCTTCAAAATGTTAAAGTTGTGACAGCCCTTTGCATCAATTACGAAAGGTTGTAATGAAATTAATTAGCGAACTTTACCTGACACTCGGTGGGCGTAATGACGCTAGTAGGCTTCCGACCCTATTTCGATCTATTAACTCGCCTATTGACTTTCAAGTAAACGTTTTAAACTTATTTACTTAAAGCTGTACATTGTATACATTCAGTGGTATTTCTGTGTCGTCTTTTGGTAGAATTACCTTTTATGTAATTCCTATGTCAGAATAAAGCTTCTTTACTTAAGCTAAGAACAGACTTCTGAAGTCCTACATCGCGCTAAGTTAGTGGCGCATTCTTATTCCATGATTTTTTTCACGTCTAAGGGCTGGGACAAAGTAACATTCGATTAGCAATGACGCTAGTAGAAAAGCCAAAAAAGCCAAAAAACATATGGGGTTGACATAAGCTATCGAAATGTCACGTGATCATGTCAATGTCACTTTGAAGCTGGAGCGATTGTAGAAATAGAATCGCTCAGAGGCGAATGCCATTTGTTTAGGCCCCAGGCCCTCTGGTCACTAATACATACATAAAACTAACATCGATTGTGACATATTAATCTGTTCTTGACTGATAATTTTAACTCAACTGATTTCTTTTTCATCAACGAAAAATAAAGTATCATCAAGGATTAAAGAAAAAAATCTTACTTAATCCGCTCAGACAAAACTCACTAATTCCATTAAACAAATAGAGCAACGGACTGAAAATCGGTAATCCAAACGACCAATTTTTCATTTCTCATTAGTAAGTCTTCCGACCTCGTGCAGCGAATCCTACGGAACCAATTTAATTACTGAAGATTAAAACGTTAGATAAAATGCTTTTCAATTAAACGAACATCGAAAAGTATAGAATAATGAATAAAATTTTAAACCGTAAATTGCGACATGAACGATTAATATTTCAGTGAAATTATTATTGTAATGTAATTGTCACAATAAAATGTAATGTAATCATGTAACAGGTTGAATGTACAGTCGGGGTGAAAAGGTTACGCACCTAAAGGTCAATTTTTACATGTAGGAGAATTGGTATTTTTAGAACAGATGGAATATATAGGCCCGAAAGGTTCTGGAGTGGCGACCGCGTATTGGAAGACGTAGCGTTAGAAGGCCACCGGTACACCTTCTGGGAACAAGGTGTACCGAAGACCTTGTGAAGGCCGTGGGAATCCTCTGAATGCGGGAAGCACAGAACCGGTCGAGTGGCGATGCTTGGGGGAGGCCCCTGTCCAGCGGTGGACATCGTTCGGCTGAAATGATAATGAATGATGTTGATTGTCAATATTATGACAGTTCCAAGAGATGTCATACCGCCACGTGCGAAGGAATGTATCTGAAAATTGCTAAACCTTTTCTTTCCGCGAGTGTACAGGACCTAATATTATACAATAAGAATATGCGAGGTTATTAAAGCAATGTATTGCAAGGTTCTACATTGATATCATCTGTAGCAACTTTTTTACCGTTACGCGGTTAGATTTACGGCGCATTAAAGTCGAATAGTTTAATATAACGCAAGCTCTAGCCTTTTTCGTTGAAAGTTTATGCGGTTATAAATTTGGCCACGCCTCGATTTGAGCCCGATAATTGTGGAAAACCTCCATAGATTAGGTCTAAATACCCGCTTAGCGTACTTACTCAGATATTGTGTTAGATAAGTACGGGGCTCAGTGCGCTACGTATTCATGAAATCATAATTAGTTGATACAGCTTTTGGAATTAGATTTCAGTTGATTTAACGTAGGCAACGTGTGGGTATCTTGATTATTCAGGAGAAAATAATATATATATACAATATAAGGTAAGCGTACCTTATATTGTTGAGGCAGAGACGCTTTACTCGTTACGCTGGCTTGGTCAAAGAATTATGTCCATAGTTCCTAATTAATATAGATGCGAAAGTGAGTTGGTTTGTTACACTTTCACGCTAAAACGGCCAAACGGATTTGGACGAAATTTGGCACATGGGTAGACCACGACCTAGGTTATACATTTTATCCCGATATTCCCACAGAACTATAGACTTATGCGGGTGAAACCGCGGGGCGCAGCCAGTAAACAATAAATCTTGAATTAGGACATTAGTTAATCGCCTATCAATCAAATACTAAAAGTGCTTGACAGTTTGTGAACAGCTTTTGTAATTAGCAGTTCTAATTCACACAGCTACAGCAACATGATACAGTAACAAGGAATATTTTATGCAATTATACGGTGCTTTATAACATCGTAACGACCTAATGTGTTTCAGGATTTATGCACTAACAACTAGTGAATATCAAAATTCATTTACCAACAAGCTAGAACATAGTGCAACACACATCGACAAAATAAACAGTAATTTGCGGACATTCAGAATGTTACACATTATTCAGGCTAGGAAAATAGGATAATAATGTCTCTTTCGATTTCATAACAGTTGGTCAAATATGGGCATCATCATCTGCCTAACCTTTTCCCAACTGTGTTGGGGTGGGCTTCCAATCTAACTGGATGCAGCTGAATACCAGTATTTTCCATGGAGCGACTGCCTATCTGACCTCCACAACCGAGTTACTGGATCCCCCTTGCTAAAACTGGTTGTCAGACTTTTAGGCTTCTGACGGCCCGTAACGACTGACTGACGAAGATCCACGAATGACAGCCGGGACCAAAGGCTTCGAGACACTGGGGTCTTGGTATATAAAGATGGTCACTCATCCACGGACCGACCATGACAAGCGTAGCTTAATACTGGCGGCTGAATAATGGGCATATATACCAATATAATCAGTAAATCTATTAATTGCCGTTTCATTGATCCTTGAAACTAAAAACATCATATTTGTCAATGATTTTACACAGTTTACCTACATTCCTAAGTTAGGCATGAGAACTCCTCAATCTGAAAATCTGACGAAAACAAACAAAGTACAACACATACAACACTATCCCAAATAACACATATACATCACTAGCCTAAGTAAGTATCGCCGAAAACAAAATAAAAGACGAGGAAAACACAAAAATCGGGTACTGATTTGAGTGGCATCGAACGAATGACGCCGAAATTCCACCCAGATGGCTTGCAGAATGACGAGGGACGGCTCAATCATCGCGACCCATATACAAAATTGAAAGCAAATCATAGCACGTTTGCATTCAGCTTATAAGCTCATTTCCATAAGTGTACTGCCTATCACGCTCGCAGGTGCAAATTATCTCCAGTGCATGCAATCAGACGCGTAGTAATCACTGGGATTATTATTGAAGGATTGCTTGAGCATTCGGGATGTTGTCATATTAAGTCACAGTGAAGATGACCGTGTTAGATAATGCTCTAAGAATATCATTTTCAGAGCCATTACTTACAGAATCATGAAACAAAAATTTAAAATAAACAAACGTATACTTAAAATTATTTTACTTACTTGAAAACTTGATTTCGATAAACATAGCTTATATTTATTTTACTCTTTCAAATTGCTGATTGTAAACAGACGTCGAGCGAGGAAAATTCAATCTCGTATACAAGCAATCCAAAACGAAATCCGATGAATTACTCCAGACGTCACAATAATCCATATTTCACATTTGATTGGGTGCGAAGAACGCATATTTTGAAATACGACTATCGGAATAAACGGAATAAACATATTTATATTCCTTTCATGATAAACGAGGTATATTTTCCACGCCGAATTCTAATCCGCATAAAGGGTAAGTGGATGATTTCTGACGTGCGGACGAGTGCAAAGGGCCGCGACTGGCGTGTGACGAATATGTAACCACGACCTACATTTTGATACGGCTGCTACGGAAACACAATCAAAACTCAATTCGATAACACTTCCAATTTATAGTTGTATCACGCAATGGCAACTGGCACACATCACATAAAATAGGAGTAAAGGATGTTTCGCATTCAACATCCCGATTTCCTGAATTATTTGATTTGCATCGCATATACAAAATGTGGTCACTGGTTTTGTCTAACAGATACCTACTCAACATGCACACTAAAACATTGTTGAAGCCTTAAACATGCAATTGTGTCGAAACTCACAATAACATCGATAAAATCAGATTTTCCCACTCGATCAGCGATCAATCTAGATCAATCTAAGAAAGAAGAAAATCTAACAACAAATTGTTGTTGTACGCAATAACAGCTACTTATTCTGTCTCTGTTAGATCAGTATTGTATTGAGCCATAATATTGTTTCCTGAATCCATCATTTCTTCGATATTTCATTCATCTTTTTTTTTGATGGCACAAATCTGTTCAAACAAAGTACACTAAGTACAATTCAAAATTGAAATTCTCACACAAGTATGAGTGCATCTATATAGCGAATTCGTATTCGTGAATGGACTACTGATTAATTACGTTCCCGAAGTATGGTCTACGTGATATGTCAAATGTTTCATCACTGTTTCAACTAGTGAAGGCCTCACAATAGATTTTCCAATAAGCTTCGTATTGTGAATAATAATTTTATTTAATCTTCGCATAATTATTTTTGGGTTAATTAATATGCTCGCTCAGACATTCGAGATCCGATTAACTAGACATCAACGGATCCTTTTGTATTCGAGAACATTTTGATAATATTAAACACGAGTAAACTACTTATTTAGTTACTCTGTAATGGGTAAGTATACAAATTAAATAACATTTAATTAGACAACGACACGTGTAGAAATAGAGAGGACCTAAATATCGGCACAAAGTAAATTTAACAGAGATGAATAGAAAATTGTACCTACGCAACTAATTGTAACCTTTTGAGCGCATAACCAAATTCCAAATAGAGACAAATTCTGAAACAGTCTGCCTAAATAGTGCAATTAGTTTAGAATTAAACTTCTATTCGAAATTCAAATTGTAATAATTGCGCTCTACACACATAATTAACGAGACTGCTTTACAAATGGCTGTGAACCACTGAGCAATGAGTGACATGGGTGTCGACGGACGTGACGTCGAGACGTGCCCCAGAATAATGACCGCCAAATGAACCGGGGACTGATGCGAATCCCAACACTATGATGCGATTGCGCCGCGTTGCCCCGATGTGAATTATTGGATTGATTGCGCCGTCTTGTTTCATCTGCATGCCGTATTGTCTGAATCAAACAATATGCTCCCGATGTTACCGAAATTCCGATCTGTTTGGATTCAAAATCTGGGAATTTGATTACTTTACTGTTGACATGTGAATGAAATTGCAAATGAACCAAATAATACAGCATTATGTAAATTAGTAATTATCGATTGAGGAAAATATGCAAACGAAATTGTCGAAAATTGCAAGATAAAATTAAGCTAGGCTTACCTATAATCACTTAAATTGGTACTCAAACCAAAATAACCGGTACCTCATAACAAATCGTTCAAAATCAGCAATCTCGTTCTAACCTTGTTAAGTCAAGACATATCACAACACTAATCTGTGATCAAACGAATTGACGATCGCTGCTCGATTGTTACACGAACAAAGCGAATGCAGTCACCGGCTGCAATATACATGATGCCAGTCACAAGTCGAGAGTGTCTCTTATACGGCCGCGTGGCTACACAGACCAACAATGGAATGCAACAAAGGGCAGCCGGGCTAGAATAGCACGCCGGTATTGAACCTGGATAATCGATGCGGATCAAGTATGAACGACAGGCCGCGTTGTTGCCAGCGACCTGCCTCGACTGTAGTATCGGACAAAAACTTCGGCTTTAAAACGCTTGTACCATTTTTTATCGGTACAGATGATGACCCTCGGTGTATCACAAAAGCGATGCTGATATGGAGTGCCACATGTCATGTTTCGCAATCGTTCGACATGTTCGACACGTCTCGTTACCATCTCATCGTCATAACTGAAGAATTCAGTCGTTTAACATTATTACATAATAATAGATCCAATACTATTCTCACGCACGGAGAGGCACGGAGGGCTAAGTAATAAAAGCCGCACGGGTCGATCCATCATGTTAAGCTACGCTTGCCGGGTTTGGTCAGTAGATGGGTGATCTTTACATACCGAGCCTTTCCGTGCCTCGGAAATCACGTTAAGCCGTTCGTCCCGGCTGTCATTCGTGGATCTTTGACAGTCGTTACAGGTCGTCAGAAGAGGTATTACCGAGTTACTGGGTTGTGGAGGTCATCAGATAGGCAATCGCTCCATGTAAAATACTGGTATTCAGCTGCATCCGGTTAGACTGGAAGCTGACCCCAACATAGTTGGGAAAAGGCTAGGCAGATTGATTGAGATCCAATACTATTCAGTGCAAATGAAGGTAATGACTGCAACGTACCTACTTACATTAACATTCGTCAACTGTACACATGCTATGTCAACATTCAGCTATATTATGAAAGTATGTCAAAAAATATGCAGAGTGCACTGAATAAAAACATCGCAAATCTTGCATATGCGTGTCGCGAACGTAAATTGCGAAGCCTTAAGGGCCCTTAGCGCAGCCGACAGCCTCACTGTACTATGCAGCGCATGTTGTAAAGCATGTTCTCTTGAAACATGCATGTCTACGAATAATGATGCGACCGCGTTGTCATACGCGTGACGATGAATAAACGCCTAGATTACCGCCCGCTCCATACCCCAGTTCTAACATTATCTTCTAATGCCCCGTTTCTAAATCCCAAAAACGGTTCGTTTTGTTTACCGGAATTGAGTGGTATACTGTTTTCTTTTATAAAGTGGGCATAACCTACTTAATTCAAAGGAATACATGATCCTTTTTAACTTAAAATGTGTATACAACGTGAACGTTAAATGCGCAAAACCTCTTAAGAGGACATTGTACTCATCATTATGAACAACTTTTACTATGGGACCAAACATGAATTCGCGATCATTTTGACGAATTATGCGAACATCAATGTACTGAACAACTGATTTTTTTTTCGCGATTTCAGGTTTGGGCCCATAGTAAAAGTTGTTGTTGATGAGTACAATGACCCCTTAAGAGGTTTTGCGCATTCAACGTTACACGTTGTATACGAATGAATGGCTAAATGTGTTGCTCTTGCTTAGCGTAAAACTCGAAAACGGCTGGACCAATACTGCTATTTTTTATTTGAAGTCCGAGAAAGGGTCATAAGAAGAGAAAAATTGGAAAATTTGCCGGGAAAATTGGAAAATTTGGGAAAACTGAAAGTGCGTTTTTTATGGGAATTTCGTATGAATTATTGAAATTTGGACAACGTCTGTTGGATCAGCTAGTTTCAGATAAAAATACAAACATACATAATATTAAAAATACTACACTATTTATCACTGTTTTAGTTTTCAAACCGAGTCTAAATGAATTCATTATAATCTTTGATGACAGACTCATTATTTATAATGAAGTGCAATGTGTAGATAATTGTATTGACTGCGTCCTATACGAAATACGAACAGTATTTCATAATTCTAAAGTATTAGACGCACCGCTTGAACGATCCTTAAGTGCCTGCATTGAAAGCATTCTATTACCTAACGTGTATTCATGCATGAATGGGGAGAGCTTAAAATAATGATTTATACTATAACGCTATATGGTGTGGTGCCTCGGGGCTGTGCGCAGTAAAGCGGTCCTTTCATTTGCATGTTTTCCTCGCTGTATTAAATATCGATGCTGGCCGCATCTTGCTGCGCAGAATCTAACCTCTCATAATTACTTTTTGATGACTTCTTCACAATTTTAAAGCGGCTTATGTGATTACATATTCAGCCAATAATGTTACCACTACTGGGACACAGGCCTATTCTCGGTGAGAGGGAGTGGGCCGTAATCCACCACGCTGGCCTAGTGCGGGTTGGTGGATGTCACATGTCTTCGAATTTTTGGTTCTAGGACATGCCGGTTTCCTCACGATGTTTTCCTTCATCATTTTGAGAGCAATGGTGATGAAATAATTTACACAAAGTAAAGCGGCTCTCTGGGTTCGAACCTACGACCTAAAACTCGTAAGTCGCGGCCGTTTCCACTGGGCCACCACAGCTCTTAAGGATTGTGTATTCGAAACCCATCCGTTGTTTACTATACCACCCCTAACACAATCTTAGGGACTCCACATTTGCTCTGCTTATTTTTGTTATAAAAATAGGATCTAATTTAATTAAGAGTTTTATTTTTTTAGAAGCCATTACTGTCCCACTGCTGGGCAAAGGCCTCCCTACTCTCTTTCCATCTCTCTCTGTCCAGAGCTGCCAAGGACCAATCTTTATTAAAAGAGTTCAGCTCATCCCGCCATCTCCATCAGTTAAGAGTTAAAGAGATAAATTAATTCATGGTACGGAAAATCGCGATTAAAGTAAATAATATGAAGCACCATTATCAAGGCCCCTCTTCTCCTCCCCCTGAGAGGGGAGGAGAAGAGGGGCCTTACCTACGTTACGATGGTTAACCTGTTCAAAAATATCTAGATTGACTAAAAGGGGAAATAAAACAGGAATCATGAGGTGTAAAAAATTGCGAGTGTATTCCTATTTCTTAGTTGTTTAGGGCTGGCACATTCCTGATGAAATGCAAAATTGCACGATTTTCACTGCCAAAATTGTATTATCAACGTTACGCATATTCTAAAGAATCGTATAAGCTTACAACTAGGCCGCGAAAGCATCAAAGAGGACAGAAACGATAAGCCGACAAATTCTCAAACGCAAATCAATTTTAATTCGCCGCTAATTGTCACGCTGTCTTTGGCAAGTTTGTAAGACTTTAGAACGCCTTCAAGATTAGTGTCAAAAAGGAAATTGTGGGTCAGTTTAATTACTTTTTACAAAATGTATACAAGCACAATGTTGGCAGTGAAAACCGCTCTACACTTTATTTCACCAAGTGTGCACCATCCCTTGTCGGAACATACGTGTCCATAGGGTGTCGGGTAATAGACCGCAGCGCGGTAATTCTTCCTAGTTCTCATGTAACGCGCTCGTTCGTGTAATGATGCGCCTCTATTACGTACCACTAACTAATAGTGCTCTAGTGGTCTTACTTTCAACCTTAAGTGCCTGCGTAATAATTACTCAGTTGAACAAGGCAGCATTCTTTGCGAACTGTAGTGTTTATGTTTCTTGAGGTAGATAATTGTAGTGTTTATATGACATTATGGGCGTTTATGGGTATTCACTTTGAAATCATGTGTATAGAATTTTCCCTGACAGAAAATTAACCTTTTGAGGTGTCTTGAATATCTCCACGGTTCGTAAACCTTGTCAAATCGGCTGGTAGAAGAATAAGTTATAAGCTTTCAAATGCTGATTATGGAATAAATCAAGGGTTAAAAGCAACACAGCAGCTTCTGTCGTGCACAAATAAATGCATCTGCAATCACTGTTAAAAAAGAAAAAAGTTAAGAAAAGAACTTAAAAAAAAAGAAGAAAGTTAGATTGTTAGTAAGTTTGTTTAACAACCATGTTATGCTTAAATACCGTTTATTGATTTTGTTTTTAATCATCTATATAAAAGCACAATTTACTTATGACCTTGTGCTGTCACACAGACAAATTTAAAAACGTTTTCTCGTACAAAAGTTGACACAACAAATATACTACTGACACTCGATATCCCAAAAAATACTTCTTCCACAAACTAGCCAAATGATAGCTCCAGTCCAGTGTCCATTATTTACATTTTCCAGTGGCTTTTCTTTCTGTAAAACCTGTAATATGCCATTTTACGTTCCGGGGCACTGCGTATGCAAATACAGTGAAGTCGATAGCCAACCTCCTCGTTAGTGCCCTCTCAAAGACAAATACACATACATAGGTAACTTTATATACCCTATATACGGAGCTAGAGGACTACTGAATAGCTTTTCTGCAATAGGATTAACTTACAGATACAAGATAACGGAAAGACAAAAAGATTTGCCGGAAGAACTTTGTACAGGAAATATCATTATGTAGAAGGAAATGTAAATAATACATGTCTACGTAAGTAGCTGGTTTTATGCATGTGAGTACGCTTTGATGTTTGTATAACACCGTGCTTCATGAAAATAAAAAAAATATATTTTGACTTTTCGGTTCGCTACGTGAACTCGAAAATAAGTTGTCTAAAATAACTGTTTGAAGTGAGATTTTAAAATTTAAACCTCACATCAACGTGAAAAATTATTACATCAAATTAATAATATAACATTCCTAAAGGTCTTGGTGTTATTACGTCAGAGGTTTATTAAGAAATCTCGGGTCGAAAGCCAGTTAATCACTCTAGTAAAACAGTTAGCTTTTTGTACTACCGTTTAATGCTTACTTACACATTTACTTTATTCAAAGTACATTCAAGAGCGAAACAGCAACATGTGCTGTTAATGACTGAATATAAAATTCATTAACTCGCGTTTAATAACGCACAGTTACACATAAATGCAGTTAAGCTAAATACTAATTCCCCGGAGCAAGTTTCCAGTTAACCCTCATCTTTATAGAAATTTCTTTATGTAAATTTTAATTCAAAAAATCCCCCATTTATTCTCGGTGCCGTAAGATGAATGAAAAAATCTATTAGCTGAGAAAGATGAAAAATACAGTCCGGCTTTTCCCTTCGTGCTTATTTCACAAAGTATGCAAAGCAGCGCCAAAGCGACCCCTTTTATCGTAGCACTGAATTGAGCAATTAAAAGTCAAATAATAGTTTCTTTATGTACTTTTAATTTAGTCTGTAAGAGAAGGGAAGTTAGAAACAGCGTGTTAATGAGTGCAGATGTCGCTACGGATATTGAAAAAGTGATTAGATTTTTGAGGACAATCTTTAACTTTGCCTCGGGTCTTTCATTAGCTTGTTGCTCCGTATTTTAGCTAAGATTATGTTTACGGAAAAGCTTTCAGTTTTAATGTCAAGGAAGGAGGAAATTATTTAAAAGTTAAAAACCTCGCTCATCGTAGTCGCTTGTTTTTTTTTTAAATCATGAACCTTCAAAAGTTTTATTTTTTAAATATTTTACGATGCCAATTTTCATAATGTTAAAAGACCTCGTTTAGTTTAGTCTCCTTTTATCATATTAAATTGATCAATTAAGACTAGACCATGTATTTTCGAATTCGATATTAGGTAACATAAAGGAAATTGTGATGTTCTAACCGTGTCTCTATAAAATCGATTACCAGTAATGACGCTATCTTCTACATAATCGCTAGGTGTTGTCCTCAACAAATGGATTTAATTGAACATAATTGCATTAAGCATTGAAATAATCGATTCGCATCAATATTATTATTTGATTGGTTGATAGTCGTGAATGGAATTACGTGTCATATCTTGGGAGCAAGGCTGTGCACGACTCACGGCGAACGACGGAACTAAAGCCCTATATGCACATTCATATGCGTTAGTCACGAATTAAAAATAAAACTAGTTTTAACCTCGATGAGATAATAGGTTACTGTTATTTGGCTAAGGTTTTTCGATATGTAATAAAAAGTGCTATCTCGAAAATCAAATAATCGAATTCGTGTTAATGGTAAAGTTCAATCCATAAAATGAAATATGTTTGTTCTCAAATTCCACATGCAGCCAACTAACATAAAGTATATTATCGAAAACATAGCTTACTCTATACACAAACAAAAAAACACTCCATTTTCTCGAAGCCATTAAACAATTTTTCCAAAACACACATTTTATAATTCTGACAGCTTTATTATTACGAACAAACATAATATTGACTATTCAGCAGTAATAATAACACGGAGCATCCAATTATTGACACATAAATGATTGATTGCTCTGCAATTGAAATAATTTTCGAACACAAACGACGAACACCATTTAGTAAACAATAAAATGTACTATCGCCCTTGACTTTTTAGCACTAAAGACGAGGTTAGGCCATAATGACTATATTATTCAATACTTTTGAAAGGAATTTAAGGAAGAGATTAGTATTATGTTATAAAGATTTTATTGATAAAGATGATCGGCTGAGCGCATCATTTATAAAGGTATTTTTGGTTTTGATTTTGGCGAAGACTGCATTATAATTTTGACTGTAACGTGAGATGACGTCAATGATGTTTAGAATCCCTAATGATAACAAAAACGTACCCATTGAAATAAATAAAGTATGAACATTAATTAAACAAAAAGTAAAAATGTATAAGTACAAGAAATAGTAGATTATGCACCGAGGGGCTAAAGTTGTGTCTTATGTCACGGGCGTCATATTGAATCTCGAGCGCAATGAAGGATTCGGGATTTAACCCCCGAGCGCAGCGAGGGAGTTAAGAGTTTAACTCACGAGCGAAGCGAGGGAGTTAAGAGTTTAACTCACGAGCGAAGCGAGGGAGTTAATACAAGAATCCTGAATGCAGCGAGGGATTCAAACTAGCCCAAGGCAAAGACACCTTTAGCCCAGAGGAGGATACTCTACTTTTTACACCTACTGTGAGAAAATAATAGCCACAGTACGAAAAACAAAGTATTTATTAAATAAACAAACAGTAAGAATAACATATTTAGAACTAGTTAGTTACACATTAATTGAAGTTAATGGTAACATTTGAGACATTAGTCCAGTTGTGCAAAGATAAAGTTAAGTTTTTATTTGGTACCGTAAGGTCGGGTTACTTTGACTCTAGGGCATAACTTTGGCCCAAATCGAAATAGATGTTTATTGTCATTAAATCCACACAAAGCTCCGCAAATATGCGTCTTTAACGCCGTCTATAGTTACCGAAGAACATACGACGTTCGGTTCTATGGTCGCGACACTTCGGGCAGTTTAAACAGAGGGGCAATTCCCGTATTTTTAACAATGTTCGCAAACTCTTCTCAGTCAAAATATGTCAAAAATTGTATAGCGTTTACCTACATTTTTGACAGTTGATTGTCGCTAGCATGAGATTACGACTAGAATTTGAACTTTTTTAGGTACGAGAATTGGCCCTCAGTTGTCTCGTTTTGAGCCAAAGTTATACCTTAAGAGTCAAAGTAACCCAACCTTACGGTACGTTTATAGATGTTGATGTGGAATTAACATGGACCTATTATACAAACTGGACTGAGCTCTCATACCAAAAACACGAGCAGAGAGAGATATGTCATATTGATGCAGTTTATCTCCTTCTAATAGGGTGACCAAACATTTTTATGACAAACAGGAAAGTTCGTTTAGACAGAGATAATTTGCGTCCGGTTGACCCTAAGTGATTTCAAATTATTGTTTGTATTAGGTACAAACATATTGTAATTAAATAATAGTGAAATGATAAAACTAGAAATAAAAAAACTATACCTAGAGAAATGGACCTTTTTCGAAAGCTCCTTTATGAAACTGAACATTATTGTGTTCTATGTCGGTGTTGAATCGTGTACCTACCCATGTTTTTGAGGCAAGAAGGAAGGACTACAATATTGGTGAGACTCGTCTTGTGGCGAATCATCAAATGTGATCACGTAGGTATACGTGGCTTATAATGAAGTAGGCATGTAGAATCTCGTTCTGGGACCCTGGTACTTGCTCTTTTTTCGTTTACTCTACAGAGCTGGTTTGGGTAAGTATGTAATTGAAGCAAAGGGAAATAAAATGATTCTGGAATTACATCCAACCCTATTTGTTGAATTTTTTCTTTGGATGGAAAGCTGTAACCAACATAAAAATAATGCTATTTCAATCATGCGATACATAAGTACAAATTGTATTTATTATGCGCCTAATATTAATAGTTTTAATCAGAAATACACTACTTAAAGCTTTTGTAGATAGAAGACACTAAGTATTCTGTCTACAAAACGTCTAGAGCATGGTTACACTACTTAGACAATTTTAAGTCTTTTATCGAGACTTATTTAAATCTTTGTCATTCCTTACAAGTTCCTTACCTGTGAAATTAAATGCCACAACCAGCATAACATTCACTTTTACATTTCTTGATGCAACACTTTCTCACCATTTTCGCTATCTAAATTGAACAAGAAGAAAACCGCCATGAAACCATTGATGTCAGATTTCAGTGTTACCAGACTAATTATATGATAGCTACCAAACATTTATCAAAATTATATTATTTTGACTATTTTACTCATGGAGCTTACTTATATACCTATAAATAAAATTATTTAAAACTAATCTAAATGCTAAAAAAATATACGTAACTTATTTTACCTACTTGTAGTTGGTGAAATTTTTCTACCATCTTTATCATTTTTATCTGTTGGCAATTGAGCAAAAGGGACACACTACACAACTCGGGGCCTCTCTCTCGGCTCGTTTTGCCTCAGCTAAGATATCCTATCAAAAGTAAACCTAAACTGCAGTCATTAAGGTTAATTTTTGTATGATACGATTTTTGGAGAGCTCAGTCCTGTTTATATAGTATATTAGGTCCATGGGAATTAAAGAGAAGAAAAAAAAAAAAAAATGTTTCGTAGTTATCTAATTATTCTTACAATATTATGTCTTCGAAAACATGGCAACAATATGAAGAAGCAGTCGTTATGATTTTGTAGGAAATCGAGAATATCATCCACGCGTAGTAAGCGTTTCGAGAAGGTGTTTTTTAGTACTATACTGCCAATTTAGCTGAGCATGTGAGATTGCAAATTCAAATCACATTATTGACCAGCGGGTCATAATGAAATCCAGTACAACATTATTGACCGGCTGGGCCGGGCCACTAATGACTCACTTTAGGTTAAGGTTGCTTGACATATAATTTGACATTTTCGAGCAGGTGGTGTGAAAAAAACATTAAAATACTTTCAAAAAAGTTCGTTGATTTATTAAAAACAATCTACATACCAACGTCATGAAAGACATGCGTCAAAACAAATACCATTAGGTTACACATTCATGCACATCATTCATTTGAAAAAATAAATCAAAGTTCTTTTACACTCAGCGTCCTTCTCAGTTAATTTGAACATGGATGAAGACGACATGAAATTTGAAATAAAAGGTCATACCGAGGCGTTAACTGATGCACACGATAACACGACGTGACTCGACAGATTGCCAGCAATTATTAAACGCTACAATTGGCTGTCTAATTTATGACCTTTGCTAACTCGAATATCAAAGTTGTCACTTACTCCACACAGCGCTGACACAGGTCATTTTTATAATGCAATTAGTTTTTCAACAAAAACGTGACGTTCATTCATGTTTTAATCAATCGTTATCAATGTTGTGATAATCAAGACTTAGGTCAAGCCTCACCATTAATCAATGCCACCAGTTCTTTATATACTAACTATAAATTACTGATTTATATCATACATTTTTGCACAAGATACCTCACACGGTGAATCAATAACTCAATCTTGAAAGATTGTCTTGATTGTATCATCGTGTGCGGTACTTAAGTATGGCAACTGAGCATGACACACATTAATGTAATATAGTTCACTTAACCTTAAATGTAACTTATAATAAAGCGTTTCATAAATAATTTATTTTTGTTTCCTTGACATCGTAATGTTCCGTCGCGAGCCCCAAGCCCCAACTTGTAGCTACCTATTCAATTCGGCGAAAGAAAATTCCCTATCAGTACTTACTCCTTTGAATAATGTTAAAATTAAGGACTTCGCTTTAATTTTCTGTGACCTACACGGAAGGTTTTCACATTGTTTGATATTAAATAGAATTAGGGTGTTCCATTTCCACACGCAAGAGGCCTATTGTAATATATCGAGTTGAAATTGATTTCACAATGGGGACCCTTTGTTTACTACTATTTATTATATTGGAGTGATGGATTGGTTTCAAAATGGTCCGGTCTGTATAATTGGTTGTTCTGAATAGGATCGTCGAATGAGCCTTCGGTGTGCACAATGGACGTACAATGACGTCGACCTTGGAGTATTACATCGGTTCAATCAAAATATTGGGGCAAAGGTTATCTCCGAAATTCCCAGGGCTTAGACATCCCCGCCATTGTGCTGGCTCCTACTTGCCGACGTCAAAAGTACTCGATCCACTTATCGTTGCTTCGAATACCATTGGAGTCACGGTCGATTGAACATTGAATAAGGATCCAGATGTTGAACGCTTGTTTATCGCGCCAATACGATTCGATTTAGAGGTACATTTTCCTTTAAGTTTTTTGCACGTGTATTATTATTTTTAGACAGCAGTTTTTGGTTAGGTTACTTTTAATTTATCAGGCTCTAGATTTTGTCAAGCTCACTCTATGACGCAGTTTTTCTGACATACATTAATTACCTACCTATATGAACTTTTTACGTGTATTGCTAACTAGATTAACGTCCACACACACTAGACCAAACCATATTTGTGCACAATAGTCGCGTAGGCTTTATTGGGTGGAACAATTCATCAAAAATCTAATTAAGTCGGTGGGCGCGGGGCTTCAGCTCGTGAAACGGTGACAGTTCAGCTTTAATTACGCCGCCAGCACTATTCCAGTCAACTTGCTATTTTACTGGCGCGGCAGCCGCGCGGGCGAGTGTTCTGTCTACCGAAGCGCCCAGCACGAACTAACCGTCACCTTATTTCCGCACTTACACTGAATTTATAGCCGAATGCATTATCTAAGTCTAATATATGCAAACTACTTTTTGATTCATCGAACGTAGCTATATCTGTGAACGTTTTTTAGTAGCACATTCATAGTAAAAAGTGGATTGAAACTTTTAAAATTAATCAATGATCTGCCAGCAAATAAAGATCTAAGAAGCAAAGGAAACACAAATAAACAAACGTGCAATATTGAATAATATAGAACAGCAAACATAGATACTGTGTAATTAACCCCAAGCTTTATATGCTCGGCTGAAGTTAAAGCTAGCAAAGTGAATATTATAATAACTTGGCAAGGAAGCTAATAACTGGATGCAGCGTCAGAATATCTACGTGTTACTGTGAAGGCAAGTGACATCGCCTTAATAACCTCCATGTTAATTAAAACGCTTGCTGATGGATAAACTATTATATCGATACCCGACGTTAACGTCAGGTTAATACTCGAGTAATGAAGTGGTTTCTCATCCATATTTAGATTATCAAAGTTAAATGGAGTAAGGCTAATATTGACGTTTGACGTCTTCAGTAACCTGATAGAAAAAGATGGACATAAAAAATAAACGAATGAGGAAAAAGAAACAGTTTTCCAAGAACAAAGGAAAACGTAAGAATCAACAACAAACAACAAATTAATGTAGCACCGTTTAGATGGTTGCGAACCCCGGCTCGGCCACAACGTCTCGGATAAGCAAAGGAGATGTCACGTGAATGTTAATTCTTCAGCGATTAGTATTCAAGGCGAAACAACAACTAATAAAAAGGAGCCACCGTCGGGAAAATTGAAAATATCCGCAACCGTCAGGAAAATGAGGAGACCTCTTCGTCACGCCGTGAAATTAGAATCGTCCCGAGCAGTTCCGATGCTCGTCACGTGGCACCAAAAGTTTGTTTACGTTGCCATTTGATTATAATCTAAACGAAATTTCCTTAACGGACGGCCATAGCTTTTGTTATTAATGCCAGAGGTGCTGTTACTCTCCTCGCAAATAAGAATAAACATCATTTTGTTTGGGGAAGCGTGATTATTATACAAATTAGATACGTTTCGTTATGCTCACATAAACAAAAAGAATTTCCTTACTGCCACGTTTTTCAATTACTACTAAGTAGCCACAGATTAGGGAGTAAAACGAAATCAGATTTGAAATTGCATTTGCGTACATTCATTCATTCGTCTTTTTGTGAAAGTTCTGTTTCTATAGCTTCGAGTTAAACAAATATATGCACTGAACCCCGCAAACGCAAGTTAATTAACTTACTCTATTCCTAATATTGATTTTCGTTCTATGACGTGGGAGCAAATAACTACAGAGGGCTTAGTGCGAGTTTTTAAACTTACTCGATCACGTTAACGTAAACGTCAGTTTGTACTGAAAATAAATAAGCGCCGCCTGGTGACTATAATGGGAAACACAATTATTCCATACGAATTGACATACGTCAACGTTAACGTAAACGCGATCGAGTAAGTATAAAAACTCGCACTAAGCCCACAGGTAGATAAAGTAAGTAGGGTAACCATATCAAAGTCCTCGGATCGTGGACTTACACAAAAACGGGAAAGTACGCGGTAGGGGTGTCGTTATCAGTGGCCATCCATCTACTGTGACCTCTGACCGGTATTGACGGAAAGCCCAAGATTCAAACTGGTCCCGAATACTTTAAGCCCTGTTAGTAATGCGACAGATGTAATAGAAGATTGTACTTGAATTTTATCGTAGATGTTAGGATTATTGGTATAAAACCGTGTCTTAAAGAACTTATTATACTTGAAGATCTTTTCTAATTACTCATAATAGGTACGGACAAAGAAATTATCGTAAAACATGGTAACCCCAATCGTATCGATCCCTAAACCACTCGAGCCATTCCGGTCACTGACAATGATTATGTCACTATCGAGTGTAGTCGATCCAAGTTTACCCTGTAGGTATATACATTTATAGTCAATTAAATTACAGTATTGGAATGAGTAGAACACGAACTACTGGACAAAATTGGATGGGGCAATGAATATTCTAGACGTAACTATAAAATCATAAGTCACAACTTTAAACACATTAGTCCCATCCCTAATTGCAAGTAGATAACTCTAGTCTAAGTTATTCAAAGTTCAACGAAATTGGTCACACTCAATACTAAGCTACGCCTTTGAAACTCAATCGACGGAGTGAATACAGGGCTAACGACCACGTAACTATTGGGTATCATTACTTTAAAGCATACGTCCCACAGACTCACGGTCACCCTCAATGCAGATAAGCCAGCTTATTTGAATGAGTGGTGTTCGGACCGCAAAACGCTGAGTGAGTAACGAGAATGCCTGACCGGGAACGAAGCCAATAGACCAATACGTGGCCACCGCAAATGAAAGGGAGACGTGACTAGTACTGTTTGAATGCATTCTCACATGGATTTATGGTCTAAAATTTGAAAAGATTTGTTAAGT
Source organism: Cosmia trapezina (assembly GCA_905163495.3). NCBI lineage: Eukaryota > Metazoa > Arthropoda > Insecta > Lepidoptera > Noctuidae > Cosmia > Cosmia trapezina. The sequence goes on from LR991024.1 coordinate 9,287,707, forward strand.
GAATAGGAGAAATGAAGTGAATAAGCGAATCTAACGACGACGATGCAATAGAATAAACAAAAATACGATTGTAATCAGTCCACAAATGTCATTAAATGGGCTAGGCTTAAATTTGAGCTGTATGCTGCAAGCAATAGGCATAGGACACTTTTTAAGTTCATTATTTTCTGGACGGGACACAAACCAAAGTGATCCTGGAAATTTTTCAAACCATTTTGATATTCTTTATGAAAAATTATATTCAAAATCACTTGCGAATTCTGCAGAGGATCATGTCACGTAAAAATCAACGAGCAAAATCCAGAACGGTAGTGCGGTAGTGTTAGTAAATTCGTGAGAATACCTAATCAATTTCGAAACAATACCATTTCCGAATCCAATATTAGGTTATATCTTAACACGCAATTCATCAAATTCAGTTATCATTACACGGATTGTTTGCACAATTTACAGCTGAAAGCGTACGTTACACGGCGTCGGGGGCTAATGCATATTAGCATGTTCAATTGTAATCTCGGCTGGCTAATGTTAGCCTAATGTGCACGCATGCATTAAACATGCGAATATGAGACACAGATTTGGGTGTATTGGGACTGTTGTATAGTTGTGTATTCGTTTTACGGGAACACCTAAATGTTAAAATTAAAAAGAAATTAGTACACTAGTTGGTCTTAGAGTAGTTGGGAATCTGGTTTATTTTTAAACTATACAATATGGATTAGCAAGAGGCCGCTTTTAGCCAACTGTATTTCACTAATAAGATACTCGTAAATGTTCCAAAGCTTTTCTCAAGTAAAGGTAAAACATACCATATCAGGGAAATAGATCTCTACCAATTGCATGCAGCAGAGATGAGAATATTGAGATGGATGTGTGGAGTGACGAAAAAGGTATAAAGTAAGAAATGAGCAAAGCAGTTTGAAAGTGGCGCCAGTGACAGACAAGTTGAAAGGAAATCATTTGGCTGGGTATGGACATGTGATGAAGAAGGAGGGATCGCATGAGACTAAAAGAGTGATGAATATAAATGTTGATGGATGGAGAGGGAGAGGAAGTCCATAGAAAAGAAGGATAGATTGTGTGAGGAATGAAATGAAAGAGAAGGCAGTAAACGTTATCGTGACGGTTGATAGGGGAGAATGGAAAGAGAAAACGTGTTGCGCCGACCCCAAGTAACATGGGACAAGGGCAGGAAGTTGATGAGATCTCTACTAACCACAGCATCAGTCTCTCGTGTACCTTTGACAATAAAAGCAACTCGGTTTCGATCCTTATTCAATATTAAATATTCGCATAATTAAAGAGCATTACGATGCAAAAGACAATCAACAAAGAATCTTGAGTGATAAGACCTCGAAGGATTCATCAACGAAGGCTATGATGCTTTCAAAGTTTGGTTTTGATTGACAAAAATATACAATATATTCTTAATTAATCAGCTAAACTAATTATACCCATCACTAAATGTCATATATAAACGTTTATCTCATCATTTGTCATATTAAAAGCAAGGCTAGACTCATCACAACGTACATAGTTGTTTCGAGCGCTAGTATTGTGACGGACGTTATGTGGACGGTTTATGAAAATAAAATTAGAAGATGATTTATTAACTGGATTGATTATTTGATCCGGTTAGATTGGAAGCCGACCCCAATATAGTTAGGAAAAGGCTAGGCAGTCTGATTGATTGTTGCAAGTAATACTGATCCGAACAAGGGCTGATAAAATAACATACAATGTTTTCCTTCCATTCAGTTGGTAATCTTCCCACGAATTAATGAAAACATCTGAGGTATAGATTACGATGCTCATCAGGAAAGGTACAACTTAATACATTGGTGCAATCTTTGACCCCAATACCGTTTATGTCAAAAGTATTACATTATGTACATATCTCAAGAAATGAAGTAAGGATTGCTACCGTTCCCACATGTTTTAAATGAGAGAACTTAATGGTAATCGTACAAATGTCGTTAGCATGCAAATGCATTCAGTAAAGTTATTTATAACACATTTGCTCGTAAAGGGTCTCTTATTTCACCAATTTCAATATCGTAATGTATGTAATTACGTACGCACAAGGCGTTATTGTAATGTAAAAGGCACGGGTTACTTTTTAATAGGTAAAACGGACGGTTTATCAAGATGCTCCGTTTAAAACGAACTGTACTTTTTTAAATCTTAGCAAAGAGTTTTTATGTCAGAAAAGTGGTCAACATTTTATGAATAAAATTAACTTTGGGAGATAAAATATAAAAAAGAGACATTTAATTCTTTAATTTCATTAATTTTGATAATAAATTACAATTTATCTGTAACAAAAACAAAAAAATATTAATTTACTTTATTAGTAATACTGTCTGTATTTGTGCCTTTGCCTTAAAAAAAAAGCGCCGATGAGCGCGCATCGCTAATTTGTGAACAAGTAAAAATTATTCCGCGCGCTTTTTCTTTTCGCTCTATTGTTTTTATTTGAATGAAATGTCGTCAAGTATTGAGGAATTTATTAATTCGACACCGCCAGAAGTCTCAGAGGCAGAGGAAAAGGCTACTCTAAGCCTCTTGCCCTAAAAATCGACCGATAGATGAAAACAAGCAAAGATGCAAATTCATTTTCAGAAAGTGTGTTTTTAAAGATTTATTTGAAAGTCCGAGTTTTATTTATTTCCTCGCAAATTATGTTATAAAACGTCGTATGACATACGTGCGCTTTGATAATTACAGCCTCTGCTTTCTTGTAGCCCTCGCCTACGGCTCGGGCTAGCAATATCGCCTCCGCTGTAATTTTCAACTTACCGCACTTAAATCATAATGTACTATTACACGAGTAGGTAGGTACTTGGTAGGTATCACAATCTACATAGCAACGGTTGCAATAGTATACAGGGTGTACCAGAAACGTGTCAGGGTGTGGTAGAGACCATCAAACTGAACAACTTTCTACGTGGGAACAACATCGTAATTGAGAAAAAAATATCAGTAGTCCCGTACAAAGCTTCAATACTCGTACCTACTCGACCCAAATGTATGGGACAGCTGATAAGTTTTTCTTCTTTTGGATTAAGATGTTGGTGTCATGGAGAAAGTTGTTCAGTTTGATGATCTGTACCACAACCTTAAAGACGACACTTTTCTGATACAGCCTTTAAGGTAGGTATAATGTCGAAAAAAGAATTTCCTAATTTTCGGACGAAAATATGAACCCACGAATCGGTAGTAAAAACAAATACTGTAAGTGAAGAAGACTTACTCTAGACAGACTTATCGTTTATGTTACTGAAAGAGCACAAATAGATGATGCTACTCATCAATGTGAATGTGTAAACTACTGATTAAATAGCTCCTGTACCTAACTACTCATCTTAAATATAAAACACCTCAAAATAAATAGAAAACATTTCTTCAAACCGAACGTCACACACGATTTAACATGACGATACACAAATCTAGATGTTGCAGATACCCGAACAATAGATGAAATCAAATAAACAAGTCAGCCAAGCAAGACGCGAGATTTATCACGATTTTAACATTCAACATTTTTCTTATCTATTTTTCTTTCGGGTTTCCGTAGCCTGACGGCGGGTCAAGGACGAGCTACGTGTAACCTCTTCAATTTTATTGTACTAAAAGGTCAAGTTCTCATTACCTGCCTGACATCTAGGTACCTAATCATGAATTTATCAAATGGCTCAGGTTTAACGGAGGAGGTAGCCCAACTCTATTACTATAGGGAACAAACTATTGTGATTAAGAGCCTATACTACCTCAAATGGCTTAGCATTATAGGTACTCCCTTGTGTCGAAAATACAGCAGCATTAATTTTGAAATAAATATATGGTAACGTTGAGGATTAATGTTAAGTACTATGTTTGACGAAAACACAATTCCATAAGTTCCACGCAAGTCGCAAACTCTCTGGTTTTTTCTCAGATTGGAACGCATTGAAATGTTGCCACATAATTTAATTACTATTTTGTATATTTGGTTGTACATCTACATACGTATGTAATGTTAAATTTTTCGGAATTTATATGTAACTTTTGTTTTATAAAAAATAAAAAATCTCTTATTTTAATAGTATTTGAATGCTCTTAGTTTACTATTTTAACATTGTAATGTTCTTTGTGCGCACCGATACAGCGTCGTTGTGTGCCTACAGCCACCTCAGAACCTGTAAGAGTATTTTCGTTCTGGCCGCGGTCATAAATAATATCCTGTCTATGTTTACATAATCTTTACAGGTTCTGAGATGGCGACACGCCGCCGGTTGACGCTGAAAACCAGCGCAATATCCAAAGTTACCTCCAAACCGAACAATAAACCGCTGGTATTCAAAAAATGCTTGAAATCATGAAACTTTGCATAATAACTGAACTAACTATAAAGCCTGGTGTAATTTTTTTTTCAAATTACCATTATTTTTACCGTAAACTATCGGCGCCCAGCACCGCACTCAGTCTCACTCTCACTCAGTCCGCGAGCAGTATCGTGCGAGCGAGATAAAAAGCTGAGGTAGTATGAGCTCTTTAACTTTTTAGTGAACATTTCGAAACTCTAGAAGAAAGACACATTTTTTAAGTCTCCATGAGAATAGTTTCTGCACACCCTTGGTTCCATGAAGTAGATAATGTAGCCTATCCATATAAAAGCCATATAAAATTACATTCACTCAACAAATCTCACTTAAAAAATGATACAAAACAAAGTGAAGGTTTTACTTCTTAAGCAATGGCTATAGAAAAGAAGAATTATAGAAACTTGTTTACCTCGCAAATAGCAACAAAATATCAATCTGCCTAGCCTTTTCCCAACTATGTTGGGGTCGGCTTCCAGTCTAACCGGATGCAGCTGAATACCAGTATTTTACATGGAGCGACTGCCTGTCTGACCTCCACAACCCAGTAACTGGGTAATACGATACCCCTTGGTAAGACTGGTTGTCAGACTTTCGGGCTTCTGACGACCCGTAACGACTGTCAAAGATCCACGAATAACAGCCGGGACCAACGGCTTAACGTGCTTTCCGAGGCACGGAGGAAACTCGATATGTAAAGATGGTCACCCATCCACTGACCAACCCCGGCAAGCGTAGCTTTACCTGACGGATCGACCCGTGCGGCTGTTATTACTTAGCCACGAGCTCCTCGCAAATAGCAACAGCAAATCTAAATAAACCATTAATGCCCGGTTTCTGAGGTATTTAAACGGAGTTTATCCATTCGATAGTGATTATTGGTACCTATCAATATCAATATCGTGTTTCTGAACTACATAATTATATGTAGGTATACGCTAAATGAGAAAAACTTAGCTTAAAAGACGAGTGAATTACTATGTAGGGTTTATCTGAAGACCTCAAAAACCGACCCTATGGAAGGAATTCGCTTAAATAGATAATTTTGTCGAATCAATAGCTATTGAGAGTTTAAACTCTTTATGAATTCTTTATAAACCGGGCACTAGACAACCATTTACTGCTACATATAGCTTATATCCCAGTTTTCATTTCTATAAACAAAACTGTAACGGATTTCCAGGGAAGCAAAACAGTTTATCTGATATAGAGATCAAACAACTTGTAATAGATACTGCGAAAAATAAAAAGGGTCACATTTAGAGTAAACAAGTAATATCATCTCTATATTGTTTTATTTGAGTGCCTCTACCTTAACAGTAAGTAGTGTGTAATGTATGTTAGGCAATATTTTGTTTTGGTTTTATTGTCCATTTTATTCTGAAGTTTGTATTTTACTTTTCTGCTAAGTATATCATTACCTTCTGATACTGGAATACTTATATTTTGTATCAATAGGTCATTTGGCAAAGTATATTTACGATTGATAGGATAAATAACTAATCTAGTTAATGTAACAGACTTCAGAAAGCCACTGACAAAGCGATATTAAAACAAATAACGAACTATTTTGATAACCTCGACATTCTAGAAGATCAATAGAATTGTTACATCTGTTCATAGTTCGCCCACAACTTTCGTTTGTTAAGTTACAAAGTTGCGATGGGTGATATAACTTGGATGTTTTCCCACCTACCCTCGCTATTATTCATCTCAAAGTTTATTACTTTACGTCAGTATTTACCCACAGGTAACTTCAATTGTTGTTCTAGCATCATTGAAAACTAAATTACCTACAAGTTGTACAACTAAACTAAATTATACGTTGTCGTGAAGCACTCAGGATGTCAAAATAATGTGAATCCAGAAGTATGTATATTCGAGATTCCATTACTGGATACCGCTGAGAAAATGGTATTATTCATCCATTAAAAGCTGCGACGTGCCACTCACTGATCTAAAATTCAAAATTTTTGTTGAAACAGATAAATGGAAGGAATATCCTCGTTAAGAGCTGACAGCAAACACTTGTCATATTTATTTGAAATGATAAAATGATGTTTTAACAATCGTAACTACGCTGGTGTTCAAAATTCAGGTGTTCTACCAGTAAAGTGACATCATAAGTGCTCTGCCCTGACATTTATTAGGATGTCGTGGTATTATGAGTTATATTTACGACTAGCGACATCTAGTTGGGTACGTGGGCAGTTTTGAGCGGCGAAGGGGTGACTTCCCATGTTTATGATGAGGACGATACCTTGAGGTTTTATAGCCTTAACAGTTCTCGTAAATCCCATAGAAACTGAATTATGGGTGCTTATTCAGTCTTTGAATAACTTGAGTGAGTCACCAATTTTAAATAGGTACCTAGTTGTGTTCAAAACATTACTCTGTGGATTCGTAGCTCACAATACGTTAAATAAATAACACTTTACTTTTATTGTATCTAATATAACATTTTATTTAAACGAGCAAGGTCAAAATCTTTTATATTAAGGTACACCTCCTTTCATGAAAAATGAGCACCTAAAATGATAATGGCAAAACTCTCCTTAGATAAGAGTGGAGCAAGACTAATGAATTTAAATCTATTCAATTAAATGCACATGAATAATTCACTACAAGAATGTTAATGTGGAAAAGAATGCCAGCCTTCCTCGTGGGCGAGATTTGGGGACGCTTAATTAATTATTTTTTACGACAATTCATCCCATCCTCTCGCAGTCTTAATGGTGTTTCTCACCAATTGTGAAACAAAGTTCAACTCGTGCGATTTTTTTACTTTTTTGGCGTTTGTTTGCAAACGAATGTTCTATTTACTTTTATATCAATTCTCATCGTAATTTTCGTTTTGTATCGTTCTTTAAAATAGGAGCAAACAACCGAACGGGTCGATAGAAGGTTAAGCTACGCTTGCCGCAGTCGGTTCGTGGATGGGTGACCATCCATTACATATCGAGACCACCCCAATCCTCCGTGCCTCGGATAGCACGTTAAGCCGTTGGTACCGGCTGTCATTCGTAGATCTTTGACAGTCGTTACGGGTAGTTAGAAGCCCAAGTCCGACAAACTAGTCTTAGCAAGGGGATCATGTTACCCATTAACTGGATTTTGGAGGTCAGACAGGCAACCGCTCCATGTAAAATACTGGTATTCAGCTGCATCCGGTTAGAATGGAAGCCGACCCCAACATAGTTGGGAAAAGGCTAGGCAGATTGATTGATCATCCTTTAAATTAATTTATGCAAGAGCTTTACGATCTTGGGTGAACTCAGATGAATTTTCTAAGAAGCTTCTATTGCTGAATGTTGATTATAGCTAATTATTTAAACAGTATATTTTAGCAGGGCATAGACACATTTTTATAGACTAACTATTCAACTTAAAAGATCAATTTAAGACGGCATCAAGGCTGAATGCTCATTCACAAAGCTACACTTAAAAGTCGCTAAAAATAAACACGTTCATAGAAATAGGTTGTATCACACAGAACCAACACAGAACTATCAACAAAAGATACAATAAACGCGTCAATTTGCTAAAAACGTAAGAAAACAACACACACCAGAGACAAAGCAATGCTTATGCCAATCGAAAATAGCAAAGAAACATAAAACCATGGTGTAAACACGTCGCGTAGTCGCCATTCTCTCGGAATTGACTTATAAGGGGAAACAGTAAACGAAGCGAAGACCCCATGTTTGTACGGGGCGAAAGCGAAGAGCCGAAGACCCCGTGTTTGTACGGGGTGAACGCTCGTTTTACACGCATTCATTCAAAACTAAATTGATTGTAACTGTTGTGACAGAGCTGAAATTGGTGGGAAATGCAACATTATTTACTTTTAAAACTACCATTGCGATCTTTTTGTACAACTTTCTTTTTTACTCATCCTTTCCAAAGCTAAACACCGATTTTGGAAGGGTTTGCGATGTATATAGCTTACGTACAACTAACGTATAAACCAAAACTAATTCAACAATATAATTATTCAAGATCAGCAACCTTCTATTACATTTACTTGCGCGATACCGCGATAAAAGTAGCAGTACACAATTAGAATCCATTAAAACATTCTTAAATAAATAATAAATTGCAAATATCGAACATTATTAAGATAATACGTCTTTCAATTTATATACATCCTGTTTTTAATATCCTTACTCGTGACTTAACGCTAATAAATATCGTTTAGCGTATTATTATCGGTTAATACTTTGGCATTACTTAACACCTAAGCTTGCTCATTATCGCCATGTCTACGCGAAGGTGTGAAAGGAATGTGGCGGCCGTCGCCGTCTAGTCTAGTCCTTACCATCTCCATGGATAATTCATACTGTGTGTTCACGGCCTTACTTCATTATTGGCAAAGTTACAAGACAATGTGTATAATAATTGCTCGTAGGTAAGCAATGGGAGGTGTCTATTATAACTCGTGTTAACAACACAATATTCCCGTAGTGGACTTGTTTAGTGACGCCGTAAGACAATGTAGCCATGATTTCCCATTGCCAGCAGAATCATAGAGAATTCCAGTATTATAAACATTGCAGTTGAAGGCGGGCCGAGAATCGGGCGCAGCACGTAAATATGTTTGCGTTCAGCCGCGTTACTGTTGCCGCTGATATATTGGATATGTTGCTCGCACCGCGCGTCCCACTCTGTCTAGCGCTATAATAAATTTTGTGACAAACAATATTCCCCTGTCCTTTGTCTGGTGGCGGTGTGGCCGCGGACGGCATCGATCGCATTGTTAGAGGGCACAATACCTCCCAGACCTCGCTCTAGGTGCTTCTGTTTTCTAACTCACAATACATAAACAAGAAGGTCGTATTCAACCGCTTTTATTATGAAACCTGTAAACAGCCTCAGAATGGTTCGGGATAGCTACCTATTTGTCCTAATATGCTGATGTCTGTGAACAACTACTGAATTAATTTTAGGTAAACTATTTGTTTGGTATGTGTTGTTTATTTCATCGGGGCCGCAGTGCGGAAATACAAAGCTATTATTACAAATTATATTTCGTGTCTATAAAATTCATGTTGAGCCCAATGAGTCCCTATACTTTGGATTCAGACAATGATATAAAAATAATGAGCTTTAAAATAGCTATTGCATATATTTCACGGTCTGATCCGAAAAAGCATTATTATATTGGCTAAGCCATATAATTGGCTGCTACCAAGACGTATTAGGTACCACTCCCGCCCAGCGTATTATAATGTTGTGACTAATGTGACCTCCGCTAACCTTATGTGAGGTCACGTCGATCAAGTGTATTTTTTTTTACATTAATGTGTGGCTTTATCGTAGGCGGGTGTTACACCGTAAGTAGTGATGGTAGTTAGTATCTATTGTTCTTTATCTCGGTTGTAAACGGTGTCGGCGCGCCTTCGTGCCTTGTGCCTCGCTCATGAGTCACTGCTGCGATGCTGATCAGAATGACTCGTGGGCTCGACTTACGAAATTTCCAAGGAGCACCATTTAACAGTGCTCATTGAGGAAGTTACTCACGGTTCTGTTTAGCAATTTCACATTTAACTGATGCATGTTTAGCATTTGAACTATTGTACTTACGCTTGCAAGGTTCCCAGGAATCGAAGCGGATATGTTACTTACATTTTAGTCTACATTATGTTATATAGGATGATATGCTATCAACAAAGTTGCGTCTCATTAGTGCAACAATGCCTCTCTGCATGCTTGCTGTTAATACGGCATTAAATGGCAAACTGGCGAAAAGTGAATTTTAGGGCTCGTAAAGTTAGATTTACTGCTCAACTCATGGTTTGCGTTGTTAATTAATAGTGTCGGTAGATGGGTAACTACGTAGCACACCGATAGTACTTGTAAAAATAATGAAATAATTATAAGAAAATTATAAGAAATTGAATTACTGTGATACATGCCTCAGTATAGTAGCGCCGCGTAGCAGATTCGTAGCGCGTAGCATTATGTCAGCGTAGCACTCAATAATATATTATTTTATTGATTCTTGTAGACATTTTTCTTTGTAACCACTATGTTCTAGCTTTGTATCCGTATAATCAATATTTACGCTCAATGTTACGTAATCATAAATCAAATAATATTAAAAAACTGCATATTCTCAACAGTCTAAAAACATTTTTAAGATATTGAAATGACTCAATAGCGTCGTATGAACGAAATGATATTGTTAACACAATACATTAATGTTATACCATATCAACATTAACACTTGAATGACAAGAACTAATCTATGGCCAAGGCGAAGGGTACTCAAAGGTCAAACATCTAAAGTCCATACGTCCCTATGATAAATTTAACTATTAACTAACACATTAGTCATTAGGTATGTTCAACATGTTCACGCATTGAACCTTTCGTTCTATATGTTCACAATTTGCATTCAATGTAAACGAAACAATGAGATAATTATTATTTACTACGATCTGAGACAAGTAAATTCAGAAGTTTTACATATTTCAATTAATATGAGGACAAAAAGGCTTGGGATTTAGCTGCTTCTAATTTTTTACATAGGTACTGAATGTTGTTTTTTTTTTTGCTAACTTTTTTTTCATATACCTACACGTTGACATTGATGAATTTCATTCTGTAGAATGACATGAATATTTACTTAGTAAAGTATTATTGTATTTTAATTGTTGTGAATGTGAAGACTATGTGGGTCGTTGTTTTTTTGTTTGTTTTTCTCTCAATCAGTTTTAGTCATGGTTTGGCAGTTCGAGTAGTGCATGCGGCCTATCCAAATGTTCTTTTGTATTGTTCGTCGAATCGTTGAGCTCTTTAAGTTCTGAGTTGAGCGGCACGATTACTGACAAAATGGGTATTACTGACGTGCACCGACTGGACAGGTCCACTAAATCTTTGTGGTTCTTTCCTCAAACGACCATTTCAGACACCAAACTAAATTATGGTCTTCACATGATCTGACCAAAATTATGTCTGTAGTCTAAAAGAGACTGAGCTCTGAGTTTGTTTCTACCTATTTTCTCAGAGTAGTCGGAGATGAAACGCCAATCTCATCTAGATTTTAAAAATATGATTGACGTGTAAAAGTGTTTGTACAAACCTACTTACAGAAATAAAATCATTTATCATTGAATTACCTATTTGTAGCTATCTATGTATAGTACTTATCGTCTACGTGTTTAAAATTTCAATAATTGATGTAATAATTGATGGGGTGGTTATTCGTTGATAAAATTATAAATAGCCGGAGTAGTAGGCACGTAGCCTAATTTTACTGACAAAGAAATCTATGGAAGCCCTTTACTTGCAGACTCTGACTTTTTAAAAATTTAGTGCAAATAGTCCAATCTATCAATAAATAATAAATGATAAATGATTTTATTGTAAGAAGGATTGTAGGTAAGTACAAACACTTTTACACGTCAATCATATTTTTAATAACTAGATGAGGTCGGCGTTTCCTATCTGAATACTCTGAGAAGAAAGGCCGAAACAAACTCAGAGGTCACAGTCACTTTTAAAGTCCAGACATAATCTTGGTCAGATCATGACTATGATAGCATCTGACAACTGACATACTTCTTCATGCCCTTTCAATAGCCACTAAATATTCAATTCCAATTTCACCAGAAAATGGAGGAACTGCAAAGAATTCACAAAATTTTCACAGGTTTCCTATTTGAATATGATCACATCAGCAGGTACGCCATCACTCAGGTACAGTCAGATCACGTCAAAGTAGTAAAATAATAAAACTTTATCCTTCACGTCAACGTTTTGAATAAAATGCAAAACGTGTCTGGGATGCAGCCAAAACGGCTCGGCGCGCCCCGAGCCCGGCTCCTTCTCATCTGGAAAATTGTGCTTTCCCAACTAAACCATTATTTATTACCTACTAGTTGCCATACTCGCATGCAGCGCAGATTATTACACGGAAATCAACTTAACTGCTGATTTAGAATGAATGAGTATGTAATGTATGCGCTTGCAACTTGCTCAGCCTGTATTGTTAAATTAATTTAGTAGAGGATTGGATTTAAACTCATGATTATTGTATTAAATGACATTGTTAAAGGGAATACAAATGGATTGTTTATTTTTTGCTAGTAATGTAGTATGCTAATTATGAGACCCAACTGTTAATCTAATAGTTAAGATTCTGCGCATCGACAGTCAATTTACGTGTAATGTTTCCACGTCTACTACATGAGGTGTTAACAAATTAGAATTCTAGGTAGTTGGTAAAAAAAAATATTATTTCTGATTCTTCTCATGAACAAGAATGAATGTTGCAATACAAAACAAAGCACTGCAAAAGCAAAACAAAATTACTATTTCATTAAATTTTTAGAACATTAGAAAGTTATTCACAAAATCCCCAATGACAAAGTGTCCAGTTCGAAGCAGGGTGCTTCAGTGCCCGTCCTCGAGAGCTTGTTTACTTAACATAATATTCTGCGCGGACTACGAATTCACTCGTATCCTTGCGTTTTATTGAATCAAAAACCTTCGCTACAAATGCATCTAATTCAGACTCTCCACAGTACATTGCGAACTTTCTCTACCTCTATACACAACTTTATCCAAACAAAGAATAAACATTGAGCTTTTGTATTATTTACAGTCATTTGTATCAGTTTTGCTTTAAGGAAGTTCTTTATCGGTTTCAGTCGGGAGGGCATTTCTGTGGGCAGCCCTTGTTCACCCAAACTTGGAATATAAATTTGGCCACGAGCCTGCTCGTTGTTTGTCTGACAATAGGCACGGTTGCCAACATAAATTATCGGACAACATTCGTCTCTAGTTTACCGACAACGATCGCCAAATATTAACATACCTTGTTACGTACATTCTACTGTGAGTTTTGTAACGAAATATTCTTTTCTCCGTTGAGTTATTTGAGCAATAATAATATATGCTTTTAGGGAGAGCCATCTATAAGAAAACTTTATCGGAGGGTAAGAAATAGGATTGAAGAGATTTTTCCTCATAAGCATGTGGAGAAATGATGCATTGTCGCGCATCCGTACATTTCCAATGCGAGGATTAAATATAAGACGTCTGGAAATCTGAAAAGAGGCTTACGCTTTCGGTACCTACTGAATAGAAGCTCGTAAAACATTCTGGAAAATCCCGATTTACGTCCCCATAATACGTACACACCTAAGTAAAATAGTTGACACTTAACTAGTTTGTAGCGAGAGTGTAGAGCATATTCTAGGATAGGGCGACAAACTCTCCACCTGTTCTGTGCTTGGGAGGCTAATGCGGTCATTAGTCTTTCAGGATCGTATGACATGAAGGTGTTTCACTGCTATTTCATACGAGTCTGAAAATGATTGATTACTCGCCCAATATTGGGTTTAAAAAAACTTTTTTGAAAGTTGGTTAGTAAGTAAGTACCTACCTATGTACTCATAGCTACTAACAGAATGTTTTTGTAATTTTGGGAAGGAAACCATTAAGTATTGTGTGAAGGCAAACCGACTCAATAGCATGAAACGAAACCCAAAGTCATACATATCTCCCTAATACTTTACGATGAGAATAGGAAATGATGATCGCTATTCTTAATGATTTCTTGAACATCCAACGGCCGGAGATGACTTGCAATGGAGATGCATAACGTACCATAACAGTGAGATATTTCTGACAATCATATTTTATAACAATCATAATATATTTTGTATTATCATTTTTACTTTATCTCAGCCTTGCTGTGGTAATTGCGCTTTGAACTCGCATATCCAGTAATTCAGTTAAACCTCATTAGCAATCGCTTGTTAGGTAAATTTTTGTGAGAAAGTCTGAACAAAAATATTCGTACTCGTTACCTTCCGTCCGTTCCATTGCCTTCCGCTCTTTTGTGCAATTTTAAGGTTGCCTCGAATAATGGAACTCGCATAAATAATTGTACAATTTAATCAACATCTTTAATAAAAATGCATCGGATGCGATCGGCTTTCTGAAACAAAAATATTTATTTATCTGCTTTTGCTGTGGGCAACGATTGTTTTAATTTAATTTCGTTGAATTATCGCAACAAACGCGTGTTATGATGATGTGTAAACTGTCACGATTATTAGATACGTACTAATAGAAGAATTTTTTGAGTTACATTTAAGGAGATTTTATTTTTAATTTTTATTTTTGTGTTCTATTTCTTTTTTTTTAATTTTAGGTAAGTATATAGTTTTTAATTTGTGGAAGCTTTTAAATGGCAATTGTAAGTGATATTGTACATAACTTGCCTTTATAAATATTATACCTACTGTAAGCTTTCCGAAGAATAAATAAATAATATTTAATTCGGAGTTTTCGGTTATTAATGTTGATGGATGAAAAATTATATTAGAGCTTTTAATGTTTTATATAAGATGGTTATATAATTACGGATTTGGTGTGTATAGTGCGTATAATTATCGTGGATCGTGCGGGGTCGTGCGAGAGTGTGCACACTCCTGTATGGGCGTACGCCTCATTAAATTTTGTTTGAATAGAGGGATGAACCGACCGGCTGCCTACTTGGTCAGATACAGGTTGTACCGTCAACAAAAACGAAGCTTTAGAAATATCACAATTCTATTTCCGACATATTATCTATTAATAGTCTACAGAAGCTTTTCTCCTTCAAAAAGTATTGTTACTCCTTCCTTGATACTCCTTCAAAAAGTATTGTTACCCTTATCAATTCAACTACTAAAGGACTTTTCACAATAGATCCACGTTCCTATTTTTCCGAATGAATCGAATGGCTTATGTAATTGAACTATTTCAATAAGCATCCATTTTTTATGTCACGTTTTCTGTTCCTCGTGACTTATGGAGCACGTTGTAGAACCAAGTGACGGGGTCGTGTCGTCACATCTGACCCTTCAAGACTGAAATAGAAATAGGGGGAAAAAGTGATTGAAATGGTTTATGTAATCTTTCGATTGTTATTTTATCAGAATAGGGATGATGCCTGGGTTAAAAAAAGTTCTATTTAGTCCGTCAGTCAGATAATTAAAAAAAATTTAGACACATATTTTTTGCTTTATCATAATTAATAAAAAAAATACTTAGATAACACGCATTAAAGTTGGGGAGTTGGGGCTCGCTACGTCACTTCTACGTATGAGATCTAACTAGGTGTGACGTCATGTCATATTTTAACTTAATGTATCGCCGTAATCATTTGATTACGTAAAAAAAATAAAAATACGTCTCCAATATTTTTTAAAGGACAATTAAAATTTTTAGTCGTCATACCTATTAGAGCAACAGATAAATTCAGATTTTTACTCGGTTTCTATATTTCGAAAGAGTTCAAAATTCAATCGCAAAAAATGCTTGCGTAAGTCGGAAAGTTACAATTTTAGTTTCTACATGTAGGTACGTGTACTATAGCTAAATTGCTGTTTTGTTTATTGTTTGTTTATTGTTGTCTTTGTTGTAATTGCTGTTCAATTTTTTTTCGATTTCTTTAGTATTTTTGTGCATTCCTATTTAAAATGCATTATTATGCGCACAGCCAAAGTTTGGAACTCTCTGCCAGCGTTCCCTTCCACATATAGCCTTCAAAGCAAGAGTAAACAGGCATCTTCTGGGCACGCTCGTTCCATCATAGACCTCATCCATCGCTATCCATCAGGCATGATCGAGGTCAAGAGCAGGCCAAGTCAGCAATAAAAAAAAACCATGATTCAAAACAAATAGGTACCGGTACCGAATAAACTCTAACAAAATTATATAAACGGCCTTCTACACTACCTGACCACTAATTCCGGAAAGAGCAGCTACATCTATTACGTTGCGACAATACACAATAGGAATAAATGTTCACAAGTTACACCGGTTTTCGTTACGTCTGTACAAGTTGTTTTCAAGTAGGTAGGTACATACATGTTGCACTTTACTTAGATATGTCTTCAACTTACGTCTTTTAGTCATGAGTCAAATGGGAGCTACGTCAATTTTATGTTAGGGTGTAGTCGTTTTTAGATAGATAGATAGATGGAATATATAGAATACTCTTTATTATGCACACCATAAAAATTACAGATATAAATGTTGAAATTTTACATAGACACAATGGGCTTTGGCTTTTAGCTCTATGTACAACAGCTAGGGTTTTCTGTAATAGTTTGAATGAAGAATAGGAAGATATCCATTAAGATTTATATGCAAAGTTAAATATTTCGACGATTTTCCAACTGTAACATTAATTTGCTTTTATAGATGTCAAGAATTAAACTTGCATGGCTTAACCAGATAGAACCTACTTAAAAACTTAAAATATTCCAACAAAAATATAAAACATAAACTTTACTTGCCGACCCTACCCAGTATAGGGAGCATCGGCTGAATAGTTCCAGACGAGAGGGAGCCACAAACATCACTGCTCCATCACCGCGCCATCTCGCGAGCAAACACTTGCATACCTCCCGTCGGCCATTCACGCACCCACACATACACACACGGCTATGAAGGCTACAGTAAACCTTCAACGCGGTCACAAAGGAGGCTCTTTCACGACGCTAGAGTCCTGTCTTATGATCGAGTACGTAATAGCTGGTTATTCACGTCTGATCATACATGATATAGGCATCAAACGAGAAATATCACGGGAATAATCGGTCTTAAGAAAATATTTAGTGGTTTGTCTATTTTCAAGAGTCTGGATCTTTGACATGACGACTCTTGAAACCCTAAATATTCTTGTGAACGTCGAACGTCTGACTGAGCACAATCCACCCAGTAGAGGCGTTCTGAGCAAGCAAAATAATAATACTCTATAAATTCTCTTACCCATTTCAATGCACTCGGTGCCAACAATTGGAACTCACTAAGCATTCAAATGGTTTCAATACGTTCCGCTATGCAGGCCTGTCTGAGCTCGTGGTAGGCACAATGGATGCCAATCTGCCCGGGAATTTGGCTTGGACGCATCCACCTCTATCTACGTAGAGCTGAGCCCCCAGAGATGTCACGTCGAGAGGTGTGGTATGCACTCAATTACATGTACTGCCTTCCTAAAGTCCTTACGAGGACAATGTGCTGGATGCATCTTGAAATAAAATCTGAACTATTCAAATTATTCAAACAATGAGTCAAGAGTTCAATTTATAGACGCCCATATTTCTGAGAATTCTCTCACTAATGTTAGCGACCTTAAGATTAGTCCCTCGAACGGCGCCTTCAAATGCCAAAACCCCACAAAGGATGCCAATCGTGAATTGCCAGCCGCAATCATTGAGAACATCGTAAATTATACAGCTTTATAAACAGGCGAGACTGGAATACTACTACGTTTTATGATTCGAAGGGAGGTAAAAGCCTAATTAAGATATGAAATAATCTTTCAACAACTTAGAATTTGCATGAATGATTATAATTATGAAGTGTAAGCAAGCATTAAGCATTTCATTATAGAGGCAAACCGCCACAATGATCAACAAACAGCCCAAAAAAAGCAATATATGATCCCGACTGGTCACACAAATTACAAACGAAATCAATGTAAAATTATCACCCGCGTAAATGAAGGCCGATAAAATATATCCAAATTGAATTAAAATAACAATGTTTTAATGCGTTGGGGATGCCATGATAATTACAAAGGCAATGAGCAGTCGGCCAAACATGTTTATATTAAAATTTGTATTGGTTTTGTGCAATGAAATCGGTCGGCCGACGAAATGAGACGGGTGACCGCGGCCCGACGTTTTGCATATCGACTGATTATTTTGTCCGTCCGTGCGTTGCGGTTCACAGGTTGATTTCGTATTCATTCATATGAACATTAACATAATAAATATGTATTGTACCTATGTCAACATGTAGGTACAGAAAAACTCTCTCTGTTATTGTTCGTTTTTTGAATTGCTAAAGCTTTCACGGAAACAATTTAATTTCATTAGATACACAATGATAAATAAAATATTTTAGCACATGATTTTGCTCGATACGGGTAGAGCGATTAGATCTACCTTTTTTTCCTCCTAGCTGAATGAACAGAGCAATGAAGCGCAGTTAATCTACTAAAAGCCATTTGACGGTGTAAAGTCCAGCATACACCTTCCCATTTTCAATCGATTTCGTAAAGATATTGAAAGTAATAAAAAAAACATGTGCGGTCGGGTGACCCCCGTCAGGTACAAAGTTCCTTACGCGATACTCGCATGCACACACATACTCGTATTTAATAGAAAGAGAGAAAAAGAGAGAAAGAGAGAAAGTCGCATGAAGGGGGCATAACGCTTTTTCCTTACGTGACGATTTTTACCAGTCAACTTCCACCGCAAGGCGTGTTAGGGAAGTTCGTTCCAAAAACCGTTATAATTTTATATGTCATTTCGTTTTTATTAATCATCACTAGCAGTCCCGACAGACGTTGTCCTGTCTGAACGATCCTAGAACCCGACTGCAACGCCACCTACCGGGTCTAATTTTGTTTTCAAACCATCCAACCATATTTGAATGGGTTCCATTCAAATATACACACAAAACTTCATCTAAATCGATCCAGCCATTGTTATACCACGTTTTATACATTTTTTTTTAAAGTCCGTCTCCTCGTTCTAACCTATCTCCCCACCAATTTTCAGCCAAATCGGTTCAGCCGTTCTTGAGTTATAAACAGTCTAACTAACACGACTTTCTTTTAGATATAATATAGATTTTGTTGCACATACAGAAAATGTTGGATCAATAAAATGCTAATTGATCGTTTTCAATTGTTTCAGGTTTCAACACAGAATGAGGTTGTCCTTCGGCATGAGATTGCGTCTCAGCAAGACATCCATCTAATTTGCGGATAGTACAGAAAGCCAACCACCATGGATCGAAGATTAATTGCTGTTTTGGCGGTCACCGCCCATTTATGTGAGTATAGGCTTTGTTCTACGACTTTGTTTTTAATAACTTACATAAAACCTGAAAGAGAAAGTTCCAAAAGATTCTCAGAAAATAAAAATAACAAATATTTCTGAAATACATAACGAAATAATATATTGAAGTTATTTTAAAAACTACCTACGTCAATATTTTTTCACTAATTCTTTACTACTTATGTCAATGATCTCTTTTGTAAGAGATTTCGAGAGACATTTTATGTATAAAGTATAATCATAAAGAGCAATCTATAGGTAAAACTACTCCAATATCCGAACTAATATCATGAATTCTTTTGGCGGGGTACTATAGGAGTGTATTCTGCAGAATTTATTTAGAAAATATTTCCCCACAAATATTTTCGATGACGAAAATATTCCAATAAATTCATATTACTCTTGTAAATATACATTTGAAAAAGTTTGAATAGAATTTACAGAATGCGTAAATAGGGTAAACATGTCAATACGAAAACTCATGAATAAGGATTACGAACTAAAAGCTCGCGAGAATATGTGTGAACGTGTATTTGAAGGACAAAAAAAACACAGAAAGGTTTAGGGCAAAGTAATTGAAAGTACATAGATTGGAATAGTGGAGGGCGAGTGAGGGCCTCGGTCCGTATCTAAGGAGGACTATCTCAGCCCACTTGCTAGCAAATGGCGCGGAAGTAACAAGGATATAGCGACACGATCCTGGAATTTGTTACTCACTTTCCAATGCCAGAGGCACAATTGAAATTTTATATTGTTACGCGCACTCGAATATCAGTTTAGTACATTTCGTTGAAATACTTACGATGCCAACGTTTATACAGAACGATATTCCAGTTATGTTCATTTTACATGACTTTATAAATGTTGAAACGACATAAAAGGATGGTAGTCTATTTGCGTTTGAAAACGCTTTAGATACACGGTCACGCTCTTTTCACTAAACGTTAACCTGCCGCAGACAAATGGGTTCGCGGAACTCATTTAATTATTTGTGGCAGATTGGGGTTCGAAACATAGTTTGCGAAACCCTTTTTGTAGCGCTTGAATCTATGTTACGGAAAGCAACCCTGTTTTCAATGGTCTTTGTTTTAGAGGAAATATAAAGCCAAACTTTCTTTTGTTTCTTACCAATCACCCTGAAATGTTCGCTTTCTATGTCAGACGTATTTTCGTACATATATTATCAGTAACTAGAATAATGTATTCTACAATTCACAGAGAAATAGCAATTTAAAAATACCGAGTAGGTACTCAAACACAACCATGTCATTACTCACCGCCCACATTCAAGGCGAAGCCTAACATTTGTTTTCATATCACCAACAACTTTTTCTTAACGTTCACACATCATTAGCCTAACTATGCTCGTATCTTGCCAATGACTTTGTTTGTAAACACCCTCTCTTTTTTAAGCCATATGAAGGTACTATCACAGATCATTTGCCAGCCAATGGTATCGAAGTAACACCGTCAATGACTTTTCGCCTTTATCAATACATTCTGCTCTGAGTTTTCAACATAAAAACTCTCGTATGTGAGCTTGACGTGCTAGAGAATACAAAGTTAGGGTGATTTATTTTGAGATACATGTTCAGGGATAAGAAAAGTACCTACATAAAATGAAAGTTGGGAAAATATAAAAGATACTGTAGAATGTAAGCAAACCACTTTGCGATCGTTGAAAACTATGTATCTAAAAGTACTATTGTATCTGAATTACAGGTAGTGTAGTATTAGCTGACGGACCAGTCTTCGATGGACAAGGAAACCCTATCAACCCCGCGCCCGCCGACAACTTCCTCACACAAACAGTCTACGGATTCTTGGACTTCACCACTACAATAGGCAACACAGTCATGGTCTTCTCGCCTCAGTCGGCACCGCCACCAGGTCGCTTCTTAATTATTTATACTAATGCGATTATAGTAAATATAGATTTGTATGCTTATATAAATACATGAAAATTCCATAATATAAAAACGAACTCACAAATGTTTTTTGTATAATTTCAGAACCACCGAAAACCGAAAAGTCTGTGCAAGAAAATATAATCGAAACAAAACCACCTCCGCCATCAGTCACAAGTATCAAACCTGAAGCCATCAAGCCAAGCAAAATATCTGATAAAGATAAAACTAACAAACCCGCCGCTCCAGCAGTGTTATCCAGTGCTGTATCAGTAGTATCTTCCCCACCGAAAAAAGATAATAAATCTCCGAATGCACCTAAATCAGCTGCGAACGTACCTAAATCTGCTGCGAAAGAACAAAAACAAATCATAACAAAAGTAGAAGTGGTCACCGGTCCCTCTAAAATTGTCGAAAGTAGCTCTCCTAAACAATCTGCCCCTAAAGCAAATAAACAATCAAACAACTCCAAAAACAAGAAAAATGAAGGTGTGAAGTCTGTTACCAATATTGTCAGCAGTAAAATCGAAGTAAAACAAGGCCCTCCACCATCAATAATTAGTTCCAAAGTCAGTAGCATAGTTGCAGTAAAATCTAGCCAAGCTGAAGAGGAACCTGCAATTTTGATTACTAACAATAATATCGGGGATCCCGAGTATGACTTTTTATCACGCCAGCCGTCTGAATTTGTTGAAGAAACATACAAGGTTATCAACATACGTCCGTCAAAGGTACCCGGCCAAAAACCAAAACATGGTCATAAAAACAGGCACCATCCAACCCCACCCCCGGATGATGATGAAGAACATCCTCTAGGCTTGGTGACAACTCTTGGAGGCACTATCGTTAAAGACGGACTAACAACAGTTCATGAAACTAGCGTGATTGGTACATTTATATCTGGTAAATATGCTCAAGTGCTAAACAGCAACTCGAAAGTACTTCCACAAGCTGGGCATAGGGGAAAGATATCTCCCAGTCCTACACATAGAATATTGAAGACCGTAGGACCGTCCATATCAAAAAATCACAGACAACACTTGGAGCCTACACCGTCAATTAGTGACGACGACACCAACTTCGGGAAAACGACGCGACGACAGAATAACAGTGGAGGCTCGTTTAAAAATCGTCACAGAGCCCAAAACAATGCCGAAAGTGAAGTTCACAGCCCTCCACCTCCACCTCCAGTTCAGAACAAAAAGTTCAAAAATAGAAATAATTCGCAACGGACGCAAAGGTATACACACAACACATTATTAAGAGTATTTTGTTCGTCCTGTACATAGTGGCAGTGGCCACATATTTGGCGTACTATGAATGTTTCACTTATAATCCATCGGCTTAGGTAAGTAAATAAAGGTAAACAAAAAACCATTTGTCTGGTTAACCGACTAAACGTAATGTTTTACAACGTTTTACAACGAATTATAAAGTTGCTAAATTGAAGAGTACAACTGTGTCGTAGCATGACAACTGAAGTGAGAGGTATTACGTTTAGTCGGTTAATCAGACACGTGGTTTTTTTTTTGTTTACCTTTATTTAATTACCTAAACTGATGGAGTATAAATAAGTTATTATGTACATGACACATAACATTTAAAGCATGCATTATTTGTATAGATCTAATATTATTATCTACACATACACACACACGTCGTACTATTGCCGACTATCCTATCTAAATTAATGAATGATTGCATTTGCATGATACTCAAGCTTGCTGCTATTATTTTACTAAATAAACTGTCATTTAGAGCTTCATCTGTGTAAGATATTAATATGATTGTGATCATCGGCAATTGTAAATAATTTTATTTTCAGTACACGGTTTGGTCGACCCGTGAATACGCCTCAACTGGCAACCGTCTCTGTTTTCAGTGAAACAGCGACCTCATCCTTTACCAACCGAAGAAAATCCAACCGTAACTCTGGACATAAGACGACTGTGACACCCCAGAGCAACAACGACAACCAGTCCAAACGTGGATTCAAACCTCGGGTTCAACCCACACCTGTTGAGCAAGTGACACCAGCTGCTTCTACCAGTGTGTATAAATTTAAGTTGAACCGCGCCCCGGGATCTGGCCGCTGGCAATACAAAACAAGCCCAAAGCCTAAAGTGACTATTCGTAAACAAAATACTGATGACGAACAACAAACAACGCCTAATTCAAATCCGCTTCTTGATGATACGCAAACCAATGATATATCTCTACAAGCAAGGTCTGATAATGATTTAGAATTATCAGGTTCACAGAGCGGTCCTGGCACTCTCCTTGAAAATGACACCGAAGACAACTCTATTGAGAAACCCCCGCCAGTAGAAACTTTGAAAGTTGAAATATCAACCCCCGCTGATTTCCGAGATGTTTACTATGAAATTGCTACTATCAGGTCTCCTTACACATTCCAGGTAATTATTGTTCAGATTTACACTTCTTTTCCTTTCAAAGAAACCTATTTAACACCCAAATTTTTATTTCCAGGTTGGACGTGTCAAAAACACTCGTATAATTACTGTAACTTCTACAATTGAAAAGCGTATAGAACCCACGTTGGTAGCCAATTCGCAAAGTTCTCTCAACGAACCGTTGACAGAAAACATATTAGCGACAGCATCTCCTTATGAAAAGGATCACAATCTCTTGGACTCAAGTATAGTTACCCTACCTGCTATAACATTATCTTCAGACATGGAAACGCCGCCGCTGGAAACCGTTACTGAAACATTCAGTACAACTCAGCACATGTTGAAAACACATATTCTGCCTGTAGTGAGGGACGTTAACATGACTAGTAGCTTAACTTTCATACAAACTTATGAAGTTACTAGATTTGTTACAGCGACTAAAACGTTGCCCCCTATGGATTTCTTCCAATTCATCCCAAGCAAAACTCTGAAAGAATTTAATAGCCGTTTGGATGAGGCTGGTTCTGAGTTGCATCTGGAGCTAGACTTTGGCGACAGTAATGAAGACGAAGATGGTGTTCCGAGACGCGTATTCCCCGCAGATCTCGATCTCGCTAATATCGGATCAGACTTTGATCTTACTGAAGTTGATAAGTACAGAATACATGAAAATCACCTAAGACTAAAGAAAGCTCATGGTCAAAACAAAGGCAACCATGTTACTGAATCTCCCAACCCACCCACGCCCGCGCTGACTCCAGAACAGGCGCAACAACTGGCTCTCTTGAGACTTCTAAATCCAGCGGCCGCTGCTCAAATCCCTGATGTTGTCACCACATCCAAACCTATTCTAAAGTACGAGACAATATATGAGTCCCATGTGATTCCTGTATTTGATGGAAAGAATACAATTCAAAGTACTATTTCTAGACCGGTAGCAACCATTACTAAAACTGAATACGAAATTGGAACCAGCAGTCTTCCTGCGATACCATTACAAACGATCAACCCACTGTTCCCGCAACAATTCTCTCTTATATCGACACCAGTCGTTGTGAACACGGAAGTTATAGCTACTAATAGTAAAATTTTGAAATTAACCTTTGGTGCGAAGACAGTGTACACGACACTTTTCACCACTCAAGTTGTGCCTACGGTGCTGACATCCTACGTGACGTCATCAATTCCGGTGCAGGCGACTGCCCCGCCTCCCGGATACCCTGGATACTACCAGCCGCCATTCGGACCCTTCCCATACGTAGGATAAGTAGGCCAGTAAATATTGCATATAAAATCAATAAGTGCGGACTATAAGTTAAAAATTGTGTTCACCAGTGTATGTGATGATAACACGTAACTTTTGCACGAGAAACGAAACTTTAAACTGTGAATGCATTGTTGTAGTGCGCGTGATAAACTGTATTGCGAGTAGGTGAACAGTAAACAGTGCAAAAGCAGCAGAACGGTGGGATTTATAGCCTTTGTGGAAACATGAAAACTCTGAAGTTGTATTTCTTATATAAAGTTTTGTGAGCTCGGCGCCATGCGATGCGTTTGCTTGTAAACCTTACGTGGAGGTAATGTTTACCGACGTGTAATAGAGATAAAATGTAACGCAATTTACTTTGTATTCAGTAATTGCTTTGTAAATAATTATTATTTATGATTAGTACTCCTGTACATAACTGTAAACCTACCTATAGCTATAGTTGTAGATAGCTTCCATTAATGTATTTTATATTTTTGTACATGTATTGCTTAGAATAAGTGGGTTCTATACTATTAAACAAATGAACAACAAATATTTGTACCTTGCCTTATTTCCTTAGACAACAATCAGCAATGTTCGAATGTTCCAATTAGCTTATAATGTAGTGCTGAATATGAATTCTCAAATGACCGTACAACGGTCGGTGACCGGCCGTAGGTACCCAATTATTGCCGAAATCGCCATGCTTAGCAGTCAAAGATTAGTTATGGTGGTGTAATTTAAGCAGCCCTATTGTGCCTATCTGTCATGCTCTCTGAATATTACAGGCACAGAACTGCCTCACAACCGCACTTCACACACGACCCATGAAATACAACATCAACATATTTCTTCAACTATAAATAAATCCAATTTATTCATGATCCAAAGACTAATATTTCACAGAGTTGAAAGGTTTATTTCCCATGATATCTTAATTAAAGCTATTTCATATTAAGCAGGGCCGAAAAAAACAAAAAGGCCTTTAAGTTATGAAACTAAGATTAATGGAAGCTGTTTTGTAAACTTAATAAGTTAGCCTAGAATTTGAAATTGTACTTTTTCATCCTCTTTGAACTCTCGTAATTTTTAATATCCCCAAGAGACTAGCCCAGTTGGAAGAAAGAAGTATTTAACTAAACCTTATACGTATTAAACCGGAGGGTAGGAGTAGAAATGTACAGCACAGGTTTCCAGCATCACATCAGTAGGTAAGTATGTAAGTATGAAACGAAAAACAGTATTAATATACAAAGGAGTATTAACGATATTTTCCTAAATAAGTACCTGTCGTAAGGAGTCATTTTACTTATCATTATGAACAACTTTTACTATGGCACGAAACCTGAAATCTCGAAACAAAAATCAGCTGCTCCCTATCCTGTTATGTTCGCATAACTCGTCAAAATGTAGGGAACATCTGATTTTATTTTCGCGATTTCAGGTTTGGTCCTATAGTAAAAGTTTACTATAATAGTGAGTACAATGTCCATTAAGAGGACAACAGTGATTAAAATGACACCCAGTAGAAGTTAAAACAAACATACACCTAGAGATATCAGCTGAAACTCGACATTTTACTCGACAGGAATCATTTTATTTTATAAACACTATCACCCTTTTTGGGATTAAGGATAGCAGTATGTTACTATTACCACACAAGGGAGGAAAAGTGCACCTCCCTGCATAAGCACAAAACATGACTTACATCATAGAAGTAAATTGTAATAAAGCAAATACGAAAACATAAACTCTTGTGGAATATGTAGAGCACACTGCGCTGTTAAAAATCTCGCAACGAAGCATCCTCAAATAGCAAACAATAAATTCCGAGAGACTGATAGTTATGCAAGTCGTAACAAAAGAGTTTAATCAATTTTATTATACATGGAAAAGATTCCAAGCGAGCTACGAAAACATTCTCTGAACAACTAGGTTATCAAAAATGGAGCTCTTAGCTGAGATTATTGCTGCGACGCTAAAATACTGTTCAAATACAATGATAAATATTTGTGCTCAAATATTTGATAGCCATTATAGCAGACATGTCAGACAATGTCTATTCATAATATTCTATTCTGCAGTTCGATCTACTTAGCCAGAGCTGTGATGGAGGGTCTGCCGATGAAGGCTTATTGTCTGCTTGTCATGTTATCGGTCTCGAATACTCGTACCTTTGTCAGTAATCTGTCTATACCTTTCATGTGGGCCTGTATCTGTTTATATTGTTTTGTGTTTAGAACACAGGGCTGGTTATTGATTTTGAATTATTGATATATCTGACGCTTTTCTAAATTACTACGATGATGATGATTATGGTTTTCTATTAAGAAAACCTATTTATTTTTTTATTTTAGAAAAGATATAAATAAATAAAAAGAGAAGTCCTGACTGACTGACTGATTAACTGAGTCATCAACGCCCAGCCCAAACCCTTGGATCTAGAAAGCTGAAATTTTGCACAGATGTTCCCTAATGTAGACAAGGAATAAGGAAGGTTTTTTTGGAAATTCCATCCCTAAGGGGGTCAAATAGGGGATGAAAGTTTGTATGAAAAATCTTATACCTTAAGTTATAGACTTCAAACTTGTGAGGGAGGGTGAGAGAGGGTATAGCGGGAGAGGGGGAAGGGCGTAGCGGTGAGAGTGGGTTTAGAGGGACACCAGGTGGGGTGAAGGGGTCAGTGGTTCCCTTTATAATGTAGACAAGGAATAAGGAAGGATTTTCGTTCCGATGGGATATTTTACGACATCCACGCGGGCGAAGCCGGTGGCAAAAGCTAGTAATAAATAAATAAAACCGGTCAAGAGCGAGTCGGACTCGCGCACCGAGGGTTCCGTTCCGATTTCTGAAAAAGTGTGCTACTGAAAAAGTGTGCTATTTAGAGACATCGCTTTATTTTTCCTGTAATCTTTACATAAACTTCTATCACATAGAATAATTTCAGATTTTTCTCTTCGCAAACTTCGGAGATAAGGGGGGGAACGGTATTTTTCTTTACATTTTTCATCAGAAGTCGAAAACCATGCAACCTAAAAAAAAGAAAAAAAAATTGAGAATGTCCAATCAGGGTCCCAATTCCGGGCTCGACCTAGATATCACGACCATGGAGATAAATCTCTGTTTCAAATCTCCGCATCAATGTCCGGTCCAAATCTCGATAGTATCAAAAAACCGTATTCTGGTAGACCATGGAGAAATATTTACAACGGAGAAAATAATCTCGTCTAAAAGACGTTCCATTTTTATCGACTCACTTTGATTATAATCGATTATGCTACGTTTTTCTTTTTTTAGTATTAATAACGTATGTTTAATTTATTAAATCCAAGCAAACACATTATAAAAGATAATTTTAGTATATTGTGTTTCTATATAACTGTGTTTTTTTTTTTATAATTACTTACTGAAAATAGTAATTGCAAAGTAGCGTGATCCGAAACGCATTTCAATGATTTGTGTAGTGCTCTGTGATTTGTGTCCTTTTTCTGGCGTAGATAGGTTTTAATTTTCAAACTAAACAAAACTATTTTTAATCGCGATTAAAAAGGTGTGGAATAATATTTTATTAGTTGTAATGAACTAAAATTCACACCAACACCTTGACTTCAAGTGCAAAAATAGTACTGTATTTTTTTTTCTTTTGCTTATATCTCGAAAATGGTGTGTCCTATTGCAAAAATAATGAAAAATTGGCCCCCCTTTATGAAACCCATAAACCCCTAAACCTCTACATGTAGGTACCAAAAAAAAACGAATATAAACCTACGAATGTAAATTTTGACAGATGTTCCAACGGAGATTTCATATCTCCATACCTTAGAACCAGCCGTGATATCTCGCTGGTTTGCGATCGAAAAATTTATGAATGGAGATCGTTAGAATAGCATTTTTTCGTTTTCGACGGAGATAAGCAGTTTCTCGACTGATATTTCGACCATGGAGATAATTTCCATGCCACCGGAATTGGCCTCCTGCGCTCTTTCATATGATACCCCACATGCCCTAGTAGCCCCACTTTGATTTTTTAAGACCCCCTTTCAGTCCCTGTTGCAAAAAAATTATAAATATTTTAATTTGTTTCTTATTTGCAAAATAGTTGGGTAAGCGTCATCTAAAACTGTTCTAAATTTCAAGTTGATAGCATTAGTAGTTCTTGAGATATCCAGCTATGACAGACAGACAGACAGACAGACTGAGTCACACCATAAGGGTTCCTTATTTACCATTTTGGTACGGAACCCTAAAAAAGAGAAATCCTGACTGACTGACTGACTCATCAACGCGCAGCCCAACCCTTGAACCTAAAAAGCTGAAAATTTGCACAGAGGTTCCCTTTATAATGTAGACAAGGAATGAGGAAGGATTTCCCGGTATTACGTTCCCGTGGGATATTTTCCGACATTCACGCGGGCGAAGCTGCGGGCAAAAGCTTGAATCTAATGTAGCTACGTAAAATAGTAGATTATTAACCAAGGGGATAAAGCAGTGTCTTCTGTCGCGGGTGACGATGTAAATCGCGACCGTAACGAAGGACTCGAGGTTTACTCCTCAAACAATATCTACCCCAGACGCATTTATGTGCTTAGATTTTTTTTCATCCCTTGGTTAGGTACTGGTTTGGTTTGGTTTGCTCTGGTTGGTTTGGTTTGGTATGGGGAATACCACCCAGAATTATGTACACCATTATTTAGCGCAAGTGCAAGGAATAGGTACACCTTCTTTCAAAGTTTCATCGAAATAGTCTCCGAGTAAAATGGCTGTATGACATCCGGACGCACGGACAGACGAAATTAAGGTATTTTTTCAAATTATTAAAATTATATATTTGAGACCCTCGAAACAAGCCCTTTCATTTGATATGTCACACCTATAGTTTGCAAAACTTTATTTAAAAAAAATCTAATATGACCCCCAAACGTGACCCCCTATTTAAAGTTCATTTATTTCCGTTACACTTCCGTGTTTGAGCTACAAAAATTCACATGTGTACCAAATTTCAAGTTAATCGGTCCAGTAGATTCGAAGCAAATTGATTGTGACAGACAGACACAAGACATGAGTGATCCTCTATGGGTTCCGTTTTTCATTCGGCCGTAAGGAACCCTAAAAAGTTACACTCCTATCCACACTGTATGTGTATGTATTTATTAATATCAAAAATAAAATAATTAATGGAAAATAAACCAAAAGTTTTTATTCAGTTTCTACTATTTGGTTCGAGCTCGATTTTATTGCGAGTATTTAGGCTGAATGCAACTTTTGAATCGAAATATGAACATTGGGTAGACGGTCAACACTAAAGAAGTGTCACGTCGCAACACATTGTTTGGAATTTTTATCAAGATTTGATCGTGTTTTAAACGTAGTTTATGTATGAAAAATGGTAAAAGTATGAATGCAAAGAGAATGACAATATCTTTATTTTGCCCATTTGCATTTTCTCAGCAAGAGAGAAGGTTTTTTATGTACATAATTTCAGACAATCTAAGTTGCCTGCCTTTTGGATAGGAGTGATACTTGAGTTCGAATGACGTTTTTGCGAAGGTCGCCATTTCGAAAAATTTTGCGAGTGGTACGCCAGTTCGAAATCTCATTAAATCGAAAACCGCTATATCGAATGACATTATCGCGAAGGTCGCCATTTCGAAAAAAATTGCGAGCAGTACACCAGTTCGGAAGTCATGGTATCGAAGTCCGATGTTGATTTAACTTGTCTTTCTTTTTTTTTTTTTTCCCAAACCAAATCAAAATACCATGCTCTCTGTGTCTCGTCTCATTGGGGTCGTGAGTTCGATTCCCAGACAAATTAACTCAACATCGGACTTCGATACCATGACTTCCGAACTGGTGTACTGCTCGCAATTTTTTTCGAAATGGCGACCTTCGCGATAATGTCATTCGATATAGCGGTTTTCGATGTAATGAGTTTTCGAACTGGCGTACCACTAGCAAAATTTTTCGAAATGGCGACCTTCGCAAAAACGTCATTCGAACTCACGTATCACTCCCCTTTTGGATAGGTGTAGTAATAATACAGGTTTTTATACAACTTTCACAGTAGACTGACGCGGTTTGACCGACCTCAACATATAATTAAAGATATTTGCCACAAACTTATTGTTTAGAAAAGCTGCGGTAACATATTTTTCTTAATAAATTCGAATGCTGAAAGTTGATGTAAATTCCTGATTTTCATGACATAATTCGTAACCTCAGAAGAACAAGTTGTTCTTCTGAGTTCGTAACATCCCGTCGAGTCAGCTGGTATGTCAAATGTCAAAATCTTGTCGAGCAGAGAGGTTAATCACATTCTCCCCCTAGAGGATGAATGAAATTCAGTACAATTTTCTTTCCCTGTTTTTAACAGATTAAAAATGACCATTGTTATGTTTGCTTTTTGTGGCATAGAATGTCACTTTTTTGAGCAAGTCGTACGAAAAGTATATTTATTCTTACAACATTTCAAAATTCAGTTATACAAAAACTTCAGCTACGAACAAATGCGTTGAAGCAACCTCGAAGCAAATATTGTCCAGTGGTATATTTTCCTATCCTTTTAGACGCTGGTGACCATGTGTGCCTTGCTGTTGGCGGGAATGCTTGCAACTCTCGCCCAGTGTCAGACAAATACGAAGAGCTTTCACAATACGAAGGACAAATACACGCTGTATACCTAGTTGAAACTAAGATTGTATTTTAAAAGTAAAACTATACTATAGAAAAATTATTTTACTGTTGGTATTTAAAAAAAACTGGTCAAGAGCGACTCACGCACCAAGGTTTCCGTTCCAATTTCTAAAAAAGTGTGCTATTTAAAGACATCGTTTTATTTTTCCTGTAATTTTTACATAAACTTCTATCACATAGAATAATTTCAGATTTTTCTCTATGCAAACTTCGAATCTGTTCATATGATACGAGTACTCCACATGTCCTAGTAGCCACAATTCGATTTTTTAAGACCCCTTTCAGTCCCTATTGCAAAAAAAAAAAAAAATATTTCTTTCCTATTTGCAAAATACATAGTTGGCCAAACGTCATCTAAAACTGTTCCAAATTTCAAGTTGATAATTAGTAGCTTTTGAGATATCCAGCTGTGACAGACACACAGACTGAGTCGCACCTTAAGGGTTCCTTTTTACCATTTAGGTACGGAACCCTAATATAGATAACTACAGATGATGACATTAGGTGCAGCGCAGACGACAGACTATCCGTGACGCACTTTTTTGTCTGTGAAAATAGAACCTAAGCCATTCTATGCAGTAACGCACACGCTCGCAAAAAGTCCGGCGCACAAATGTATGCATTCCTCATGCATTCCATGCAGACATTTTGTGCGCCACAGACTCGATCGCACAAAAAGTCTGACGTCTGCATTGCACCTTATTCTGCTTTCTGGCCACTCTGATATGGGTGGTGGAACAGACACAAAAACAGGAAAATACAGTCTCACAACGGCACCATACTAAACATGTACAAGTAAAAATACTTTTGGCTTAAGTATTAGTTTACACAATATTCGTGTAACCGTCGCACGATTAAATGTGTTATCTTCATACAAAATCACACTATTATTATAAAGGCGAAAGTTTGTGAGTGTGTATGTTTGTTACTTCACGCTCAAACGGCTAGACCGATTTGGATGAAATTTGGTATGTAGATAGCTGACACCCGGGATTAACACATAGGCTACTTTTTATCCTGGTCTACGCGGGTGACACAGCGGGGCGCAGCTAGTAATTATTATAAAGCTAACAAATGAAACCAACCAATAGATCAACAGGATAATGTAAAAGTTACCAAACATAATTCAAAGTTAAAAATGTACCGAATTATAAATACACATCAGTAGATGCAAGAATGAAAAAAATATACATAGGGTACATAAATACTTAAACTTTACGCCTTCTTCCCGTGGGAGGCAGAAACTATTAGAACACCACCTTCTACGATCCTTACATACTCGTACTCCTTTTGCTTACCACCATTACCACCAGTACCATATTATCTGTCTGGTGAAAATCTGTGCGAGTGTATTCGGTTTCAGTGTTCCCTGATTGAACGAGGTTAGATGAAATCGGCTTATCGTTCGTCGATGGCGGGAGGCGGGAGGGACCGGGGAATAATTTCATTTTGGCATGCACCGGCCGCGCTACGGTCTGGCTTGCTGTACTGTCATGCAAATTGACAATGTGCCTTTATGTGAAGTCTTCTTTCCCGCATAAAGGCAAGGAAAAATGCTACATATACTTACCTAAGCTACGTGGTAGATGTGTTATAACAAAATGTTTCATAGAGCCCCCATGTAGTACACAGTCGTGAAAATATCCATTGTAAACATTGAAAGTATCGATGATCGTTGATCTTTTCTGTGCAGGAAATAATTTGGATCTTGACAGTAACAAAGATAAGTTATAAGGAAATAGCTACGGGATAACGATCTTATCTCGGCGACTTGGAGTCTGTGGGACAGTTGAACTGTTTATAAAAATTACATTCATTAAAGAAAAGTGATTAATAGTGACGCCATCGACTTCCATCGTCATGGTAGAAACTTCTTTTCCCCACTCAACTGATACAAGGATCTAAAAGTTTAATCCATCCATACTTCCATACTAATATTATAAATTCGAAAGTAACTCTGTCTGTCTGTCTGTCTGTTACCTTTTCACGCCTAAACCACTGAACGGATTTCGATAAAATTTGGCAAGGCTATAGATGGTATCGGGGGAACGGACATAGGCTACTTTTTTTTTTCAAAAATGATCATACAGGGGGTGATATAGGGGATGAAAGTTTGTATGGGAAACTCAGTATTTCTTAAGTTAGGGATATCAAAATTCAAATGTATGCTTTTGGTGGGAAATAAAGAAATATGCGGTTCAGAGTTTTTGAAAAATCATCCCCTAAGGGGGTAAGATAGGGGTTGATTTTAAAATCTACAAAACTGCACAGATTTCCATAAAATTTGGTAAGGCTATAGACGGTGTCCTGGGGATGGACACAGGCTACTTTTTTTCATAATAATCCTACATGGGGTGATGTAGGAGATAAAAGTTTGTATGGAAAACTCAGTATTTCTTAAGGCTCGTCCGTCGCAAAAAGCGCGGTTGCTGTCGGACTGCATAGAAAAGAAAGAGAAGCGCGATGACACAACGCTTGCAAAATATGAAGTAATTATCGATTTACAAAAAATTGGTTGATTAAACTAAAAAAGTAATGACAAGAAATCATTCCTTATTAGTTTGTAAAGAACTGTATAAAATTATGAACACTTTTAATAAAACTGTAGGAATAAAATGGTAACAACTCAAAAAAATAGACCAATATAGACCTGGATTTAGGTTTTTTTTTTCCTTAGTTGTACAAACTAAAATAGATTTCTGGACACATGAAATCACTTCTTATGTATTGTAGATTACTGTGTATTTTGTCCTATCAGAAAGATGCTATAGTTACTTTAAAAAATGGTTACAAAGTTACTTATTTTCGCCGTATTTTAGGAAGGAGCAGCCTTAAGTAAGGAATATGAAAATTCAAATGTATGCTTTTGGTAGGAAATAAAGAAATATGCGATTCAGCGTTTTTGAAAAATCATCACATAGGCGGTAAAATAGCGGTTGATTTTAAAATTTACAAAACTGCTCGGATTTCGATAAAATTTGGCAAGGCTATATAATTATGGCATCTTGGGGAAGGACAAAGGCTACTTTTTGCCCTAAAAAATGATGTTACAGGGGGTGATATAGGGGATGAAAGTTAGTATGGGAAACCCAGTATTTCTTTGTTAGGGATATGAAAATTCAAATTTATGCGTTTGGTAGGAAATAAAGAAATATGCGGTTCAGCGTTTTTGAAAAATCATCCTCTAAGGGGGTCAAATAGGCGGTAGAGCATCCTGGGAAAGGACAGGCTACTTTTTGTCTTAGAACATAATCCTAACGGGGCGTGATATGGGGGATGAAAGTTCCTATGGGAAACCCAGCATTTCTTAAGTTAGGGATATGAAAATTAAAATTGATGCTTTTGGTAGGAAATAAATAAATATGCGGTTCAGCGTTTTTGAAAAATCATCCTCTAAGGCGGTCAAATAGGCGGTAGTTATCATCCTGGGAAAGGACAGGCTACTTTTTGTCTTAAAACATAATCGTACAGGGGGTGATATGGGGGATGAAAGTTTCTATGGGAAACCCAGCTGTTCTTAAGCTATAGATATGAAAATTCAAATGTATGCTCTTGGTGAGACATAAAGAAATATGTGATACAGCGTTTTTGAAAAATCATCCTCTAAGGGGGTAAAATAGGGGTTGAATTTAAAATTCACAAATAATATTAAAATATTTGTGTACCTACCTCTTTTTAAGAGTAAGGTATTGGAAATGTAGTCATAGTTCGTATCTTGAGGTAACATTTAGTCTTGAGGTAACAATTAACTTATGAACGAGTGGACACTCGGTCAAAAGTTATTTCTTATGAGAGCGTGACTGGAATAATACATTTTAACTATAAAGTAAACAAAGTCCCACCGCCGCGTATGTCTGTCTGTTTGAATGCGATAATGTCAAAAAGTACCGAACGGATTTTCATACGGTTTTCACCAATGAACGGAGTGATTCAGTGAATAATTCATTAAGGTTTTGAGTAAATTGGCTGAAATATGACGAAGATTGTTGAAGATGTCGGAAAAAATCACTTCCCATGCTTTAAGTCCACTATACGACGAACGATACATCGCAGCGATTTGAGTTTGCACAGTTATATCGGACGGCCCTATATATGTTTTCCACATGAACGTTCCCATGGGATATTTACCGACATAGGTACACGCGGGCGAAGCCGCGGGCAAAAGCTAGTCACCAATGATTGATCAACGACTTGAATGAATAGTTGGCTAATTCTGTCTGGATAGGTCATAGGTGGTACACCGTACAGTGCAGCAAGCTCATCTGCAGCCCCGTGGAACTTATAATACCCCGAGGTACCGTTTGACGACCTATTAATAATGCTAGTGCCTCAAACGCGCTGTCGAAGTGTCGTAGCTAGTTCGCAATAGAGAGAGATTACGTATTTATGTCGTACAGGCGTTTTTCGCACATCTGTCCGTCGCACTTTCGTAGGGCACTCCATAGCAATGAATGTACAAACGGGGATTTTATAATTATTAATGTTATCAAGATTAACGATTTAAATTATCACGATATTATTACCTTATCTTATAAAATCAGGCCCATTTTACCGGTAACGAATAATGTTGATAATATTAACAAAGATTAAATTATTGAGTGATAACGAATCATTCTACGTAAAGCGATCCTCCTTGATAAACAATGAACAGTAACGTGGAGTGAACAATAAACTGCTGATTGTTTATTTTATTTTGCAACGATTTCAACATAAAGTGTTTTGTGTGCTCTAACGAATCAATCAACTCGTCCACTGCTGGACAAGGGATTTAAAAAATGTCTAAAAATCATTTTATAGTTTCGATTTGCATCATCGTCTCATGTAAGTTTATTTAAAGTTTTATTGATTGTAGATCTAAAGTAATAATAGATATTTACTATATCAAAAATCACATTATATGCAAAGTCCAGATTGCAGTGATTCACAAATTAGCTACCAAGAAAGGTTAATTTTTACCTACTTTGGGCCATTTGCGTTTTCAAAATTACTTATAACAAAGAAATGACAACCTTAAAACAATCCTTATCATAGCATACTCCTTTAAAACCACTCCTCCTCCTACTCCAACTACTAATCCTTTAAAGTCCAGATTGCAGTAATTCACAAATTAGCTACCAAGAAAGGTTAATTTATACCTACTTTGGGCCATTTGCGTTTTCAAAATTACTTATAACAAAGAAATGACAACCTTAAAACAATCCTTATCATAGCATACTCCTTTAAAACCTCAGGTGCAGTATTTATAGCAGCAAACACGGCAAGCACGGAAACTACAGAAAGTAGTGAAACCGCCCTTGTGTCCCGATGCTTCCATTTCACTTGGCTGGGTCCCAGATGGAATAATGACAGTATATTTCTGAACGCTACGTGCCAGGACTCGACGCGCCTCGCCAGTGGGGTGCCTTGCGTAGAACCGCTCGTCGTCTCGTGTAAGTTTATGAAATATAGCTTGTACTAGTTTTAGCCCGCGGCTTCGCCCGCGTGGATGTCGGGTCTCATGGGAACGTTCATGTGGAAAACATAGGGACGTCCGATATAACTCAAACAAACTCAAATCGCTGTGATATATCTTTATCCATCTCTGCACAAGTCCGAGGCCATGTGTTTTCATGGTCCTCGGAATGCGCCACCGTCGGGTTCCCAAATAACGGTAGGAGGGGTTCACATCGGAGTCGGGTCGACGATGAAGTACCTGGGACTCGTCCTCGACAGCCGGTGGAACTTCGTGGAGCATTTCCGACGTTTGGCTCCCAGACTGGAGCAGGCTGGGGCTGCTTTGAGGCGGCTACTGCCCAATCTGGGGGTCCAAACGCCTCCTGCCGGAGGCTCTACGCGGGGATCGTGTGGTCCATGGCCCTTTACGGGGCACCGGTGTGGGCGCGTTCCCTAAGGCTGCGGCCAGCCCAACGGTTGATCGCGTCCCAGAGGGTCATGGCCATCAGGCTAGTCCGGGGATACCGCACGGTCTTCCGGGAGGCGGCGAGCCTCCTTGCCGGATTGCCGCCGTGGGATCTGGAGGCAAAGGTCCTCGCGCACGTGTGGGAGTCGAAAAATCACGGTACAGCGGACAGAGCTCCGGTGGGATCTCATGGCGACATGGAGAGCGCGACTGTCGCAACCCAGCGCTGGGCACGCCACAATTGCGGCGATAAGTCCCTCTTTGAGGAGTGGTTAGAGCGGCGCCACGGCGTCCTCACCTTCCGCCTGACGCAGGTCCTCACCGGACACGGCAGTTTCGGGAGGTTCCTGTTTCGCATAAGCATCGCGGGAGGAAACGCCCGGGTGTCACCATTGTGTGGATCGCCCGGAGGACACGGTGGAGCATACAGTGGAGGTCTGCCCAGCTTGGGCAGAGCACCGCCGTGTTCTCACGGAGGCGATCGGCGGCGGCGATCTCTCGCGTCCGAGCCTGGTTCAGGCCATGGTGCGGAGCGAGAGTGCATGGGAGGCCATCACCTCCTTCTGCGAAGCAGTGATGCTCGCGAAGGAGGAGGCGGAACGCGTGAGGGAGAGGCAGCCTCACGCCCTCAGTCGCCGCAGGAGACGCCCTGGGCGGCGGGAATCGCGAGGCGATTTCCGGTCACCGTAGGCGCGGGTCTGCGGACGGTGAGCAGCGGGTAGCTCGCCGTCCGGTAAGGACCAGGCCCGAGTCAACGGCGCGTTGTGTTCCACGCGCGCCTCAAAGAGATGTCAGCAAATGATGGGGTCCAATAGGGCCGACACCGCTGGGGTCGCGGGTAGTTTTAAGAAGATACCGCAGCCCTGGCATAGGCAGCTGAAGGAACACGGGTGGGTTTTAGTCAGTAAAAGTCTGACACGCCCTTCCGCTCCACCCAGAGCGGAAGAAGTTATTTGATGATTTCCCACCCTCAAAAAAAAAAAAGAAAAGGGGGATGATTTTTCAAAAACGGTGTACCACATATTTCTTTATTTCCTACCAAATTTATGCATAAATTTGAATGTTCATATACCTAACTTAAGAAATGCTGGGTTTCCCAAAGAAACTTTCATCCCCTACATCACGCCCTGCAGGATTATTTTTTAAGAAAAAAAGTAGCCTATGACCTTTCCCAGGATGCTATATATAGCCTTGCCAAATTTGATCGCAATACGTGCAGTTTTGTAAATTTTAAAATCAACCCCTATATTCAAAAACGCTGAACCGTATATTTCTTTATTTCCTACCAAACGCATACATTTGAATTTTCATATCCCTAACAAAGAAATACTGGGTTTCCCATACAAACTTTCATCCCCTATATCACCTCCTTTAGGATTATTTTTAAAAAAAGTAGCCTGTGTACCATCCATCCATCCATTCCCCAGGATACTATCTATAGCCTTACCAAAATTTTATCGAAATCCGTTCAGTGGTTCTGGGTTTCCCATACAAACTTTCATCCCCTATATCATAATTTTTTAAGACAAAAAGTAGCCTATGTCCTTCCCCAGGATTCCATATATAGCCTTGCCAAATTTAATCGAAATCCGTGCAGTTTTGTAAATTTTATAATCAACCCCTATTTTACCCCCTTAGGGGATGATTTTTCAAAAACGCTGAACCGCATATTTCTTTATTTCCTACCAAAAGCATACATTTGAATTTTCACATCCCTAACTTAAGAAATACTGAGTTTCCCATACAAACTTTCATCTCCTATATGGGTGATATAGGAGATGAAAGTTTGTATGGGAAACTCAGTATTTCTTAAGTTTTCCATACAAACTTTTATCTCCTACATCACCCCATGTAGGATTATTATGAAAAAAAGTAGCCATGTCCGTCCCCAGGATACCATCTATAGCCTTGCCAAATTTTATCGAAATTCGTTCAGTGGTTTAGGCGTGAAAAGGGAACAGACAGACAGACAGACTTTCGGATTTATAATATTAGTATGGAAGTATGGATTGCGCCTCATTTTTATGCTGATAGTATAACTTTATACTGCCTTGCCTAGAGGGCAAAGGACTTGCTTATTCTGACGATCAGTGTCACACTTTCAATGACATCACTTGAGAACGGATGGACTGACTCGGCTATTTTTTGTTTTAAAATGTTTGTAATAGTACGAATTAGGTTTTTATGAAAAGTTAAAAAGTTTACAGATTTTTTTTCAAAATTTTCGAAAATTTACCTACCAACAAAAAATTTGTTATTTCAGATGACGGGTCATGGCCGGACGTAGATTACATTTGGAGAAACCACTTGGGAAATGCTTCCTGTTTACTAGCCAACAATGACGTATGTGCTCAATACACCTATTATTTCGACGGTCATGGTGAGCATTGCAAGTCTATTTACATACCTAGCATACATAATCAGCCTATAACGTTCCCACTGCTGGGACACAAGCCTCCTCTCTGTGAGAGGGAGTGGGCCCGTAATCCACCACGCGGGCCCAGTGCGGGTCGGTAGATGGCACATGTCTTCGAATTTTTGTTTCTAGGACATGCCGGTTACCTCACGATGTTTTCCTTCACCGTTTTGAGAGCAGTGATCTATACATATAATAAAACAGTAACGAAAGAAAAACTGTACATTGAGAATTTTCGAGAAAAAATAAGTGGCTTTTGTTAGAAAAACGTAACTGATGACAAAAAGTGACTTTTTAGAATTTTTGTCTGTTTGTCTGTGTGTATGGTACGGCTTCACGCCAAAACTACTGGATAGATTGAATTGAAATTCAGCAAAAATGTTCTTTGTAAACCAAGGAAGGCTTTAGGCTACATATTATCACGCCGTATGCTATAAGCAAGGTAAGCAATATTGATTTTAAAAGGTTTTTGTTCGTAATTGAATGCACAAAATGACATGTTATTTAGTTAATAATCAAAATTTAACTCTGGGAACATAATAATCACGTTATTTTTATAAAAGAGCGGGGCAGTAATATTATAAGTTGCAAGGGAACAGCTATTCAACAATATGTCAACGGGGAATTCAGCGGTAAGGTCAGGCGACCGTTTACCGCACTACGTGGTGCGAGTTCAAATCCCTTAGTATTGTTTTAAAAAATCGTCAAATTCTTTTTTTTTAGTTTTTGTAATATAATATAATACGAGTACCTAATCATAACAACTTTTTTAAATCAATCTGGGTTTCACTTTGTATTTATTGTACGCAGAGCGAGTATCGAGTTTAACCACTGTATCCGATAGATGGCGTTCAGCAAATGTCGTCTTTTTTTGAATGATTTTCCGCAGAAGAGTGACTCTTTCGGTCTTAGAATTAAATTAAATATTTTACAATAATAATCTTAGTGAAAATTGAAAATGGTTTCGGTTTCGGGTAGATCATGCATTGCTATTCTGGTCTTTGGACAGGTCCAAGCCCAGGGGTCGCGAGTGCCACCGGGGTCGCGGGTTGTTCGAAAGAGATACCTTTGGAGATACCGTGGCCCTGGCACAGGCAACTGAAGGAACACGGGGGTGGGTTTTAGTCAGTAAAAGTCTGACACGCCCTTCCGCTCCACCCAGAGCGGGAGAAGTCATTTGATGATTTTCCATCCACAAAAAAAAAAAAGTCTCAGGGGTCTAGGAATATTTGGTTCTGAATTTCTCTCTACAGGTCGAGACGAGATTGTTTGAGGCATCTTTAAAACCGACTTCAAAAAGGAAGAAGTTTTCAATTCGTCTGTTCTTTAGGGGTCCGTAGCCAAACGGCACATAGGAAGGGAACTCTTATCATTTCGTCCTATCCGTCTGTCCGTTCGTATGTCACACCTTTACTATGGTGAAGATCTGACACTTGAACTCATCAATAATGTACAGTAGGTAAACGTACCTACTGTGATTTAGTTATTGTACAAAATCAAAGAAAATTACTGGTTAGGTAGTTACTCTCCGTGGTAAACTAATTATGGATTTCGAAAATAAGAAGGTAAATACCTACTATACCCCATGGAACTCCAGTAGTACTTACATTATTGTGAACGGGTAACCGAACGGAAGATGAAACACAGTAGGTTAAGTACCTAACAGTGGTCAACTGATCATGGACTGCTAAGAAACCCTACTGTCACGGAACTCCTCAATGACGAACAGTATCTATACCTACCTACATATTGTGACATGGGTTATCGCGCGGGATGTGAAAAAAAGTTGCTGAGTATCAATTTAGAGAAGTAGGTACTTACGCGAATTAGTGTGAGGTGGGAGGTGTAATACGCGCCACGAAAGATGAAACTTGACGAACGGCGTACCGCGCCTCCCGCGCTGCGCGATTAGGCGATGACGCCCGATCCCTTCCCGTCTCTACCTCATACCGCTAATGAGACCTATAAATCGTCTACTGCGCAAGTCAAACCAGGTGGTGTGTCAAGTCTCTTAGTGGCACGTATTGTACCATAATGCAATATAATTATTAGTAGGTATTTATTAAAGACCGTTAAAGTTTCGGTAATTCGCACGGACGTGCGAAAAAAATCGCGGCGGGATTTTATCGCGCACTGGATTTTCAACTCTCGGTGTTGAGCCGAGCTTCGAGAATCCAACCTAATAACAGGGTGAATCCCAGCGCGTCGAAAAAACACTGTTGATTAAGGCGAAAGCGCCAGGGTAGCCCGCGAAATTCAAAATTTCTTACGTTTTTTGCAATTTGTAGGTCAGTGTGAGCTTGTATGTTGATTAAAATATGATTCGCGGCCGTAGCTAATATGGCTTTACAGAATTATAATCATTAGAATCAGCAATACAGCTCCGTAAGTTAGCATTTACCTCAAACCTCATGATTTCATGAAATCGCTAGATTTGAGGTAAATGCTAACTTATGGAGTTGTATTGCTGATTCTAATGATTATAATTCTGTAAAGCCATATTAGCTACGGCCGCGAATCATATTTTAATCAACATACAAGCTCACACTGACCTACAAATTGCAAAAAACGTAAGAAATTTTGAATTTCGCGAGCTACCCTGGCGCATCAACCTTAATGCGAAAGTTCCTTGATATTTATTTATCTTCAAAAATCAAAGTGACACTTCGTCGCTTTGTCATTATAAACCGCAGTGACTGCATTCGAAAGTACTGTGGTAGAGAACCCCAGGAATGAAGAATCTTCCGATCTTGCCTGGTGGGAAGCACTACGTCCCACCAGGCAAGATAGGAAGATTCTTCATTGGAGGAGTTATATGGGTTACCTACACCTTATCTAAGCGATACATTAATTGTTTTCCGACATGCACGTGAACGAAGTCTCTGGGCACAGCTACTTCTGGGTTCGAACCCTCAACCTTCGACACGTGAGTCGGGGCCGGCCGTTACCACTGAGCCACCACTGCTCAAATGGGGATTCAAGTCTATCTATACTAATAATAAAGCTGAAAGAGTATTTTTTTTTTGTTTTTAGGTTTCCGTACCTCAAAAGGAAAAACGGAACCCTTATAGGATCACTTTGTTGTCCGTCTGTCAGTCGGTCTGTCTGTCTGTCAAGGACCCTTTTTCTCAGGAAAGCGTCGAGGTATAAAGTTGAAAAAAAATCAAGCTTCTAAGTCAGCGCAATAAAAAAAACCGGTCAAGGGCGAGTCGGACTCGCGCACCGAGGGTTCCGTTCCGATTTCTAAAAAAGTATGCTATTTAGAGACATCGTTTTATTTTTCCTGTAATCTTTACATAAACTTCTATCACATAGAATAATTTCAGATTTTTCTCTTTGCAATGTTCGGAGTTAAGGGGGGGGACGTTATTTTTTTTTTTACATTTTTCATCAAAAGTCGAAAACTACGCGAATTAAAAAAAATAAAAAATGTGTAAGAATGTGCAAACAGCGTTCTTTCATATGATACCCCACATGCCCTAGTACTGTAGCCCCACTTTCAATTTTTAAGACCCTTTCAGCACCTGTTACAAAAAAATATAAATATTTTTATTTCTTTCTTATTTGCAAAATAGTTGGGTTAACGTCATCTAAAACTGTTCCAAATTTCAAGTTGATAGCATTAGTAGTTCTTGAGATATCCAGCTGTGACAGACAGACCGACAGACAGACTGAGTGACACCATAAGGGTTCCTTTTTTACCATTTTGGTACGGAACCCTAAAAATACGGCCATTTATGCGGGAGAACATGGTTTAAAACTACAATGTTAAGTTTGTTTTTGGGCTAAATTCTTTCAACTACGGAACCCTTCATTGTGCGACACGCACTTGGTCGGTTTTTTTGTATATTTCAACGCGCTAATCTCTGGAATTAGCAGTCGGATTTGAAAAATTATTTTTGCATTTGTTAGCCCAATTCTTGATTCTTTTCTTTTCTTCTTCTTCTTGATTTCTTGTTATTCTTCCTCTTTTTCTTTTTTTTTCCTCTTGATATCCGTCCGGCTATATTCTATTTGTCAAGGGTGCTAGACCCTTAGGAGCCGAGCAAAAAAAGTCAGAAAGAACGCTAAGCGAAAACGAAGTAATAGAGCGGTTGCAGGCGACATGATGCGATGGCGTGGGTCGAGGGAATCAGAAATTTCACGCGGACGAAGTCGCGGGCAGAAGCTATTCTTAATACAGGGTGTAAGGGACAGCCCTCCGCAAACTGATAGGGTGAATTCAGTGTGTACAATACTAAGATGACCGGTACATGAAATTTTTTCAGGAACGTTAAGGGAATCCAATAAACGTGATTTGTTTGTGTTTTTGTGCACAAATCGGAACGTCTATTACTGGTTGGGAGGGGTAGGTAATAGGTATGCGGTGAGTTCGATGAACTCTGTAGCTAGACAGAAAGTGAACAGCTGATTTCACGCGTCGTTGGTTAGAGTATTTCAACATCCATTGCTGGTTTTTTTTTTGCTGTTTTTTTTTGCAGTTTTGTTTACATAAATGGAGTGCTGCGAACACACAATGCAATTTTACATTGAAATAATGAAAATATAACTGAAAAAAAATTGAAAAAATGAAAATTTTCCTGAGAAAATTTCCGGTGGAATATGATTCAAAATGAGGAGCTGAATGCACCCTGTTAGTTTGCGGAGGGCTGTCCCTTACACCCTGTATAAAAATCTAATGGTCGTGAGTTAGTCTCGCGAAAAACTTGAAAATCGAACAAAACTAAAAATAATAATATTGAATAAGTCTTAGGAATAAGTATTATTATTTTTTAGTTTTGTTCGCCTTTTTATTGGAGTGGTTTAGGAAAAACCCAAAGTAACAGCCGAAAAAAGTCATCTAGGTACTTACTTAGTAACAATAAATACAATAGCATGGGTAATACGTTTATTACTTATGTGTTGGTATAAAAAATACTATGTCTATGGACTTAAAAGTCTTTTTTACTAACACTCGAAGCCTAAAACCGAAATACTGAAGCTTATTGATTCTTCATGAAATCGTTTTTTGAAATGAAATGTGAGCAGTATCCGGTTTAAGGTTCCCGCAGACAGGCGCGACGTGACGGTGCGACGCAACTCTCTGGTAAAACCAACGAATTGAGGTAGAACGATTTTCACGAAGTTTTCATAGAAATTGTTCTACTTTAC
This sequence comes from Cosmia trapezina, assembly GCA_905163495.3. Lineage (NCBI taxonomy): Eukaryota > Metazoa > Arthropoda > Insecta > Lepidoptera > Noctuidae > Cosmia > Cosmia trapezina. The sequence goes on from LR991024.1 coordinate 9,332,649, forward strand.
TATAGTGGGCAGAGCCAAAATACTTGGTTTTCATCAAGTGTCGCCAAGACTGTTCACTATTGTAATGAAGGCACCCAGGTAGGTATAACGGTCCAGTAAAGTGTTCTGACTCCTGTATTCTCAGTGAATGTGTATTTAGAAGCCGATTAAAATGTTTTTTTTTAATGTAATTTCAGTTGATAATTCGACATACATGTGCACAAGAGCAGTCGACATCAACGGAGACGCGATAACAAACGGTTGTTACGAACAAAGAAACGGCAGTTTTGTCACCAGAGCCTGCTTCTGTCGCTCAGTGCCTGGAGGTGTACCCTGCAACAACGCTTTTCTATCACATATAAATATTATATTTATCATTCTTGTTGCTATTGTTATGTTAGGTAATTCAGATTTTTCCAAAATAAACATATAACAACTTGACCTACCTAAACTCATCGATAGAAACATAGATTTGTGTACCTATTATTAATGTCTTAGATAATATACATCTAGATCGAGCCACCGCGTGGCCAGTCATGAGACAGCAATATTAACAGTGAAAGTACTTTGTTTGGCAACATTTTTAAAGCATAAATACGGCACGCCGTAAGGGAAAGAAGATACGATGCTTTGTCTCAATTTTCCTAATTATTTCGTATATATGTGTCTCACTTCCACACTTCACACTGTAATCATGGCAACGTCTAGATGTATAATGTATACGCTTGTTATAGAGTCTGTCAAGCCAGTCGTGTCCACGACCCCCCTATTTATTAGTATAGTCTTAGTCCACGACCATTTAGCTGATTTCTTATAATGGCAATACTATTATCTGTCAAACGGATTGTCACAACTTCTGTTCTACTAAGCTACAGCATTTTGGTACTTTTATCTCAACGATCTAATTTGTATTAATGGACATTTAAAGAAGAATGGAAAAGAAATATATTTAATGTGAAAAATGCACAGATCACACTATTAATGTAGAAAACAAATATAAAGTAGGGACAGGATAACCGAAACGGAGTTGGAACACTTCATAATTTTTGTGCGTGAGAGTGATTTCTCTTATGAGGGCATTGAATTTCTAGATTCTGATTTTAGATCTAATTGTGACTATTACCTACCACCTTGAAATGCACTTTTTTAATTTATCCCAAAGAAATTTTTTATCTACAAAAATTCAAGTATCAAAGATGTTTTCAGCGTACTATATCAGTGTTGCCACCTGTAAGATTTTTGAATTTGCCGCCTTTTTTCATGGTACACGACTCGCTTGACAGACTCTATCTATGGCCTAAACTGACTAAAATTGACATAACAAAACATGACTAAAATGTCAAAATGACAAAAAAGGTTGACTGCAGCTATCATTTTGGTCTAGCAAATTAAAAAACAGTGTATACTTAGTTTATAATTTCATTAAAAAAAGCTTTTTGTAGTATATCGATCTAACTGTTATAGTATCTACATTTTACATGCACATACACAATAGTACATTTTGATACAAGTGGAGAACGTTTGTTATTGCATTCGAGGCGGAATTAACACCCGAGCCGTAGGCGAGGTTGTTTTTGAGCCGGGAACTGCAATAACAAATGTCCACGAGTATCAAACGACGTTTTCACACTTTTAAAGAAATAAAATAAAATAACGGAAAATATTTTTGTCATGAATTATTAGCAAACTATGATTAAAAGGACATGGTCTTTTTTGGTACTTTATTCTGAGAAAATCTAACCACTGTAAAGAAAATCATCACAGATAATACTTCACAATAGACTACCTAATCTCAATTTTCGAGCTGGAAATTGCCTGCATTTTCGAGAAAATAATTTAGAAAGATTGCGGTGTGTAGCCCGCGAAATTCAATTTTTTTGGGTTTTTTGTATATAAATACATGTTTTATTGCTGCGTATCATACTTTGATCAAGATACAACCTGACACGGACCTGCAAATTGCAAAAAACTCAAAAAGAAATTGAATTTCACGAGCTACCCTGGCCTTTTCGCCTTAAGATTATGAAGCGTGGTACTTTATTCAAATGGAACGCAACCACAGATTATGTTGTACACACGGCTACACATCAAGCTATACATTTCCAGTTTACACTGACCTCTCATTGTAAGGAAATCCTACACAATGCGAGATCAGCTTATACTGGAAATGTATAGCTTGATCTGTAGCCGTGCGTACTATTCGGAAAATTGTATTGTCTTATGACTGATAATAGGTAGGAGATGAGGAAATAAAATTAAAAAACAATACTCAAGTATTTTTTTAAATGTGTATTTATTAATCAAAATCCTCTTACTGATATTCCATCTAAAAAAGGTGCAGGTGGAGAAATATTGTCTTGAACTCTTGATTGACCGTGCCCATCCCAAATACCAAACAATAGTAACAACATGAGCACAACTACAACAACGGTCCTCTTGCCTATACCTAATGCAACTACAATAGTAAGCACAGAATATGCTCTCTTTTATTTATTTATTAATTGGGTACACCAACAGCAGTACATAAATTGAAATTAAACAAGTAGAAGATAATAAAAATACTGGTATGTATGCCTATTACAGGTATACACAGAATTGACCACAAAACAACAACGTAATTAACTTAAAAAACTATAAAAACTTATGAACACATAACTTAAAATAAAATACATACAATTATAATTCAATATTAAAATAGCAGTTCAAAGTAGTAGTATAAATACATTAACAAAAAAGAAAGATATAAAATGTTGTCACGGAAGGTACCTATGAGTGTGGGTTAATTATATAGATCGGACTAACTTACCTAGTGACGTCCGATCCTTAATTATGTGAAGTGATCTCATCCTCATTGTACACATGTAGTTTGTACTTCTCATACCCGCTAATCACATTATTTAAAGATGAAAACCTTCATCATAAAAAAAATATTAAAAAATAAAAATATTTTATCTGTGGTCCGCCCGTTGGCGCGTGCTGTCCTGGCATCTGTCAATCATTCTTTCAAAGCATAAGAACGGGACTTCACGATGACCGATACGGGCATCGTATAGTCCCGGCATAGTGCATACAGCACAACACAACTTTTAGAGGGGGTTTAGATAAGGCAATCCATTACACATAAGTAGGTTGATTATCTGGGAAGGGCTGGGATACAATGAGGACGAGATCACTTCACATAATGAAGGATCGGACGTCACTAGGTAAGTTAGTCCGATCTATATAATTATGCTTCGTGATCTCGTCTTCATTGTACACATGTAGATGTTCAAAGAACAAAGTTGTGTTGGTAATAAGTTCAGCATATTGTTTAATAATAGAACATTGCAACTTCACATGTTATTCTAAGTTTGTTACTTACTCATTCATTATAAATGTATTTCTATTTATGAACCAGTCTTCCAGTTAGCTTAACTTAATTTAAAATTCTCTAAATGTTATTAGTTCCTGGAATTCTTATTCGGTCCTGAATCAACTAGTCTCATTAATAATCTAATATGGCACACATCAATTATCTACTTATAATCAGACATTTAACATGGACATTAAAATGTAACAATCACTGTGTATAGAGCACACAGCTTGTCAAAAGCTCTAGATTGCACAAGGATTACTAATGGTTGATAATTTTGTGTTCCAACCAGCAGCTTTTCTTATGACTACAATGTTGATACCTCCTTCAGAGGTCTTTTAAGTTGAAGTAGAGGCATGTCTGTTTATGTGAATTTGGAAATATCTATTCCACTACTACTTAAGTTTTGTTTCATCCATCTACTAATGGTTGCAGAAGAGGTGGCATGAAAAGGTTTTCTCATAGTTCTAATTAATTATTTACAATCTTATCTTATACTCTTAGTAAAATCTAGATAGGGAAAAAAAAGGGGCTAGGATACATTCTCTTTAAGAAATTATAATATCAAGTTGAGTTGAGATCTGCCAGGTGAAGAAGTTTTAATTATTTCTGGAATCTTTATCTAAATGTTATCCTCATTATCGAATGTTATCAATACTAATGAGTGACAAGGTTTGAATTCTATGTGCTGTTACAAGAGCTAAATGGGTACTTACTATTTTTTTGTTACTTATACTAAACTAAGGGTTTAGTTATGAAATAAATTAGATAACCCAACGATACTGGGGTCCCAAAGTATTTCATACTTAGGGTTCTTTTGTTTTAATTTAAACATAAGAAACCCAGCCCGGTTCCCCCTCACCCGCCACCCACAAGAAATCTTGACACTACCATATGAGCCATTTTGGGGGCCTAAAACTACAAAAATTGTTTACAATTATTATACAGCGCACTCATTAGGGTATTGAGCGAGTCATACGACAATCCTTCAATGAAACTTAGTGGTCAAAAATAATATCACCATGGTGACTGAGCCTAGGAGAGGTCAATATCTTGATTCCTACAAAAGAGAATCCGCTGATTTACAGTAGATTCATATTGTTTTCTTGTTTTGTTAAACAAGGAAGCTATCAATTAAAAGGACCAGACTTCCTCTTCTCAGGAAAGCGTCCCTGATAATAATATGGTGGCAATCGGTGTGAGACCGCGCATCTACTACAGAGCATGTAAGTACCTGGATCAGGGACATGATATGTCATTCTGACACTTAGTAGTGGAGCTGCTTGCAAACAGGGTCAATGCGGGGCTGACACAGTTTAACAACAAATGACTTGTGGGCTATATCACATCACTTCCATTCAATTTTTATGCTAGGTTGTCTAGATTTTACATTTGCCATAGAGTTTTCTTTGGACTAATGTAAGATGCATAAACCCATATATTTTGTCTTTCCTGGCACCATTGCTACAATTAAAGGCTAATTAAGCTATTTAGATAAGTAAAACAAGTACCACACATCTTATGATGATATAGGCGGGGCTATGACATTGTGATATCTATTCTAAGTAATTCCTCACAGTACCTATGTGAGTTTGCTTGCAAATGTTTTGAGCCCTACAAACGGTTGAACACTGTTCAAGGTAATTTATATGGAACTTTATCATTAGCAGTCCAGTGCCCATGGCTTTTGATATCATAACATACCAGTCCCCAGCCAGTTTCAAACGCATCAGAGAATATTTCCAGGACAAAGTCAAATTGTTTAATCCTATTGTGATTTGTTGAAATGTGAAACAACCTTTGCAAATAGATGATTTTGAATTTGATTCTAGTTTTGTTGAACTTGCAAATACCTAAATGATTTTGAATTTTAATTTGAATCTAGTTCTGGCCTTTTTATTCTCATTGTTGTTTTTAAGGCCACCATATTTTACAGTTGGGCATGCAGCAACAAGAATACCTAATAATTAATCAAAATCTATTAATTGCATCTCATTTTTATGTAATAAGGGATAAACTATAAAATCTTTTTCTGAGGAAGTAAAATGGCAAACTGGACTGAATCTAACAAAAATCCTAGATACTGGCAGTACTGTCTGGGTTCTAAGACATTCTTTTCAGTATTAATAATAAATCTTAGATTTTTTAACGCAGTTTGAGTAGTAAACACCTCAGAACAATAACAAAGCATAGAAGGAAGGCTAAAAACAGAATTCTGTAACTACCTTTATTCCCGTTCTATTATTAGGTACGATAAAGGTACGATAAAGGATGTGGGAAAGAGATAAATGTTTTACTCTTTATTTACTTTCTTGGCATGGTCACAAGATCAATTGTCATTTGGTTAAAAAAGTTATAGTATGACGCGGCCAAATTTGATAGTACTTTGTTTCAATGTCTGACAGTTCGTTCATTGAACTAGCTGACTTATTCGCGTGTTCATTGTTTACGTGTCTGTCGTAATATTCCATGGTTTTGCGATGTTTTAATAATATTTCTACTGTTAGATTGCATGAATTCTTTGTTTAACTACAAATAGTGAGTGTGTGGACGCTGTGGAGCAATTTCTTGTGTGGTTGGGGGCTGCAAGTCCCATTCATAGCGAAAATAAAATGAACAACAAATATTGACCTTCCATCGGTAAGTTTTTGCTCAATTTCTTGTTGCCTAAGATCTGATAAACGAATATAAATACATAACAAATATTGCTGTGTCACTATATAGCTGAAACCAGTCGTAATATTTATTCCAATAGAAGTTATTAGCGAATATTCGGAAATTGTTTTGGGGTTATCTTGATCAGCCATAGTGACGTAAATAATGTTGTCGATACTTTTCTTTTACAGATTTCCTAGACGATGTGAAAAAAAAATGGATAAATTGTATTGGTAGACGAAATTGGACTCCAAACAGCACAGCCACATAATATGCTCCAAACATTTTACTTTGTATTCATTTGGTAATGAACCTATGAAATGGATGTAGCATGTTCTTTAAGTCGTCACTTAGAGTACATGCTGTTCCTACATTATTTGTTATGGATAGAACAGATGAAATGGTCTTGATATATTATGATATAATTAAGGTATTTTATTGGCAATAAATAGTATCCCGTTCAAATTAAAACTTGATTTATTACATTACAGGAAATATTTATGGAAGTCTGCGAAGAAGGACATAGCGCAATACTGCAAATTAAAAAAACCGCTCACCATCAACAGTAATCTAACATGAAGACAGGTATAACATTCAGAAATATGTTCACTTGATATATGCGATACAATGATATTATATTAAAAATATCATTGATGCGATATCATTCTTCTAATTATCCCAGTCGGAAATATAATCGAGTGCAAATTTATTTATTTATTTTTAATACAAAATACGTAATTGTAGGATCCCGTAGCAATGGAAGTTGAAACAGGACCTAGTACATCGGTACAAATTAATGAATCGCCACTGATCTTGACATCTCGTGAAATCATCTCACATCAGTCCAGGTAAGACATACAAATAAAACTATTTACCTAAATAAAAATGTTGATAAAAAATCTTACATAAATTTTATTGAGAACTGTTTGTTTTAGGAATCCTTGACACAGATGACAATAACAAATTCAGAAATAATTGGATTCCATCCCGATTCAAGAAGACTGCGCTTTTGGCGAGTTCCTGGTCGCCAGAGCCGACTCCAGAATCCTCAGGAAGTTCATCCGTACCAGGGCGGAATGATTATGGTGTGGGCTGGAATTCGACTAACAGATTATTAAAGTGGCTAGGCATTTTATTTTTTTATTTAAAATATTATCTTTTATTTAAAATATTATCTGGTCGTTATTTTTTTTTTATGTACGAAAAGTTTTTGTCGCTTTGGTACCATTTTAAATTTTCATAATAAATTTTATTTTTTCACTAACAACCATTTTATTTAATCAAATAATTCAAATCTCTATTAAATTACGCTTCTACTGATTTACAATAATATAATATGTTACATAAAAAGTATTAAAATAAAAATTATTAGGTACTTTGAATACCCTTTTTCCCTAGACTTTGTTGAGTAGTCTATGATGTAATCTAAAATTCAAATAAATATGAGAAAGTAAGTTGCTAAAAACATTTGCAAAACCGAATGTCTCCCACTTCTTTTCAATAAACTCATCAGTTATTATGGCAACTAAATACATTCGGGTTTAGCCGGGTCAGATTTAATACATGAAGAGCTGTCGGGAAGGAAGACTTTGGTGATGATGATGACGAACTATTTAGTTCATACTTAAAGTATTGTTTCATTTTGAACGAATATATTAAGTATTGGTATCATAAGTATGCTTAGTTACTTCAAAATTTTTGGTACGCACGGCTACAGATCAAGCTATACATTTCCAGTATAAGCTGATCTCGCATTGTATAGGATTTCCTTACAATGAGCGGTCATTGTAAACTGGAAATGTATAGCTTGATGTGTAGCCGTGTGTACCTACGGTTATTATTCTTGGCAGTGTAAGAAAGAATGTCATTGTAAATTCTAGCGACGTTGAAATTTAGTGGGTACATCACTAGTCAGAATAAAATGAATGACAACCTACAAAATTTCGAAACGTCTTCTGTATACGTGTCCTTCTTTAACATCATAGCGGCTCCATAAGTCAAAATGAAACAAATGTATTGAGTTCAGTTGCTATTTTAACACTACTTCTATGCTTTGTTATTGTTCTGAGGTAAACACCTTCTAACATTTTACATATTTGAATAGGCAAGACACAGAATATTGTCAAGATATATTGTGACAGAAAGTGACACTAATAACTTCAGTTGACAGCCACCTGGCTCCATGATTTGTAAATACAAATATATACTGGAGATACCTCTAAGATATTTTCCTATGGGTAATAAATAGTATGCATTTATTATATCCATTTTTGTCGGCAAAGACTATACTGTCCTTAAATCTACCAGTTTAAAATGGTATGTGGGAACATACTTATTGTATTTTTAATCTCCAAGTGCCATTTAATTTTGGGGAAAATTATAAAAATTCATTATTGACAGGAGAACATGTTTCTATGGCACCTAACTGTAAGAGATAATAATCTCTTAAAAATTAAATATTATTATTATTTATTATTAATAATAATAAAATGATAATAACTATTTTATCATCAGGCAACTAGGCCCATAGATAAAATACATAAAATTATCTAATTTACTAGGAAAATTTGTATGGATATAAGATTGCTTTATTTCTGAATGAAGTTTTTATTCAGAAGTTTCAAAAGGAAACTCAGTGAAAGGTAGTTTATAGTCCTTGATTCACTCATGTATGGTTGGATTAGTAGTAATACTATTCCATACTTCAGAAAAATACTGCAATCTACCATTGTGTATCTGAGCTAGTTTCAGTTCTGTTTCAGTACCGTTTGATGTCATTGAATTTATCTTGAAGCTTATAGCCCGACCAGGTAATCAGATAATCAATATCTGTTTGTTCTCTAAGGATAAGGATCTCCGTGTGATGAACTATCATGATAAATGTCACAGTTGTCTAGCTGAGTCAGTTAACGTTTCTATTTGATGCACTCCCTTGTGAGACTATTAAACTGTTAAGGACTTTGCCAGTGGATGTAATGGCAACAGCCATTATAATCCGCTGCAGTTGATTCCTCTTTCATTTACTGCTTCTGCCACTTAGATTACAGGTGTTTCATACTTCTTTTAAATGTTTTGCTTCTTAATTGCTATCTATAATTGCTCACCGGACCACCATGTGGCCAGACTGCCTTGCTGTTCCATAGATAAGGTAGCTAACTGTACCGCCCCCCTCCTCTCTGAGTAGATTCTCAATACTTGAAGGTAAGACATTACAATGACATGACATTACATGGTTGTGGTATAGATACCATTACAATCACAGCCTCCTTCTAGTTGTATTGTAGTAGAATTTAAGTAGTAACATAGTTATATAAGTTAGATTGTATACAACATCTAGAATTGTAAGTATTTTGGAATTTTTGAAAAACAACTGGAAGTTATCTGGTAAATAAAAGAGTTAAAATTGGCGGCATTGAGTCCGGCTGCGACGGATTCGGTCAAGTGACACATAGCTCCTTGAACGTGTTCGACTGTAGTGTCTTCCACGGAAGCGAGCTTCATACTCATCTACAAAGAACAATTGAAGTTCAGTTCCAGACTGCATAAATCTAAATCCACGGCTAACCTCTCGTGATAGCTCTAGGGACACAGCAGGGACATGTTTTTAACACTGAACGTATCGTACCACTGGCTAACCTCTCGTGAAAGCTCTTGTGGTGTCGTTCTTCTGCAAGTATACAGCATATTCTCATGGTTAACCTCTCGTGAAAACTCTTAGAGACTCCTGGGTCTAATAGCAGAGACGTGTTTTTAACACTGAACGTATAGACCATCGACTAACCTCTCGTGAAAGCTCGTATAGTATCGTTCTTTTGTAAGTATACGGCACAGATATTTTTCTCATGGTTAACCTCTCGTGAAAACTTTTAAGAGACTGCTAGGGATCCAACAGAAGCGTGTTTTTAACACTGAACGTATATACCATCGGCTAACCTCTCGTGAAAGCTCGTGTGATGTCGTTCTTTATTAAGTATACGGAACAGTTTAATGTTCTCATAGTTAACTTTTCGTAAAAACTCTTACGAGACTGTTAAGCATCCAGGAGGGACGTGTTTTTAACACTGAAAGTATAGGCCATCGGCTCGTGTGATGTCGTTCTTTCGTAAGTATATGGCACAGTTAATTCTCATGGTTAACCTCTCGTGAAACCTTTAGAGACTGATATGCATATTGCGGCACCCAAGGTAAATAAATTTTAGGAAAATGATTTAAAATAAAGACAAATTGTTAGGTTTATCAAGAAACTTACTCGAGTTTCAAGACGACTCCGTTTTCGCTTTTCCACTCGATTTTCCAGATCTCGCAGACGCTCGTTCAGCTCCTCCGTTTCCTTGTCTCGGATTCTTCGATATTTTTCCATTTCGTTAAAATTTTTCTTAACTATTTAACGAAAAACGTGATCAGCGCGCGGCACAAAAAAGTACAATGATTGACAGATGCCAGGACAGCACGCGCCAACGGGCGGACCACAGATAAAATATTTTTATTTTTTAATATTTTTTTTATGATGAAGGTTTTCATCTTTAAATAATGTGATTAGCGGGTATGAGAAGTACAAACTACATGTGTACAATGAGGACGAGATCACGAAGCATAATCTAAGATTTAATATCAATATGAATTACAAAAAAAAAGTGTGATTATTTATTGGTTAATTTATGCACTCCCGTACCTACCTCAGAGACTGATCTTTTAAACTTGTTGAGTGTTACACCGTGTAAGTCGGTTTCTGACGTTTTACAAAAGTTGTTGTAATTTCTGCACATTCGGACCAAGGGAGCGTTGAGACCAAGATTGGATTTGCAGAAAGGGATATGGATAATCTCTCTTGCCAGTTATTTGACACCGTGTCCAATAATTTACAGTGTTAGTGTAAAGACAGTGGCAATCTTTTAAGGGTTCATTGTACATCAGCTGTTCAGTACATTTATGTTCGCATAATTCGTCAAAATGAACAGCTGAATTTTTTTTCACGATTTGAGGTGTGGTCCCATAATAAAAGTTGTTCACAATGACGAGTACAGTGACCCGAGTCCGACTGCGGTTATGTGATCTTATCCTGCCTCTAATCAAGACGGTCTCATTTGCAGAGATACCTGGTACACGAACAACATTTAACTCTGTAAGTAATCACTTCTACCAAATAATAATAAATAATAAACCATTTATTTTCAGGTAACAAAGACCCATAGATACATACCTTAACCTAATCATAAATAATAACATAGTAACAATTTTGTTAGTAAATAAAACTTAATAACTATGTTAGTTTCACTTATTTGCACTAAGTGTTTGTGCTTTCCGGTGGCACTTGTCCGCGGAAGCGGTGGAATACCACATCCTGCGACCAAAAGCTTTCATCCATCACCAAGTGCAGGTAGCATGTTGGTATGCGCACCACAAACGCCTTAAAGTTGACGTTGCGATATGACTCCAGCAGCTGTACTCTCGGCGCGTACTTCAGCCTTTGCTTTGGCGCACGTACGTCACGATGTTCTCCGCATCAGTGGTGTAGTGGAGGTGGGAAATATTCACCGGAGTATTCGGCTTCGCAGCACGCAGTTTTTCGTTGGGCTACGTAGGAGCCTTGCCGCAGCTGTTCTTACAGCTACTCTGTCGCACCGTCACGAAGCCGTCATCATCAGCCCGGCCTGTTTCCTATAAAGGCCCGGGCTCTGCCGGGGGAGCAGTAGGAATGTTCACAGTAACCAACGGGTCAGATGGTCGCGTAGTTTGGGCAGCGCTACAGGTAGGAGCTGCGGGGACGGCACAATTTGCTCGGATATGTTCCCCTTAGTATAACCGAGCTTGTTTAATTTGATAAATGTTCCCAAACAAAATATGGACTTATCTATCGTAACCATAGATATTTTATATTTTTACGATCGTGACAGTGACAGTGACATTTAGCTTTTTTCAAATGTCATTCAACGCAGCGCGTTCCTAATTAAGTTGAATGCATTCACAAGTATATCTGCTGCAAAGCACAAACATGTAGGTAGGTACACCTTGTTTTTCATTTTTATTTACTTTTCCTCATTATTTTTCTTTGCGTAACCATTCTTATGACTTTGATTACTAAAAATGTGTTTCATTACAACCATCCTCATAATTAATCATTAGCGCTGCGGTATGCATAGGAACGTAAAACATGGTGTTGCCAAAATCAACCTGTGTTGCATTGTGAACTTCAAAATCCTACCAAGCGTATTTTAAAAATGAAAATTTTTATTTTGCAGGATATTTACGTGACTAAGATATAATTTATCCCTACTATATTTTATCCCCTTCTGATTAATACCATATAACCTGTGGTTGCGTTCAATTTGAATAAAGTACCAGGCTCCATAGTATTTCAGTTTTCTCCTTTTCTTTTTTGTTTCGCGCTTTGCTTTCGCGAGGTTGAAGGAGAAGCAAAGGTATAAAGCCGATAAACAGCCTAATATGAATAACAGAAAATTCAAATATTTTCGAGTTTAGAACACAAATAAATGTTAATTTGTTCATAATCGTTTTTTTATTGTAATAATCATAGTTTTTGAGGATATGCTATCTAAAAACATTATATAAATATTCAAAAAATATTAACGCCGTAAAGACGAATACCTCTTTGCCGAGATTAAAAAAAAACATTCACCTACGAATAGACAGTTGTGAATAGAAGCATTGAACCAATTTGGACTAAGTAAAGCATAAGTAAAGGTATAAGTTATCTGTGGCAATTTTTATTCCCGCACACGAGCGGGAAAATGAAAAATCGCACGGGTGTGAAATGCATTGCATTGTGAACCTAATCGTAGTGCGATATGAACCAGTTTTCGAGGAAGTGTATTGAAAACTACATTTACTTACAGCTTGACAGCCTGACGTAAATGTCATAACAATGAAAAATAAGAAAACGAATCGATTTCTAGACCGATTTACAAAATGTAATAATAATGAATGCAAAGTGTAAGTAAATGTAGTTTGTGTATGTGCATGTAAAATGTAGATACTATAGTGTTCAGAGGGACAATTTCCTTATTTTTAAGACCACGCGCTTTTTAATTTCAGTCTCAATCCGTCCGATTGTTTGTTTGTTGATTGTTTGTTTTTTCGTTGACATTGAGGGCACACCTCGACGCGAAAATAATTTATGGAAAACCGCTTAAGGCGGGGTGCAAGCAAGCGCCGTAGGTATTAAATGCTTACCGCAGCCCCCGCAAGGAGTAGCGATACGTAATAAATTACGATGCGCGGGAAACGCGCGCCAAGCGCACCGCTCATGAGTTCATGAACTCGAGTAGGTACTATGTTGCGTCACAGAATAGAGCAATGCAGTAGATAAACTTGAACTGATTAGTATACAAGTTTATTTTGTTTTATTTTTCTAGTAAGTATTTTTGAAAGTTTTAGACAGATTATTATCAATAGGGCCGACGCCGCTGGGGTCGCGGGTTGTCTGAAAGGGTTACCGCGGCCCTGGCATAGGCAACTGAAGGAACACGGGTGGGTTTTAGTCAGTAAAAGTCTGACACGCCCTCCCGCTCCGCCCAGAGCGGGAGAAGTTATTTGATGATTTCCCAACCTCAAAAAAAAAAAAAAAAAAAAAAGACCATTTACCAAGTATCTTGGACCAAAAAAACAAATGCTTTGTAAAATGTCTATAAGGTCGAAATTAGCTTGACACCCTAGAAATGATGTGCATAATAATCTAGACACTTTCTGAGGTGGCAAGCGAATTTAGACCTTATTGACATTCATGTTTTTTTGTTAAATTCAGCTTCCAGATCATTTACCAAGTATCTTGGGCCAAAAAAACAAAGGGTTTGTAAAATATCAATAAGGTCGAAATTAGCTTGACACCCTATAAATGATGTGCATAATAATCTAGACACTTTCTGAATGTCAAGCGAATTTAGACCTTATTGTCATTCATGTTTTTGTGTTAAATTCAGCTTCCAGATCATTTACCGAGTATTCTGGACCAAAAAAACAAAGGGTTTGTAAAATGTCAATAAGCTCGAAATTAGCTTGAGACCTTTATCGTTTTCAGCGAACTTAAATACTACGAAATGACCGTTCATTCCCCACGACACCACTGGTGGTGTCGTCGGGAATGACAGAAACTAGTATTCCCCACGACACCAATGACTGCATTGTGAGTGATGTCCAGCTAATTTTTAAACGTAACAATGATGTGTTATTTTTAAACGACTTAAAAAACGGAGGAGAATATCAATTCAGTTGTATTTTTTTTTTTTTTATGTTTGTTACTGCAGTACTCAGTCATTTAGAAGCCGATTTGGAAAGTTCTTTTTTTATTTTATTCATTATGTCAACACAAAAAAAAAACGGAGGGGCATAACTTCTTATGCTCTAGTTTTTTTTTCTTGAGAGGACGTGATTACGGTCAAAATGAAAATCCAAGATGGCGGCTGCAAAAATTTTCGAATTTTTCGACATGGGCGTCAATTTCGTGATATTTGAGGTCGCTGAAAACGATAATGGGGTCAAAATGAAAATCCAAGATGGCGGCTGCGAAAATTCCCTAACTTTTCGTCATGGGTGTCATTTTCGTGATATTTTAGGTCGCTGAAAACGATAGTCGGGTAAAAAGGAAAATCCAAGATGGCGGCTGCGAAAATTTCCTAATTTTTCGTCATGGGTGTCATTTTCGTGATATTTTAGGTCGCTGAAAACGATAGTGGGGTCAAAATGAAAATCCAAGATGGCGGCTGCGAAAATTCCCTAACTTTTCGTCATGGGTGTCATTTTCGTGATATTTTAGGTCGCTGAAAACGATAGTCGGGTAAAAAGGAAAATCCAAGATGGCGGCTGCGAAAATTTCCTAATTTTTCGTCATGGGTGTCATTTTCGTGATATTTTAGGTCGCTGAAAACGATAGTGGGGTCAAAATGAAAATCCAAGATGGCGGCTGCGAAAATTCCCTAACTTTTCGTCATGGGTGTCATTTTCGTGATATTTTAGGTCGCAGAAAACGATTGTGGGGTCAAAATGAAAATCCAAGATAGCGGCTACGAAAATTTCCAAATTTTTCGTCATGAGTGTCATTTTCGTGTTATTTTAGGTCGCTGAAAACGATAGTGGGGTCAAAATGAAAATCCAAGATGGCGGCTATGAAAATTTCCTAACTTTTCGTCATGGGTGTCATTTTCGTGATATTTTAGGTCGCTGAAAACGATAGTCATTCATTTTGACCCCATTATCGTTTGCAGCGACCTCAAATATCACGAAAATGACACCCATGTCGAAAAATTTTAAAATTTTCGCAGCCGCCATCTTGGATTTTCATTTTATTTATTTATTTATTTATTTATCATGTGGAAAACCAACAGCTTTACATAAAAACAATAAATATACTGCAATAAGAAACATGAAGCCAATTACAGGTTTTCACGGCTAGCTATACACTAATTATAATAAGAGATCTTAAACTCGACAAGACATCAAAAAAAAAAGATGAGCACCAATCGTCAAATCGGTACCACCAAACATAAGGAATAGACTACAATGAAATAAAATAAAATAAGAAACAGAACTGCTTACTATTAACACTAAGAATTAATTTTGAAAAATTCCAGGTTCAGCCTATTGCGTACGCTAGAGCCTTTGGTTGAAAACAAATCAAAAGAGAACTGCTTGCTTAGGGCATTAAAGTCTTTACTCGCTCGCACTACATATGAGTTTTGCCTGTAGTTGGAAGAAGACAACGGAATAGCTATAGGAGGATTAAATCTGAGTGTTCGCTGGGGAACATTAAAGTACAGCTTACGCAGAAGCTGCGGACAGTCCACCTCATTTGATATAATTTTGAGCAAAAATGTACAATCTGCTAATCGACGACGGTTGGTAAGTGGTTGTAGGTGAAATTTCCTGCAGAGATCTAAATAATCACAACTGTGATATGGTATGTGCAAACGATAGCACAGAAACCGAACAAATCTTTTTTGCAAACCCTCTATGCGATCAATGTGCACGCCATAACGCGGGTTCCAAATTTGAGAAGCATATTCTAAATGACTCCTCACAAATGAGCAATACAAAATCTTGATAGTCTTCACTTTTTTAAAACACGCTGCTAGTCTCATAACAAAACCTAATGCTTTGGATGCTTTAGCCACTATTTGCTCCACGTGAACATTAAACAGCAGTTTAGAGTCATGATATACGCCCAGGTCCCGAACACCGTCACTTCTCTGTAGTAGCTGACCTTTCAGCGTATAGGCGGTATGAAGTGGAAAGCGTTTTCTGCTAAACGAAATTACGGAGCATTTAGTAGGGTTTAGGTCTAGTTTATTGAGGCGACAGTAATCATCCAGTCTTGTTAGGTCAGATTGGAGAGCATCCATGTCACTAAGTGATGATATAGAAGAAAATATCTTCATATCATCAGCAAAACAAAGAAGATTAGAGTTATGGAAACACGTGTCAATATCATTAACGTAAATGATGAAGAGTAACGGCCCCATCAAGGAACCTTGGGGAACACCACTGGGAACCGAAACCCAGCTCGAAATGTAGTTGCTGACCACTACAGCTTGAGACCTGTTATCCAAGTAAGACGAAAACCAGCGAAGTAGGTCACCTCTAATACCGATGTTAAATAGTTTAGTTTTAAGTAAGTCATGATCAATTCTGTCAAACGCTTTGCTATAGTCCGTATAAACGACGTCGACCTGCGCCCCTTTGTCCATACTAAGAGTTACAAAGTCATTTAGCAAAGCTAGGTTGGAGACTGTTGAACGACCCTTTAAAAATCCGTGCTGTGAAGGACTAAAAGATGATCTAAGCGCTGCGTAAACCTGATCATAGACCAATCGTTCAAAAACTTTAGCCAGTATACACAGTTTGGAAATCGGTCTATAATTAACTATTTCGTTTTTGCGGCCTTTTTTATGGACTGGTGTTATAAAGGCAGCCTTCCAAATATGAGGCACCGTACAAGTTAATAGGGATTTTTTGACCCCACTATCGTTTTCAGCGACCTCAAATATCACGAAAATGACACCCATGACGAAAAATTAGAAAATTTTCGCAGCCGCCATCTTGGATTTTCATTTTGAACCCACTATCGTTTTCAGCACCCTCTAAAACCATGGAAACGACACCCATGACGAAAAATTAGGAAATTTTCGCAGCCGCCATCTTGGATTTTCATTTTGATCCCACTATCGCTTTCAGTGACCTAAAATATCACGAAAATGACACCCATGACGAAAAATTAGGAAATTTTCGCAGCCACCATCTTGGATTCTCATTTTGACCCCACTATCGTTTTCAGCGACCTCAAATATCACGAAAATGATACCCATGACCGAAAATTAGGAAATTTTCGCAGCCGCCATCTTGGATTTTCATTTTGGCCCCACTATCGTTTTCAGCGACCTCAAATATCACGAAAATGACACCCATGTCGAAAAATTTTAAAATTTTCGCAGCCGCCATCTTGGATTTTCATTTTGACCCCACTATCGTTTTCAGCGACCTCAAATATCACGAAAATGACACCCATGACGAAAAATTTGAAAATTTTCGCAGCCGCCATCTTGGATTTTCATTTTGACCCCACTATCGGTTTCAGCGACCTCAAATATCACGAAAATTACACCCATGTCGAAAAATTTGGAAATTTTCGCAGCCGCCATCTTGGATTTTCATTTTGACCCCACTATCGTTTTCAGCGACCTAAAATATCACGAAAATGACACCCACGACGAAAAATTAGGAAATTTTCGCAGCCGCCATCTTGGATTTTCATTTTGACCCCACTATCGTTTTCAGCGACCTAAAATATCACGAAAATGACACCCATGACGAAAAATTAGGAAATTTTCGCAGCCGCCATCTTGGATTTTCATTTTGACCCCACTATCATTTTCAGCGACCTAAAATATCACGAAAACGACACCCATGACGAAAAATTGGAAATTTTTGCAGCCGCCATCTTGGATTTTCATTTTGACCTTGAAATACAAAAAAAAAATAAGAAGATACCTAATTAGAAAAAAAACTTAATTTAAAAAAAAAATCTTATTTATGTAGGTATACAGAAAAATACATTTGAGGGCCTACTTATTTTCTGAACATCCCTGCCCAACTCTTTGAAAGAATTCAGGCGTGATGTTATGAAGAAATCTCATTTCCTATCCGATATTCATTATAAAACCACCCGTACTAACTTTATTCTGTGGCACCTACCTATTTGAGATTTGAAAATAGTGAACCAAAAATTTGCGCGTCAGGCGGCTTTATAAGCTCCATTGTAGGGTTCAAATTCAACTGTTTTACACACTTGATGCGATTGGTAAACATAGGCCGTGATAAAAATAAATACCAATAAAGCTTTTGCGCGCGTGACGTCTTTATTTACATAGGCATAGCGTTCAAATTCAACTGTTTTCAACACATGCTAATTTGTGCCGGTCGCAGCCGGTGACAGAAGTTAGCGGGGGTGGCGGGTTCGAAAAATTGGCACACGTCCGACCTCCGTCACGTTCCGCTCGGGACTAAACGGCAAACGGCTCAGGGCGAGCGTTTGCGAAGCTGAAAACAATTGATGCTGGAATTAGTGGTACAGGTATTTAATATTTCACATTATGACGGCCGTTATATCTCGAATTTTTTACGACCTTTATTATGGTATAAGTTTTATTGTTCAAAGCCTAATGTAACTCAAATGAAATAAGATTAAAGATCACAATTAGACTTGTCTTTGCGATTTAATTGGATGCAGTAAAGTGCAAGTAATCGTGTATCGGACGGCCGAAATTTCTAGATCGAAGTCTGAACTAAGTAATATATTTTTTTCAAAATTTAAATACGTGTTATCTACGAATAAAACACTAAACAAAACGACGTTTTTACGGCTCTCCCGGCCTTAAGAGTATATAATACCTCAGGTTTTTATCTCGCTCGCACGATCCTAACTCGCGGACTGAGTGAGAGCGAGACAGTGCGGTGCTGGGCGCCGATAGTTTAGACAATTGCTTTTTACGGTGAAAATAATGGTAATTTAAAAAAACATAAGAACTGCTTTATGTTAGTTCAGTTAGTATGCAAAGTTTCATGATCTAATTTGAAGTATTTTTTGAATACCAGCGGCTTAGACCAGCGGTTTATTGTTCGGTTTGGAGGCAACTTTGGATTTTTTTTGTATCAAGAAAATTTTATTGAATCGCATTGTCGTGTTTTCGTCAAACAATACTTAACATTAATCCTCAACTCCATTCCTAACATCCATTTAGTTATTTCAAAATTAATGCTGCAGTATTTTCGTCATAACGGAGGATCATGCTCAGCCATTTGAATTCCATCATTTTCATTGTGTCGCGAAGGTGTCGCGATTCGCGGAACATCATGCGAGTCCATTGATATAAATTTCATTGTGTCGCGAAGGTGTCGCGATTCGCGGAACATCATGCGAGTACTTACGCAGTAATATATAAGTCAATGTGCGAGTCAGTTGAATTTTACCAATCGGAGCAAAATTCCGTCGCTTTCTACTTAGTAAATTGTATTTATGTACTAAACTGAATTAGATTGGATTAAATCGGATTAGTTTTTTCGTAAAATCTACAGCCATTTTACAAAAAAAAAATTTGAATGTTTTCTTTTAAATTGCCGACTGCCTGCCACAGATGCGTGCGAAATAAACGTATCACCGTAACAAAATAGCGGGCTGGGCGCGAAGGTGTAATCACACGGGAGAGAGATAATCAAATCTGTGCGTTAGAACTAGCGTTGCCGGAGAGTAAAGCTGAGCGTCCACTGGTCCGCGCCGGCCGCACCGCCCGCACGGCACGCAACGGATTGAACGGATTTGCCGATGGCATGCGTCCACTGTCCACCTGGTCCGCCCCGGCCGGCCGGAACGGATTTGCCGGTGTCATGCGTCCACCATTTTTATTTATTCTGAGTGTTTTTGTTGTTGTCAGTAGACGTCGCGCGTTGTCATGGAGATCGACGAAGATTATCAGTGTTGCTTGTTCGCAAAAGATGACTGCAGTTGCCAGGGGGGTGAAACCATCATACATCTGACAGTAAATATTAAATGTATGGAAGGTGGCGACATCCATAGTTCACGTTTTGAAAACTTTTAATAAAAAGTATACTATTGCTTGATAGATGGAGCTTTTAATAATAATAACTTGCAATAACAAGATGACAGATTGGCACTTGACACAATTCAAATTTCAAAGTTTTTTGAAGTTTCCGTGCTGTCGTTCGTTCGTTACTGCTTATAACTATTTTCGGATTTCTCGAGAGATTTGCATTGATTGTTGGATTTTGTGAGACCTGGCTTTACTGTTAACTCTGTTTTCGACCCTGATACTTTGTTCACCGATTGACCCATAGGCTGCTTCCGTCCCTGGACTTCGTGATACTTTCCTACTGGTTGACCCCGCTTTCTCAACCTGCGGTTGTGTACTCGATTTGGATATTGTTGGTTACATGCAGACTAAAAACATGCAGAAAAACGCTATTTTGGATGTGAAAAAAAAAAG
The DNA here is from genome assembly GCA_905163495.3 of Cosmia trapezina. Lineage (NCBI taxonomy): Eukaryota > Metazoa > Arthropoda > Insecta > Lepidoptera > Noctuidae > Cosmia > Cosmia trapezina. The sequence continues at coordinate 9,353,142 of LR991024.1, forward strand.
AAAATATCGAAAAATAGTGGTTAAATCAATTTGTGACTTCTAACCTGCACGTTGCATAAAAATAATAAGCTAGATTTTATTGTTAATCGGGCTATTACAAGAATCATTCATAGTTGGTGCACAGGTGTGAACAGAATTTTATCTGGAAAATTAGCAATTTTGATCGGGGGATAACGTAAAAGTCAAAGCAGAACGCTATTTTAATGTATGTACACATAAACGTAGTGTTTACAAAAATAAAAAAAAAATTAAAAAACCCCCAATGCAAAAAAGAAAAGAGAACATTTAAAAAGTCAAAAATAATACCTATCGTTGAGCCATCAAATTCGATTGAGTAATAACTATATATATTTTAATTACAGAAATTGATGGATGGCACGATAAGGTTTGCTCATTGAATTGGCGCTATAATTTCGCGGCGGGGTACCGCATATGTACATAGTCAATCAAGTGAAGGGTCTGACTTACTTATGCGGTACCCCGCCGTGACATTATAGCGCCATTTCAATGAGCAAACCTTATCGTGCCATCCATCAATTTCTGTAATTAAAATATATATAGGTATTACTCAATCGAATTTGATGGCTCAACGATAGGTATTATTTTTGACTTTTTAAATGTTCTCTTTTCTTTTTTGCATTGGGAGTTTTTTAAATTTTTAATTTAATTTTTATTTTAACCTTTTTAAACTTTTTAAACAATTTAACAATACAGAAATGCATTTTTATTACTGCAGAATGTTAAGTTTCTCTGCACATAACATTAACTTATAATGATGCCACCATCGTACTGCAAATAGAATTAAATACTGATAAAAAAACGAATACAAACACTACTATCTGCTATTTTTTTTTTTTCAAGAGTGTACTAGTGTGCTGGATATCCTGACTGCAACATCAGCTCATCGCGTAGCCACCATTGCATTGTATGTAGAATCAAATACTGATCAAAACGAACCCAAACACGACATATCTGCTATATTATTTTACCAAGAGTATTCTAGTGTGCTGGATATCCTGGCTGCAGCATCAGCTCATCGTGTTGCCACCATTGCATTGTATGTAGAATAAAATTCTGATCAAAACGAATCCAAACACGACATATCTGCTATTACTTTTTCAAGAGTCTTCTAGTGTGCTGGACATCCTGGCTGCAGCATCAGTTCATCGTGTTGCCACCATTGCATTGTATGTAGAATCATTTACTGATGTAAATGAATCCAAACACGACATATCTGCTATTACTTTTTTTCAAGAGTGTTCTAGTGTGCTGGACATCCTGGCTGCAGCATCAGCTCATCCTGTTGCCACCATTGCATTGTATATAGAATCAAATACTGATGTAAATGAATCCAAACACGACATTTCTGCCATTAATTTTTCAAGAGTGTATCCAGCACACTAGTGCTGGATATCCTGGCTGCAGCATCAGACCAAGAATTCCATAATCTTGCATAGATAGATAGCATACATAGATGTTTCAAATTTTAGGTCACACTAAGGTTTGAAAGTAAAGTAAATACCCATTACGCGTCTAAGATCCCTACCGCAGCTAACAAAAGAGCAAATAACTTTGAAACGGCTGAACCGATTTTGATAAAACATGTCTAAGAACCATCGCTGGAAAACCTGCTTTCAAATAAAAAAAACCGCATCCAAATCAGTCCACCCGTTTAAGCGTTACGGTGCCACAGACAGACACACAGACACACACACAGACACACACACACACACTCACACATAGCGGTCAAACTTATAACACCCCTCTTTTTGCGTCGGGGGTTAAAGAAGTAAATATTATTAAGGGAATTGTTCTTTTATTTAAAATAAATTCCTACCTAAATACAAATAAATACATGGCACCTACCTAGTACCTATATCCATTTGCAATTAAGTATACTGCCATCTAGCGGATAATAGAATTAATTGTCTAGTTGGTATCAGTGCCATCTATTTTTCACGTAATTTACTTACCAGACCGGTATTTACTATTCCAGATATTAGTGTATAGTCTATGGCAGTTGCCTCTGCCGTTGACGCGTGCCGCTCATGTCTATGAGCACGAGTCTAAACATTATTATTATTTTTTAATTTTGATAATAAAGCACAACAGAAATGCAGTCAGAAACCAGAAACTCAATTTTGTTTTTAATTTGTTTATACAACATTAGTTTTTGTTTATACTAAACCCGAAAAGGGGTCATTGTACTCATCATTGAAAAAAAAATCTGCTGTTCAGTACATTTATCTACATCAAACTCGTCAAAATGTACTGAACAGCTGACTTTGACGAGTTTGATGTAGATAAATGTACTGAACAGCAGATTTTTGTTTCACGATTTCAAGGTTGGTCCCGTAGAAAAAATTGTTCAAAATGATGAGTAGAATGACCCCTTTTCGGGTTTAGTATAAACAAAAACTAATGTTGTATAGACTAGTCTTTATGCATATAAGGACTAGTCTAGATAAAAAAACATTGTAAATGTTATGCTTCGTCAATCCCTAGCATCAGTAGGATGACACTGACAGATACGATGAGTTCAAAAATGCGTTCCGTGCCGGTGACGTCACCGGCATTCCTTATGACGTCACCGGCACGCATCGCCTTTTTTGCTCATATATATAGCGTTCGGTGCGGCCGGTAGCGATAGTGGACGCAGTGCTATATAAATTCATAGATAGCAAACCGAAATCCGTTGCGTGCCGTGCGTGCGGTGCGGCCGGCGCGGACCAGTTGACGTTCACCTTAATATTCCGAAGTATTCCCGTCGTATTATTCGCGGAAGCATTCGGAAGTTTTGAGTAGTATTCGCAATTATTCGCCGAGCTTAGTATACATCTTCAGTCACGCAAGTATCTATTAAAGTTTGACTATTGACCGCTAGCTGGCGTTAATGCCAGTGACTATGATGTTACTACGCGTTCATTCATATTTCTGAGTATTATTCGATTTGAAAACTTCCGATTGATTTTATGAATGAACGGCTGCGAGGCTCGGGTGTGTGCCACTTTGCTGTCAAGCCAATGCCAGGCGAACTGGCGTCGCCAAGCGACTAACGAAGGTAGTTGTCCACAGTTCTACTCTTGCCCGCTAGATGGCCTTAATTCAAGTAACGGCACGGCGTAATATCTGATATTCGGCGAGTCGAGTCCTGTGGTCGAGTCTCCTCAAGCTACAAGCAAGTACAGTAGTACTCAACTAATAAGGCTTATCGATGTACCTGCGCAGAAGATGAATTTTCAAAGCGCGGGAAATGCTATTGACCAATCAGCACGCTACACGCTTTTTCCTGTACCGCTATTGGTTGCAGCTGTTACCATTTTAGCGCGCGCCGCTTGACAGCCGCCATACTTGCGAGTGAGATGGAACTAACAGCTGCAGTGTATTATGAACCTTATAGTAGTGATCTAAGGTTGATTGTAAGTTTTAAGCAATCTCGTTAATCTTCGGGGCCATACTTTTTTTTCTGCGCGAACGAAGATTCACGACGCGCCTTATTAGTTGAGTACTACTGTACAATGCGTTTCAAATAAGAATATGAACGTTAATGACCTCTATCTGTCTAATGTTGATTGAAAAGTACGGTTTGCAAAGAAAACTTATTTGCGTATCAATAAGGTTTTTTTTTTTGTTCAACCTAGTCTTAGTTAAATCGAAGTGATAAAAGACATCAAAAAATGATTCATAATTAGTTTTACATAAATTATACTTCTTCTTCTTTCATATTTTCATTGTTGGCAACAATTTTTTTTAATTTTTTTCAAATTCTTCGTTCATGATTCGTAAATAAATGTTATTTAAAAATATCTTGCTCACCCTACCCAATTAATTCCATTTGACAGCTATGACGTCATAACATGGTGCAAAGTCAATCCTATTCTTATTTGAAACGCATTGTACGGATACATTTGTAACTACTGGGAATAATTTAATTCTTATTACTTATGTAATAATAAAAAGTACCTAGGTTACTACTACTTCATTCTTACTAGTAGTATTCCTTCAAATCGAAGTATCCTTTAGAATATTTGCGAATAATTCCGAATTATTGCGAATACTTCCGAAGTTTTGCAACACTAGTTAGAACAAGCAGTTTCGCTTCTGTTTCGCTTGTCGTACAACGGACATGGCAAAACTACTACGGTTTCGCTGTTATGGTTTCGCGGCGGAGGTATGATACCCGCCTGATTGTCGCTGAAATGAGATTGTGACTTGAATGAGGTTGTTTACCGAAAGCTTCGCCACAAGAGAACGCTGTGTGTTTGTCACTTGTCAAAGTCATATTTAAGACAAAGCGACCAATCGGCGACATGAAAAACACTTAGCACCATCTCGCGGCAAAGTTTTCAGCAAGAAACTCCATTGGCAGCTGAATGAAAGTAACAAACACTTAGCGCCATCTACGCGGAACTAATTCGGCAGTTTTATTTCCCAGTTGAACGTTTTGTAAGTACCTTCTGGTAGTGGAAGGATTATAGAGCGAGTAGGTACATCGACTTTGATCTGACGCATGAAAGTTGATCCCGAAAAAATGCGGCAAAGTAAAAAAAAAATACATGTGGTAAGAGAAGTATGGAAAAAAGAGTCATGTTGCGCCGACCCCAAATAGATTGGGATAAGGGCAGGAGAATGATGGTGATGATAAAAGAAACATAACATTTAAAAATAATATAATTATTATCATGTCAAGGCCAATTTTAATTATTTAATTTTTTTGCAAAGTATCAACATGATTTATTCCTACTATATTACCTACCTACTCAGTGATACAGTCCGCGAGGCGTAAGATTCGACTTTTGATTCACCGTAAAAAAAATACCGTTCCTCTCCCCCCCCCCCCCCCCATCTCTGAATTTTGCATAGAGAGAAAAATCTGAAATTATTCTATGTGGTAGAAGTATAAGTAAAGATTACAGGGAAAATAAAACAATGTCTCCAAATAACACACTTTTTCAGAAATCGGAACGGAACCCTCGGTGCGCGAGTTCGACTCGCCCTTGACCGGTTTTTTTACTGTTTGTATTTCCTGTGAGTGTCCCAAATAAAATATTTTTTCAATACACTTCCTCGAAAACTGGTTCATATCGCACTACGATTAGTTTCACACTGCAATGTATTTCACACACGTGCGATTTTTTATTTTCACGCACGTGTGCGGGAATAAAAATTGCCACAGATAACTTATACCTATACTTAGTCCAAATTGGTTCAATGCCTCTATTCACAACTCTGTATTCGGAGGTGAATGTTTTTTTTAAATCTCGGCAAAGAGATATGCGTCGTTACGGCGTTAATATTTTTTTGAATATTTATATATTGAATATCATCAAAAACTATGATTATTACAATAAAAGAAACCTTTATGAACAAATTAACATCTATTTGTGTTCTAAACTCAAAAATATTTGAATTTTCTATTTTTCATATTAGTCTGTTTATCGGCTTTATATCTTTGCTTCTCCTTCAACCTGGTGAAAGCAAAGCGCGGAAAAAAAGAAAATTTAAATCATAGTTTCATAATAATTCATGACAAAAATATTGTCCGTTATTTTATTTTATTTCTTCAAAAGTGTATTGAAAAACGTCGTTTGATACTCGTGGACATTTGATAATACTCAAAAACAACCTCGCCTACGGCTCGGGCGTTAATTCCGCCTCGAACGCAATAACAAACGTTCTCCACTTGTATCAAAATGTACTATTCTTTCCTTCTTTCTATACCAACGACGGTGAAAACGCAAATGGGATCAACCGCCACAGATCAAATTGTTCAGGAGAACAAAATCAAAGTTTAAAAAACTATATTATATCTCTTTACTGGTTTATGGCTTAACATCACACCATAGTTGGAAAACGGTCCGATCAGATGATGACAATAGGTACGCCTCACGCAATGAAAGATGAGACTTCAAGAGCGCCGCCCGTACCTCGCCTCCCGCGCTGTGCGTTTAAGCCCGGTCCCTTCCCCATTCCGTCTCAGACCTCATACCGCGAAAGAGAGAGAGGCAAGTCGTCTATTGCGCAAATCAAACCACGTGGTGTGTCAAGTCTCATCTTTAGTGGCACGTATTGTACTGCCTTCAAATTTTTCTCTACATTAGACAACCTTTAGATATGGTAGGTACACCTGTAAGTACATAGATATTTTAGGGCGTGGTCAAATTCGGAACTAACGCCACGTTCTTGTTTTATCAATACCATGTTCACTAACAGAGGTTCAACGTCATTCGAGCGCCAAAATGATGGACTGCTGGCTACTGTTTATAGAGTGGTCATGAGGTTATCACACAGCAAATTATTAATATTATTACATTATTTATGTTAAAGTTATAAAAATGTTAAAAAAAACATACAAAATAGCTTTGATTGTCACGAATAGACCACCCTTTATAATATTCGCTTACGTTACGTTTCGTGATCCTTGTAAAGGCAGGTTGGCGTCGGTGATACTCGAACTCAAACTTTTATTTAACAAATTAACCAACTTTTATTTATTATAACTACACCCATGCTATAAATTCTCTATAAAAGTTTCTGAAACAGTTAGCTTATTGCCAACATTAAAACAGCCAGTGTCATAGTAACCATGGTAACCATAATAGCATCCAAACGGGTGCTTTAATGTTGTACTGGATTTCATATGCAACTCGTTTTCAAAAAAAGAACATTGTAATGCACGCGCGTTTCACTACAACAGCGCCGTAATTTAAAAAAAGAACTTATTCGAATGGGGAGCCACACGCAAAGCTGTTTGTAGATGGCGCTCTGAACGACTGTACATTGTTTTACAAACAAATCCATACAATTTGACAATCGTTCGTTACGTCAAATCGTAGACAGAGAATTGTCTTCGCGTCAAATCAATGAAAAAAGTACAGTCGATCATGTGCCACCTAGCGTGATAAAAAGTTAGTTTTCCTCCCCATTCACGTCGTATACTATGACGCCGGCCGCCATGTTCGATACGAGTAATAGTATTGCAAAAAACTGTTTCAGAACCTTTTATAGACGATTCATAACATGGATGTAGATAAAGTCTTGTATGCAACTGTACATAATTAGGTATTAAAACACTCATGTGATACTATTATCACACTCGGTTTCGCCTCGTTTGATAAACCCACATTCGTGTTTTAATACCCCTTATTATGCGTCAGTTGCATAAATAACTATAACCAGGAGACGGACCCATACCTACTTTTAAAAACTGATAATATAACGTGGTATAACAACGGCTGGACCGATTTAGATGAAATTTTGTGTGTATATTTGAATGGGTTTCTGGATGGTTTGAAAACACAATTGGACCCGGTAGGTAGCGCTGCAGTCGGGTTCTAGGATCGTTCAGACAGGACAACGTCTGTCGGGGCCGCTAGTAACTTATGAAAAGGACAAGACAGAAAAGGTTTAGGATATCTGAAGTGTCAAAAAATCACAGCTGCCAGTGAATTAAAAATTAGACTGTAATAGTACACCCCTCAGAGTACACCCTCATATTCATGTTATCCAAGTATTTCAGTATAATATCTAAATTTTTTTATATTTTCAAGCATGGTATTATTTACATAACGTAACATTATATTGAAATTACATTACATTAGTTTACAAGTAAACAGTTACCTACAAATTATATAATTTCAAGCAGATATCCGAACGAAAAAGAACGAGTCCTTTTATCTGACAAGATTTGTGACGTGTCCAATCTGTCATCAGTTAGCAACGTCAAATAATATTTTAAAAACGCCTACCACTGCAGTGGTTTTCTATGCCACCGCTGCATATATTCTAAGTTAAAATTTAACAAAAACATAAAGTTAAAATGTACTCCGTGTTGACGAGAGGGAATGCGATACTGACGTATACATTGAGCGTACTAGCATGTCTAACCTTTTTATGTTTTTTGTCCACATTAACTGTGGATTACAGGACTGCTGCTCAAATGAACACAGTAAAAGTAGTCGTGTAAGTATTCAATACATATTTACTGCTTAAATTTCCATTTGTCAGTACTAAATCATTAATAGTGTTCACAGTAAAAACGTGCCAGATTATGGAGCTTCAAGGGAAAAAAATGATCTTGGATTCCTAACTTTCGATCTCAAGACGGATCTCTCTCACCTGTTCAACTGGAACGTGAAGCAATTGTTCCTCTACCTAACTGCTGAGTATATCACACCCAATAATGAACTAAATCAGGTTGTATTGTGGGATAAAATCATACTTCGAGGTGAAAATGCTATTTTGGACTTCAAGAACATGAACACGAAATACTATTTCTGGGATGATGGAAATGGTTTAAAGTAAGTTATACTATTTCATTAAATGTTACCTCACTTCCAGACAGCGAACATGGAACATCACTAGAACAAGCTTGTCAAAATTTATAACAGCTGCATTCATTGAACTAGCTAGGTACTTTTTGTTTTGGTCCCACATGACCACAGTGGGACCAAAACAAAAAGTACCACAACAATTCAGTCACATTAGTATGAACTCACTGTATTTTTAGTTAGCATTAAACACTTCTCGATGTTATAGGTACATTCCCATTTATGTATATGAAGGATTACCAAACCGTGGCAGCCTACACTGCGAAAAATACTTCATTCTCCTTCCAGACTTCTCATTGTTTGCAATATTGTCATACCACCTTTGCAGTGTTAGACCTTTACTAGATGTCCCATCTGTCAGGGTGCACTCGTGCAAAGCGGGCCCCCATAGAAAAAAATATAGTCATCAATAGTTGGGAATAAAGTTTTAAGAGTTTTAATCTAATCTTTTTGATTTTCAGGGGCCACAGCAACGTTACTCTAACTCTGTCATGGAACATCATACCAAATGCAGGTCTGCTGCCAAACATCCAGGCTATCGGCCAGCACTCCTTCAAGTTCCCTACAGATTACACCCAAACGAGGGTATGATCCATAAGTTACATCTGAATGGTGCATTTTGCATAGTTGGGGAGTGGATAGAGTTGTGTTACATTATAAGATTGTCAAATATACTGCTTTGTCACATTTGTTAGTTTTATTTATTACTTCCTGTTTAATTGTACATAGGTAATATGGGCTGGTATCCGTAACTCCACGACAATGCGCGTATTTTGCGTATGGAAAGAAAATTGTACATAATGTATCTGGTTAACTACTTGTAGAAAGTCTAGATTATTATTTACATAAATTGTTTTTGCCAGTGACTTAATTTTTGTTTACTTAAAATCAAAGGAATGGACATAAGTGGACTGTGAAGTGAACTCGGCCAGTATTGTACTAGGTATAACATCAAAAATTTATAACTCTGAAATAATTATGTAGTAGCTAAGCTAATGAGCATTGTTACATACATAATGATGATGTGTCAATAATCTCATATGGTTTTATATTAAAATTGAGAAACTAATTGTAGATAATAAAACTGGTGTTCTTTATTTTCGCCTTTTATTCAGAATCCACAAAACCCGTACAAAAGGAAGGGAAACATGACAGGATTTTAAAACGATTACAATAAAAAAAGGGTATATTTTATATTATATAATTATCAATTACATTTTTAATTAAACATACATTAATTATTTTTGCTCTACAGTGTTGTTCTACAGCAGAAAAAACTAGTGACCTCTACCATTGTTTGTAATAGAGGTATCTATGTCTCCAAAACATTTCGCCAATTTCATCGGCATTAGGTATAGCTTGTCCAGTCTGAAGTGACGCGCCCCACTAGTGCATTTTATGTACAAGCGGCTTGTGCATAAAATGCGGTAGTGGGGGGCGTCACTTCAGATTGGACAAGCTATACCAGATATGAAACAATTACTAGTCTCAAGTGGACTGGATATATCACTTAGAATTTTTCATATTAAGAATATTGTTTCTAACTAAACTTTTAGCATGTTAGGAGCCCCCGCAGACTACAGACTTTCTGTTGGCCGATAGTTTGGTTGGTTTCTTAATCATATGAAGATGTATGCAAGTGCAAACATTACAACAATCAAACTTGCATACACCTTCATACAGGTTAAGAAACAGATAGAAAGTCTGGAGTCTAAAAGGTTCGATATAAAACCCATCTAGTTTTTAACAAAATACTCAGGAGGTATAATAATTCCCAATATTGAGGTATAATATAAATGCATATGAACTAAGCAGAAACATTACTCTAAACTTTTATTTTTCAACTACATGTGTTTTTATTACTTTAAACCTTTTCATAAAAGCGTGTACATTTAAGAAACATACAATAGGTAATAATATATTTTTATGAATTATTATATTTTCTATATTCTGGAGCCATAATATGAGGACCCTTAAAATATAATTTTAACATCTAATTAACTGTAAAAATAGTTCTCCAACAAAGATCTCTTATTTCCTTCCAAAATTTGTTTTACCGTAAATTTTAATAGGGTGTTATTATTGGTTTTATTATTGATCATCTACAACTGGATAATCCACAAATGAAAGCAATTAAAACAATATGTTTATTCATATTTTGCTATTTGTGCAAGTGTATGTGTCAGCCATACATGACCTTATAACACAGTATACAAACACAAGTAAGCACTCTTAAATTTATCCTAACAAGGTTACTTATTTACTACCTAAAGAAAATAAGAACTTAGTATAATATTCTCATTTAAAATTTCATTGGTGATTGGTTAAATTGTTCTACTAACGAAGTAAACCACACAACCTAGTAAAGGGAAAATCAAGGCAAAAGTTTATTTGATAACAATTTTTCTAATAAGTAATTAAGATTTTAAATCTCTTAAATGAACCTTGCCACACTACAAAAATGATCTAATCGAAAGTACTCTGTAAATCAGTAAACATCATTCCAGATAATTGTTCAATGAGATGCAAGACAAGCACAGCTACCCTATTGTACACTAAAATAATGATCATGAAGTGAATCGCGTTAACAAAGATTACTTACATGTAACAGTTCATAGTGTATTGCTTGCGTTTGCCTCGGGCATTATTAAGAATTTACGAATTTCCCTACAAAGACTCGCCTACGACTTCTACTACCATTATGCTAACATTCAAAGCTGATCCCGCTACATTACATGAAAAAATATTGCATATTCAAGTAATACTTTACTCTTAGATTATGAAATGTCCAGATTCCGTGTTCAGTACAAAACGTAACATAAAACGTGAAGCCAATTTTTATACGTGTGTGAGTGAGCGCCGTGTACTACATAACGCATTTGCGTATGTGTGCAACATGCGAGTAATACCAGCGCATAGAGATTACCCTAAAATAGTGGGAAAATTTAAATATAAAAGGAACATTGAAAAGGAACTTAAAAAATAAAAGAAAAAAGTGTGAATTTGGTCAAAATTAAAATCCAAGATGGCGGCTTCGAAAATTTTCAAATTTTTCATCATGGGTGTCGTTTTCATGCTTTTCTAGGGTGTGAAAGCCGACGATAACGAAAAATCTGAAAATGATTGCAGCCGCCATCTGGGATTAACATTTTAACGTCACTATCGGCTTTAACACCCTCGAAACCCATGAAAACAACCCCACCGATATACTTAACCATGTCCGGGGGCTTAACGTCCGAGGCACGGAGAAGACCCGGTATGTAAAGATGTTCAACCATCCACGGATCAAAATTAATAAAACCACATAATATAAGAAGTCGTTTCCATACCATGTATCTGATTAATTGTGCATTCCCGCATTTTCTGGAATCCCGGGATTTATATTAAGAAAAAAAATACTAAGAAGCTGCTTCCACAGTTTGTTAGCCAAATATTAACTTAAGGTATATATGCATCCGGTTATCCGATCTCTAATCATCATTAATTCCCAAACACTAATCATCATCATCTTCCTGCCCTTATCCCATGTTACTTGGGGTCGGCGCAACACGTTTTCTTCTTCCATTCTCCCCGGTCAACCGTCACGCTATCATTCACTTCCTTCTCTTTCATATCATTCCTCACACAATCCATCCATCTTTTATTTGGCCTTCCTCTGCCTCTCCATCCATCAACATATATATTCATCACTCTTTTAGTCACATGCGTTTCGTCTCTCCTCATCACATGCCCATACCAACCCAAACGATTTCCTTTTAACTTTTCTGTCACTGGCGCCACTTTCAAACTTCCTCTTATATACCTACTCATTTCTTACTTTATCCATGCTCGTCACTCCACACATCCATCTCAACATTCTCATCTCCGCTGCATGCAATCTTTTTTCATCCGTCTTCTTCAATGCCCAGCATTTCGATCCATAACGTGCGACAGGCCTTATCACGGACTTGTAAATTGTTCCCTTTAACTTGAGGGGCATCCGTGGGTCGCAAGTTGTTCCTGTAACCTGTCGCCATTTCATCCATCCTGAGTTGATCCGGTGCGTTACGTCTCGGTCTACTTCGCCATCCCCTTGGACAAGCGACCCGAGGTACCGAAAAGCGGAGCAGATCGGTAAGGGCGTTCCGGCAAGAGACATGGGCACAGGACCCGAAATCACAAAACAGATACTCCGTTTTGGTCCGACTTACTCCCATTTCATCCAATTCCCAAACACTAAAAGCCTACCTAAAAATGTATACTGGGCATTCTGTAGCAAACTATCAGAAAGTGCCTATCAAAAATAAAATCCACAATAAATAACTGTCCAATAAATTAAAATAATTTTGAAGAGCGAGCGCATTCCAAATTTAAATTCAATTATAGAAACAAGTCAGCGTGAAATTCAATAAATGAGGTACCAGTGGCAATAGGTCCTGTCAGTTGACTTGGTTTTAATATAATATCCTAAAAAGGTTAAACTTGCAATAGAAAAGTGTAAATTGCTATTTAAAAAAAACAATGCTTATTACATTTTAAAGGATAAAACAATTTTATTTCAATTTCTAAGTATCGATTTCTGACATTTGTCTTATTAAGTACTCGAGTACCTATGTGTGTGATATTTGTAAAAAGTAAAAATGTTAAAACACACTATTATCGCATTTACAGACTTGGATTTTATAGAGGTAAATTAATAAACTTGTGTGCTAAAGACAGATTCAATGCAGTTAAGAAATGAGTTTTTAAGCAACTCTCTTAATTAACCCACGTTAAAAAGATTTGATGGGTACATTTTACATAATCAATTTAGGGTGTCGTATGTCGACTCCACTAATGAGTTGACGGAGGTTCGTGTGTTTGGGTCCAATTGGGAGCGCCTCCGAACTATACGGTTGAAGAAACAAACTAACACTCACAAAAAAAATCATCGTCCATGTTAATGAAACTCCTTAGTCATCCCTCGTTTTTTTCGTGACGTGTTGAAAATTTGGGTAAATTTTTTCATGCCCTAGGCAACACTTAACAGTTATTGTGTCAAATTCAATGTCACATTCTTATTTTTTCGTTTTCGAAATTAACTATGAAATACACGGTGAAATTGAATAGTTACGTATGAAATGAGATATTAGTGCGCTTTTCTTTTTTTGTAGTGTAATTTTTGCACGATTTCACAGCACAGACTGACATTTTTTAAAAAATTAAAACACCCGGCTCGTGACGTTTGCGGGGCGAACGTTCCTTGACGTCTGGCGCGGGGATCGAACTAGTCACTAATATTGGTTGCTAAAATTTGGAATCAATTTACGGTAGCCTACTAGGAATCTGGACATTTCATAATCTAAGACTTTACTGATGAACGGTATTGCAGTCAATCTGCACACAACAATTGTAACAGATGACACGTTAAATGTATTTTTCTATTTTAACTACAATTCAACAACATGAAATAAAATATTACATCTTATGCGGTGTAAATACAGTACTTGACCATCTCATATGAATTGACTAGTAAACATGTGATTAGGTAATGATAATACTCGCTATGGCCGTTCCCTTACATCCTACTGCAGGAATCAGAGAAGTCATAAGAGTAGGTATGCAATGACAAATTAAAGTTACAATTTCTTTAATTCTAAATGTAATTCGAGTAATCTAGTATCATCCTAAACAAAGTACATTTACTAGAATTTAAAACATAATAATATTGGTAGGTACACATAGAGTATTACAATTAAATCATAAGTTAGGTAAGTATTGATATAAATATACAAGGCGTAATTTAAATAACTGAAAACCTCTCAAAATGGGACCAAACCTGTAACCGCGAAAGAAAAATCAGATTGTCCCTAGATTTTGATTTTTGAGTTATGCAAACATAAATGGAGGGAACAGCTGATTTTTTTTCCGCGATTTCAATTTTGGTCCCATAGTAGAAGTGGTTCATAATTATGAGTACAATGACACCTTAAAAGGTTGTCAGTTATTTAAATTACACCTTGTTTAACTTGAAATTGTAATCAAAAAGAACAGAAGTCCAGCCACACATGCCATGATATTGCAAGCATTTAATATAAGTAATAAGAAGATAATTTTATTATTAATTGCCTAATATTATATGAATCAAAGACAAATGAAGACATATTGTTTGATTATTATCATCAAATATTCTAATAAGTGGTTAAGTCTTTAGACGTAAGCACAATGAATGAAACAATCTACAACTTAACAGCGCAATACTAAAGATCACAGTTTCTGCCATATTAAGTGATTTGGTTTCACAAAAATGGCATTATTACTAGAGACGTTGTGTGAACACGATACATTTCATCATTATATAGATATAACATGAGCTCTAACTGGAAACGCCATTTAAATATACTCCTATTTATTTATAATATTTAACATCAAATACAACCCAGGGAGAAATCAAATGTTAAATAGCTACACTGTAGTTTTTCGCTGTATTTAATTTGTAACACTCACATTTTTTTAAATAAATGTGAATCTGAAAGGTACGTAATGTCAAAAGACCTAACATCCAAAACATGTGGAGTAACAATAAAATACAAGTTGTATACTGGAACGGTGACTGTTGTTAGCAAATCATTACAACCCTGCCTGCACATCTGACAAAGTTGACCCAACATCACATTTGCAACCATAGATGCACCACAAATAACATGGACAGTAAGTACTAGTCTGGTGTAAGTGGGAGATATCCTGCTAGTCTTATCACAGCAAGTGACTCACAGTCGTATATATACAACTGTGTTACAGTTAGCCAATTGACGTCCAACACGTTTTAAGATTACTGTAATTAAATGAAGCCCGACAGTAACATAGGATATACCATCAAAGATCATTGTCACTGGATCCGAATGCATGCTGCCAGCATAAGGTAGCACATGCAAACTTATGGGCAAAATAATATAAAAGTCAACATCTACACGTAATATCCATTGGTACTGCATCTAAACTTTTGAAGGATTTGGACACATGAGTTACGTAGTTACTTAAGTAAGTATGTACACACTATCGAGTACAAGAGTCCGTGCTGTAAGGTTTCAAATGTGCGGACAGGAGGTGTGTTGTCTACCTATGAGAGTGTCGCAGCGAGGCAGCGTCTCTGGGGCTGCCGGCGCCGGTTCACAGGCGGCAGGGATCGGGCGCGGGCCGTCACGCTCCGGTCAGCGGCGGCCCGTCCGTCTGCACGTCCTTGTCCTCCGTCAGCGGCACACATGGACGATCCGACCCGTATCTCCTTGATAGATCCAACATCTCTCTCAACCCCTGAAATTTTATGTCAACTTGATTATTCATAAGAACTTGATAATTTTGCTTGGAATAATTTTACATCAACAAATAATAACAGTTCCATTACAAATAAAAAAACCGGCCAAGTGCGTGTCGGACCTCGCACAATGAAGGGTTCCGTAGCCTAGCCTTTTCCCAACTATGTTTGGGTCGGCTTCCAGTCTAACCGGATGCAGCTGAATACCAGTATTTTACATGGAGCAACTGCCTATCTGACCTCCACAGCCCAGCACTGGGTAATACGATAAACCTTGGTAAGACTGGTTGTCAGACAGGACCAACGGATTAACGTGCTTTTCGAGGCATGGAGGAGTCTCGGTAGGTATGTAAAGATGATCACCCATACACGGACCCAACCACGGCAAGCATAGCTTAAATGATGGATCGACCTGTGCGGCTGTTATTACTTAGCCACGAGCTCCTAACCCATACATTGATATACGTCACGGTCAATTCTCCAACTGAAAATTTAAGTTTGTAATACCAAAAAAAATTTTTTGTGATAATATTTTCGGATTTTTTCCTTTACTGTGCTGTGAGACTGTGAGAAATTTCATGATTCTAGGTCAACAGTAAGTACCTGTTGTATCTACATATTTCTTAGTGTATAAGTTTGGGTTTATTGTGTTTTAAGTCTACCTTATATCTTAGTATTGTTCCTACCCTACAGAATGATTTATCCACTTGTACGTCTAGGCTACTTAGCTCAATACACAAATAACGATATTTGGTGTTTTATTGAAGACATAATAGTACCTAACCTAGGTTATAGGTTTTGATTTACTTTTGTTTGCGAGTATCAAAAAAATATATGTACCTAGCTTAAATGGTCGTATTTTTTTATTGCGTTGACTTAGAAGCTTGACTTTTTTTAGAGCTCCAGGGGACCATAGACCTACGTATTTGATATTAATTTCAACTTGATACCTCCACGCGTCCTTGAGAAAAAGAGTCTTGGCAGACTGACAGACAGACAGATGAACAACGAAGGGATCCTTTATGGGTTCCTAATAATTACCTTATTTTCAGTAATGAGCCTTTGGTAAACTTCCTCTTCTTTCCTCGCGTCACCGTTTTCATCCAGAGTGACAGCTTTGTACATAACGCTTGTCATCTCATTAATTCTCTCTGCTTGTTGCCTGATCAACTGTAATAAAATACTTATTTTACAAAGGTTTATTGAACTGAATTGAAAGGTTGAAGTTGATGTAATTATTTAGACAATCTTTATCACCATAATAATTTGCATGCCATTTTCGCAACGCCAGACCTCATTTGTGGTAGGCAGTAAAAATCTAGGCTGGAGTGGTCTCCTGCAAATAGCATGTTGCATATTTTCTATGCAACATGCTATTTGCAGGAGACCACTCCAGCCTAGATTTTTAATAATCATTATGTCAATAAGGTCTAAAATTTATTAAATTCTGCATACCTCTTGCTGTTTTTCATTGATAGCATTCGTAAAGTCTATCCTTGACTCCCATATTCTCTTCTCAGTGTGCTGTCGGTACTTGGACATGATGAGTTCCAGTGCTCGTCTGTGGTCCTCCAAGGCCGCCCTCAGTTCACCGTTCTCGCGCTGTACGTCTCTCATCAGACGAGACTCCCGCTCGATACTCGCGATGAGAGCTCCTCGCGGACGCTCGCGAGATGCCTCGTTTAGAGTATCAACTTCCTCCTTATACTGAAATAGTATGTGACTAAAGTTGAAATAGTCTGTAGGTATTCATTAGAAACTACCACTGAACAAGCACATGAATAACATGTTTTAACATGTTATTCATGTGCTTGTTCAGTGGTAGTTGTGTGGTACTCACACAGTTCAGTATTGAACTGTGTGAGTGTTTCAGACTTCATATTTGATTGGCCTCATGATGATAGTAACTAATTAATACTTAACTATTGTAGGTACCATAGTTTTTTATTTGTTAATCAGTTAATTATTAATTGTCCATAGAACAATAATATGGGTATAATCCTAAGAAAACTATCATTAAACTTGTTGCTTTTGAATTGTTTCTCAAAGGCTGTGCCACCATGATTTCACTTCAAGAATTCAAGAGGGGTAACCTTTGCTGCAAAGAGGATGACTAAGTAATAATCCTGTCTATTTTTAGAAAAAGTGAGATTATAGAATCAAAATATTGATTTTTCCTTCCTCATTTATTTTCTGCTATTATGGAATTGTCTTACCCTACCGTGTAATGTCCCCTAACACAAGGTAATTCCTTCATAAAAGATTGAAAAATATATTTTTTTAAACTATTTTTACTAGTGTATACCAATATTATAAAGAGAGAGTGAATTTTGTTTGTGTGTTGGAGGGTAATCTCTGAAACTACAAATAGGAGCTCCTATTTGAAAAATTCTTTCACCATTTGAAAGGTACATTATTCCAGATGAACTTAAGCTTACTAGGTAAACAATTATATGCTTACAAAAAATTTGTACTTAACAATATTAAATTCATGCAAAGCTAGTACTTTTTGTTAGGTTAACTACTGCTCAGAACTGGTGCACAACATGTACTGAACAGAATTTTCTTCACATGTAAATTGCACCCGTGCGAAGCCGGGGCAGGTTGCTAGTTACTTAACCCCTCAAGTGTCTGAGTTTGGCTAATTTTAGACCCAAAACCCCAGCGAGTGGGGAGGGTTGGGGGTTAGTTGCGAACCCCATAGATTCACAACTACTGATGATGATATGTTTTCCATCGGATGATATTTTTTTACGTTTATACATATGTGATATAAGCTTATATACCTAACAAAAAAACGCTTTTTCTTATGCACACATGGGGTGCATTCGACACTTGAGGGGTTAATAAAAACATAAACTAAGCATTCCTATAAACTGACAAGATGCCAGCTCATCTTTTTTAATAGCAGTACTATGGACTCCTTTCACTTTGGCAGGCAGGTGTTTAGTCAAATTTGTTGATCAACATAGGAAAAAAACATTAATCCTGTTTATGTGCATAATTTGTATGCTTTTGTTAACATTTAATAAATAATTTCATCTTTTAAATTTATGTAGCTATTGGTTTTAAAATTACTCAGCACATTCATGAAATTGTATTAATATGGTAACAATTTTTAAAAACAGCATTTCGTTTGTAATATATGACTGTTTTACAAGGCATGAACCTGGCTAATAACATTATGTGAAAGCCTGAGACGAAAGCAACTGTTTACACAACACGAGCGAAACAAACTACAAGGTCGGGGAACTAAACCTAATAATACGCATAGATCTCATTAGGAGCATGGTTTATTTAGTCTGCTAGAAATTCCTGGTAGGATCTTGGCCTAATGAATTTGGTATTCAGACAATAGACAGGAGTGAGCGTCACAGTTATGTAGGTACCCGTATCACATTGCAACAACCTACCTGTTTCATCGTATGTATTTGTCTGTAAGCGGTCTGACTTTCGGTCAGCAAAGCATCAGTTTCAGTCTCGCGCTCTTTGAGACGTCCCGCAAGTCGTTTAGCATCCAAAATTATTTGCTGTATGGTCAGTGACATCTGAAAAAGCCAGCAATGTAGAATACTCACAACAGATCACTTCAAAAATCGATTTTAAAACAGAACTGCACCAACCCTGATAACCACACAAAGTTGTCACACGAATAACGTTTCATCTAAACTATTTCAAACGATAAATTTAAACAAAACACCAATTTTTAGGTAAAACTAAGAGACGCATATCAGCTGTTTCGTGATTAGAGTCAGCAGCCATTAGCTTTCATTTCATTTGAAGCGAAGTATTAACTTTCCAAATAGAAAGATACGGGATAGAAGAAGACAACACTATGTGTTTGAGGTTGTTTTACAGCGTTGTAGTGTTACAGAAAAGAGACAGAACATATTCACAAGCATTCACAAAAATTAGAACGACTATATTGTGACATGACCTTGATCACAGAGAATCGAAGAAGGTTCTGTGTGGCACAGTCAAAAAATATTTTCTAGCTTGAGCAAAAACAATTTTATTTATTCTGGAAATTCTAGGAACTGTTTTATTATTATTCAATAAAAGATAATATAATATATTTTCACAATTACATTTAGGCCCTATTTCACGATGTCCGAATAGCCACTACTTACCGGATAAATTCAAAAATGGAACAGAATTTGTATGAAATTTTCTGTCAAGTAAGTTAATTGGATATTGGAACTTAGTCGTAGGTGGTGATTTGGTGAAACGGGCCCAGCGTGGGTGTGTTAAAACTACACATAAAATTAATGGCTAAACATCCAAGTTGCCCACGTCATAGACTGCACTATGTTTACACTGGTTTCCACCGGCAGCGCCCGCGCCAACACAAACGTGCATTGCGTTGAAATGGCGTCATTACTTCATCAAAAAATTGCCATCTAGGTAAGTACTGCGGTTTTGCTACCCTGGATGGCTTTGGTACTAGCATCGCCATTTTACATTAATTTATTAATTTACTATCGATCTAATTAATTAATTAGTTAATTAATCTACTAGTCGATACATCTCCGAAAGGTCTTACGTAAACACATCTTGACAACCGGGGTCTTAGTATTTTAATGCAACTTGCACATGACATGAACATTCCAAGAAGCCTTAATCATAATATAAAGTGCGCTTTCAGTTTTAAAAGCATTATGCTACACAATTTTGACTGAAAATATTACATTTTAAATAATCTGAATTAACGTTTTGTATACATTGTCATTCATACTCTTACATCAAATATTGATTGACAGTGACAGTGACAATGACAGTATCTTGTGTCAATTTTCACAAGTTACTAATTTTTTTTTGGGGCGTGTTCAATTTAACGTTTCACGTTCACAGAAAGGCTTGTTCTGCTTACGACTAAATTCACAATAAAATAAAACACGATTTTTCTCAAAATTGGCGATGTTTAAAAATGTACGATATACCCAGAACCACTAGTTTTTGGGTTGTTTATCCAAATATATTTAACTAATCCTCATCGGAATTATTGAGTAATAAAAAACCAACGTCCATAGAAAAAGCGGACAACTCCTTTTTGTTCACCTTTGCTTGTTTTATTATACAGGGTGTCCGGTAAAGATGACGGACGGACATGATGGCCATGATGATGGCCGTTCTTAAAAAAATACAAAAAAAAATATCCCCACTAGTAGGTACACACGGCTACACATCAAGCTATACATTTCTAGTTTAGACTGCCCTCTCATTGTAAGGAAATCCTATACAATGCGAGATCAGCTTATACTGAAAATTTGATCTGTTGTCGTGCGTACATTATGATTTTTTGGAGTCTCCAAAAAAATTTTTTTTTAAATATTTTTTTTAAATATTTTTTTTTTGTATTTTTTTAAGAACGGCCATCATGTCTGTAATATGCTATTCCAAGGTTATCCATTCTTTACCGGACACCCTGTATAGCAAATGCCTTTTCGTTTTGCAGTGGTTTGGTTAGAATAAAACTAGTCTGGAGGCAGAATGCGCACGGTGTGTGCTTTTGCTTGAAATGACATACTTATTTCTACAAACCTTCCTTCGTGGGTAAGTACTTATTATATATTGTGTATATAGGTCTGCGGTATTATGTATGTAGCATAGTATGTAGCTGTAGCCTATGGCAGATGGCAGAGCACGGAGACAACTCGGCGCGGCGCGGCACGGCGCGGCGCGGCGGCTGCTGTCTGTGCGGGCGCGGCTTACCTACGCTAAAAGTGGCAATGTTTAAATATTCTCACCGTAAATTAGTAACGATACCGAGGTATTTGAGATGGCAACTCAGTTCTAATCTATACCGTAAAAAACGACAGTAATTTCAGTTGACTAAAACTCCGGCTAGTGGCTAAATAATGATAGCCGAACGGGACAATCTTCAAGGTTAAGCAATGCCTTGCCGAGATCGGTCCGTGGATGGGTGACCATACATAACGTACCGAAACCCCTCCGTGCCTCGGAAAGCAGGCCCGCAAAGCCGCAGGGCCGCAAGGCTAAGCAGTTGGCCCGGCTGCTTTGACAGTCGTTACGGGTAGTCAGAAGCCCGAAAGTCTGACCACCATGCAGTCCTGCCAAAGGGTATCGTGTTTCCCAGTTACTGGGTTGTGGAGGTCAAATAGGCAGTCGCTCCATGTAAAATACTGGTATCCAGCTGCATCCGGTTAGATTGGAAGCCGACCCCAACAAAGTTGGGAAAAGGCTGGGCAGATTGATTGAAAACTCAGTCCTTGTTCTAATATACACGGACTAGAATACACGAGTCTGGTGTAGTAACACAGGGTCCACGCTGCTGCTACGCAGTTTCGACGCTGCCGCTGCTGCTACACATGGCCTACGCTGCTACTACGAAAGATCTACGCGCTGCTACGCCGTTCTACGCGCTGCTACGCATGGCCTACGCTGCTGCCACGCAGGTCTAACACTGCACTGTTTGTTACTACGAAGCGCCTATGCTGCTGCTACATCGTGCTACGCGTCTGCTACACACGCCTACGCCATTCTAGGGTATTCGCGACTATACGCGGAAGCCGTCTGATTAAGTGTGGCTGACACTGGCTTGGCCACCATCAGGGATTTTACTTTTGATAACACAAAGATTTAGTCGTTAATTAGTCGAAATTTGTCGCCAAATATCAGAATTTGTCGGTCACTAGTTCAAAAGTTATAAGGGGTCATTGGTGGCCGATCTGGAGAGTCTAACCAGCTTGGCCACCTTTATATCTCAAAAACTAGGCCACCTAGCGAAGATCTGCAGTGCGATTCTGTAACCATCTCACCGTGAAAACTTAAGTGAAGTGAGCGTGGAGTGAGCTGTCAATAGTGTCAATTCTTAGCAAAAACAAACTCACTTCACCTAAGTTTTCACGGTGAGATTTTTACAGAATCGACCGGCTGTTTTCTACCAAATTTAGTCGCTAATTAGTCGCAAGTTTTCGCCAAGTCACAGATTTAGTCGGGTCTTAGTTTAGAAGATATAATGAGTTCAATTTTTAGGGTTCCGTACCTCAAAAGGAAAAAACGGAACCCTTATAGGATCACTCGTGTCTGTCTGTCTGTCCGTCTGTCCGTCTGTCACAGCCAATTTGCTCCGAATCTAATGGACCGATTAAGTTGTTAAAATTTGGTACACATATGGATTTCTGTGACCCAAACACGTACAGCTAAAGTAAATATATGAATTTTGAATATGAGAGTCACGTTTAGGGGGAAAATAAGAAAATTTAAAAAAACAGTTTTGTAAACTGTACCGAGTGACATATCAAATGAAAGGGCTTACTATGAGAGTCTCAAATATATTTTTTTTATAATTTTAAAATTTATTGTTTTAAAGTTATTTAAGAAAATAGACGAAAATTGACCATTCTCCCCCCCTTATCTCCGAAACTACTGAGCCTAAAATTTTGAAAAAAATATAGAAATTAGTTCTATACCTGTAGATTACAGGAAAACCTATAAAAAGTCTGTGGTCTTAAAATAACATGGTAAATCTATATATATAAAAAAATCAAAGTCCTGACTGAGTCACTGACTAATATACCAACGCACAGCCCAAACCAATGGACCTAGAGACTTGAAATTTTGCACATAGATACCTTAGTTGCAACCACTCAGAGCAGGCAGACCGACGTCATTCACATTAGGGGACTACTCTACAACCCATCGAAGTAAATCTAACCGTATCCATGATCGTTACGAAAAATCCTGTGACCTCTTAGTCTAGAAGCGCTAGTGACGGAAAAAGAGGCATCGTTTTAGCAATAGATATATCCATGCACTACATAGAAGTTGTTTAGAATATTGCGACCACGTAGACATATATAACGTCCCAACTAGGGACATAAATGTCAGACACTCCTCGTCATTTTGATAATTTTATGTAAACGTTAACCTCACGCGTTAGGAACTTGATGTGAGGAGAATATTAAGGCGTGTGCGTTACCGCAGCCAGAAAATGTCGAAAATCGTCATTTGAATTTTATAGATAATTAGTGCCTCGGCTTCTGTAATTGTACCATCGATTTTTAAATTTGTACCTCTAATAGTTTTTTAGTTATTTGACAAAAACAGTTCTGGCTGGCGTAACGTTACCCTAGCCAGAAGTTTTGTTTATTAATGGGTATATTGAAATAAATTGTAGCCAAATATTTAGTGCCTCAGACGAGGTAAATGTACCAACTTAATTTGTATTTGTATCTGTTATGGTTGCGAAGATATTCAAGATCCTGCTGCGGTAACGTTTACATGTTTGCTGGATCTCTGAAACGGATAAGCCCCCTTTTATAGTATTTTGCACACGACTTCTTATGAGTTAGCTTGAATTTGTTCCTCATTAATAAAACAAAAAAATTGCACCGTTAAGGAGTTATTTAGGTAAATAGAAATATGCTTTAATCGATCCTAGCACTTCGAATAGAAGCTCTAAAGACTTACTTGCAACGTTATGTTATAGCTTATAACTGCCTTCAATTGTACCTGAAGTTTAATTTATTATCCTGTAAGCAATTAATAAATTATGATGAAATTTAAATTTACTTCGGGACATGATGCGCAGCGGTTTTTTAAACCACCGTTTAACCGAGATTCTTTAGGATTTATGAAATGAAAGTTATATCAATAATCAGTGCTTTTATTCAATTTTATGCCTGTACATTTGCAACGTAATCCACTCAATAATTAACGAGATAATCGAAAAATAGTCACTATGGTGTGTGTGACCGCGGTAACCCGGCCAAGTTTCGATGGTTACAGAAAAGCGGCCGTTTAATACATTATGCTAACCTTCTGAAATTTATAGGATAGTGTGGTATGGTTTGGTACATACGCGTACACAAGTGTTAAATAAAAATATGTTTATTTGAGTATTTTTATTTATAAGTAAAATAATCATTTAAAAAAATGCGTAGGTTTGTTTAAGATAATAAGGTATATAGGTTCGCAGATCAACCTTTACTCAACATAATAAATTATCATTCAAGGTCAAAATATACAATTCTAAAAATGTCCAACGGTGTCAAAATGTCCAATTCCCAAAATGTCCAGTTCCCAAAATGTCCAACTCCCAAAATGTCCAATCTTTGAGAATGGTGTGACTGACACTGGCATGGCCACCATCAGGGATTTTAATTTTGACAACATGAAAAATTAGTCGCTAATTGTGTGACTGACACTGGCATGACCACCATCAGGGATTTTAATTTTGACAACATGAAAAACTTGTCGCTAATTGTGTGACTGACACTGGCATGGCCACCATCAGGGATTTTAATTTTGACAACATGAAAAACTTGTCGCTAATTGTGTGACTGACACTGGCATGGCCACCATCAGGGATTTTAATTTTGACAACATGAAAAACTTATCGCTAATTGTGTGACTGACACTGGCATGACCACCATCAGGGATTTTAATTTTGACAACATGAAAAATTAGTCGCTAATTGTGTGACTGACACTGGCATGACCACCATCAGGGATTTTAATTTTTACAACATGAAAAACTTGTCGCTAATTGTGTGACTGACACTGGCATGGCCACCATCAGGTATTTTAATTTTGACAACATGAAAAATTAGTCGCTAATTGTGTGATCAGTGATGATCAGTGAGACATGATGCGCAGCGGTTTTTTAAACCACCGTTTAACCGAGATTCTTTAGGATTTATGAAGTGAAAGTTATATCAATAATTAGTGCTTTTATTCAATTTTATGCCTGTACATTTGCAACGTAATCCACTCAATAATTAACGAGATAATCGAAAAATAGTCACTATGGTGCGCGCACTGCGGTTATGCGTTTTGTTACCGTAGGCCCCGCCCAGTGCGGCAGAACTACTGGAAACGCACCGCAGTGCGCGCTCGCTCTTAATACGGGTTTTTACCAGCGACAGTTCATATATTCTTTGCCGGCACGACGTAATTTTACGCCAGTAGTCTGAAAATGGGTTTATATGTACCTAGGTACCTCACTACGGGTAACATAAGAGGCTTATTGTAAGTACTGGCTTTTGCCCGCGGCTTCGCCCGCGTGGATGATGGAAAGTATTCCATGGGAACGTAGTACGTTCGGACGGCCCTATGCTCTCGTCTCTACATGTATACGTTCAGCGTACTTACATGTGGAGAACATAAAGCCGTCCGATATAACTGTGCAAACTCAAATCCTTACGATATATCGTTGCCGTGTATGGTGGCCTTAAAGCTTCCAGTCGGCATGATTTTTCACGACTCTTCAACAATCATCGTCATATTTCAGCCAATTTAGACAAAAACTTAATGAATATACACTGAATCACTCTATCCATTGCTGAAAACGTGAAAATCGTATAAAAACACGTTTAATAGTTTTTGAGTTTATCTCATTCAAACAGACAGACAGACGCGGCGTGGGGGGGACTTTGTTTAGATGTTTACTATGCCAGTCACGTTCTAATAAAAAAAAAAACTTTAGACCGAGTATCCACTTGTTCAAAAGTTATTTCTTGTAGGTAATAAATTAATAATTTCTAACGAAATCCGTGCATTTTTGTGTATTTTAAAATCAACCCCTATTTTTCTAATTTTATTTCCTACCAAAAGCATAAATTTCAATTTTCATACTTAGGTATCACTAATAAATAATAATGCTAGGTTTCCCATACAAACTTTCATCCCCTATGTCACCGCCCGCAGGATTATTTTTGAGGCAAAAAGAGTAGCCTTCGCCAGGATGCCATGTCAGCCTTGCCAAATTTTTTCAAGATCCGTTCAGTGGTTTAGGCGTGAAAAGGTAACAGACAGACAGACAGATAAGAGTTACTTTCGAATTTATAATATTATAGTATAGATTCATAAAGACTAGTCTGTACTTACGTGCTTATATAGGTACCTACATAAGTAAATAAAACTATTGAATTTAAAAGTTCATTATTATTTATTAGGTACCTAGAAGGTTATATTTTTCACTCAAAACATAATGTACGCGTCTGTACCAAAATTATAAGACTATTATACTGTAATTTTCAGAAGGTTAGCGTAATGTATTAAAGGTCCGCTTTTCTGTAACCATCTAAACTTGGCCGGGTTACCGTGGTCACACACATCATAGTGACTATTTTTCGATTATCTCGTTAATTATTGAGTGGATTACGTTGCAAATGTACAGGCATAAAATTGAATAAAAGCACTGATTATTGATATAACTTTCATTTCATAAATCCTAAAGAATCTCGGTTAAACGGTGGTTTAAAAAACCGCTGCGCATCATGTCCCGAAGTAAATTTAAATTTCATCATAATTTATTAATTGCTTACAGGATAATAAATTAAACTTCAGGTACAATTGAAGGCAGTTATAAGCTATAACATAACGTTGCAAGTAAGTCTTTAGAGCTTCTATTCGAATTGCTAGGATCGATTAAAGCATATTTCTATTTACCTAAATAACTCCTTAACGGTGCAATTTTTTTGTTTTATTAATGAGGAACAAATTCAAGCTAATTCATAAGAAGTCGTGTGCAAAATACTATAAAAGGGGGCTTATCCGTTTCAGAGATCCAGCAAACATGTAAACGTTACCGCAGCAGGATCTTGAATATCTTCGCAACCATAACAGATACAAATACAAATTAAGTTGGTACATTTACCTCGTCTGAGGCACTAAATATTTGGCTACAATTTATTTCAATATACCCATTAATAAACAAAACTTCTGGCTAGGGTAACGTTACGCCAGCCAGAACTGTTTTTGTCAAATAACTAAAAAACTATTAGAGGTACAAATTTAAAAATCGGTGGTACAATTACAGAAGCCGAGGCACTAATTATCTATAAAATTCAAATGACGATTTTCGACATTTTCTGGCTGCGGTAACGCACACGATTAAGGCATGGCACTGTCACTGCACACTAACGAGACGGAAGTCTCTAAAAAATGGATTATGGTAATTCATTTTTAGAAACTCCAAAACTCAAAGATAAAGTAAGTATAAAGGTATAAATTAAAATAATCCTTTTTAGGGTTCCGTAGTCAACAAGAAACCCTTATAGTTTCGCTATGTCCGTCCGTCTGTCCGTCCGCAGCTTAGCTCAAAGACTCTTAGTACTAAGCTATTTGGCATGGATATACATATTCATCACGCCAAACAAACGACAAAGTGGTAAAATAAAATAATGAAAAATATTTGTTTTAAAAAAACATCCCCACTTTACGTGTAGGTACGGAGGTTTCCGTAAACGTAAAGTGGGGATGTTTTTTTTTTCTCGTCTACCCCATGGTGTGGGGTGTTATTGGATCGGTCTTTTAAAAATATTGCGGGTTTGTGAAAACAATTTTTCGATTTAGGAATCTGTTTCTGAAATATTAAGCTTTAAAGTGCTAATTTTTGTTAGAGTTAAGTGTCCTGCCAGGTAAACGGTTAGTTTTGGATGGGTGAAAAAATTCACGGTAGTAGTATCTATAGGTATATAACGAAGTTAAAAGGAAAACTATCACAGCTAAGTAGGCTTTTCAAGCTTACGAGTAAGTAATAGTCATTATTCATGAAACAACAAAAAGCCCTCTTCTTAGTCCACATTATTGTGCAACTACTGAACCCTATTACTGCGCGTGACCCGACACGCACTTGGCCGGTTTTTTTGTTTATGCCTTGACTGTCATATGACAGTCAATTAACTCTGCGGACGTGATTGAGTCGATCAAAGTTCATAATCGTTAAATAGGTAGGTACTTATTAAAAACACATTTATATTGTGTTATCTAATAATCTCTGCTCAATAAGGATATGTTTTTGAGATGAGTTAAATAAATACCACAATAAAAATATTTTTAGCAATTGATTACATTTTGCCACGCGCACTAATAAGGTTCCGTTTTTGCACATATGCGGACTAAGAAGAGGGCGTTTTGTTGTTTCATGAATAATGACTATTACTCGTAAACTTGAAAAGGCTACTTAGCTGTGATAACTTTACTTTTAACTTCGTTATATACTACTACCGGGAATTTTTCACACATCCAAACTAACCGTTTAGCTGGCATTGGGGGGGGGGGACTTGACTCTCAAAAATAAGCAGTTTAAAGCTTAATATTTCAGGTAAACGGATCCCTAAATCGAAAAATGGTTTTCAGAAACCCGCAATATTTTGAAAGACCCGTCCAACAACACCCCATACCATGTTGTAGACGAGAGAAAAATAACATCCCCACTTTACGTGTAGGTACAGAAGGTAGGTACCCAAACTAAGAATTTTTTTTTTATGATTTTAATTTACGACTGTCGACGTGATGTATATGTATATCCATGCCAAATTATAGCTTTCTAGTACTAACAGCCTCTGAACTAAGCTACGGACGGACGGACAGACAGACAGACAGATAGACGGACCGACGACATAGCGAAACTATAAGGGTTACTTGTTGACTACGGAACCCTAAAAAGATGACGTAATGGAGTGCGATGCGGCTGGACGGGTTTTTTTTTCCAGGCGGCCGGAGCGCTTTGATCGTGTGAGCGGTTAAACAAATGTTATTAAAATATTATCAAGTGTTTGTGTTTTATATTTTAATTAATAAAAAATATCGGGAGTACAATATTACTCCTACACAAAGCAGGAATCGCATTATATTATTAAAACACGGACTTCGAAGGCACACATTTTACTTTAATACAATATAATAATAATACGAGCACACAAGCAGCAATACAATAACAGTAAATCTTTGACACTCTCTTAAAAAAGAACTTGTTAGCCACTGCGACTGGTAACCAATGGACCGAGCAGGGGATTTAATGTGAAAAAAAATTAGAAAAAAAAACTAATAGAAATTCGAAATTCAAATGTTATTCTTTGACAGGAAATCTCGGATAACTTTGTTCACTTTCTCCGGTTCCTCTTGTAGTAAGAAATGACCGCAGTTGTCGACAATAGTGGTCTCTATGCAGGAGTACTCTTTCTTCATGGCATCTAGTAGGCTGTGGGCCAGGTAAAGATCGCTGGCAGCATGGGCAACTAGCATGGGAACGTTCTCTTTGTACTCGACGATCTCTGGCAGGTCGAATCTGAAGTTAGCCCGGTAGTAGTTTATTGGAGGTGTCAGGGCAACTGGAATAAAAAATTCAATTAAAGTATTTGGTATTACCTAATAGTCGTCTTTCTGAGCTCAGATTATAGAATTATTCCTTTATTCTATAATCTGAGGTTCTGAGGCTGCGGGCACGAAACCAGCGGCGTGGAGCGGTGGCCCGAGCGGGGCGATGGCGATCACAGAACAGACCACTTTTATTTGTTCTGTGATGGCGATGACGACGCACAAAATTATTAACTTCCGCCACCACCGCCCCGCTCCGCCACCACTGCTGGTATCGTGCCCGCAGAGTCTTTTTAGATTTCTATGTCCAACACACATTGGGGTAGATTCGAGAATCGTGTCACACGCGATCAAAAAAAAAAAAAAACAAAGCGGAAATAATTAAATTGTCAAATTGATCATTCTAGGCACTTTAGATGGATCATAAAAATTAAAAATATTCACGCTATGGCTCTGAAAACCAAAAAACTAAAATCGTAGAAGAAGCCAGATTTTTTCTCCTACGAACCAGCTTTTAATTAATAAAATATTTAGCCCGCAGAATATAAATTTTAGTTATTGTTTTTCTGAACTGCAAAAAATCATGCTCAATAAAATTGCCTTAGTAGCCTTGAAGAAACACCGTAATTTGGCCACAGAGGTTAACAAAAACTAAGACTAGAAAACTGTAGAAATTATAATAAGGCAATTAATTACCTATTCATATTATTATTTATTATTTATTTCTATACTTATTTGTAAGTAGGCTTATTTGTAGTTATGCCAGCTAACAATATTAATTCAGAGTATTAATTATTGTTAGCCGCCATAACTGGCATGAGTAAAATTATTTAAGGCTGTCTTATTTTTAAAATAGCCTCTAGGTACTACATCGCATATCATAGCATAATCATCAGCCTATAACGTTCCCACAGCTGGGATACAGGCCTCCTCTCTTCGAAAGGGAGTGGGCTGTAATCTACAACGTGGGCCCGCTGCGGGTTGGTAGATGTCACCATGTCTTCGGAGTTTTTGGTTCTAGGACGTTTCCTCATGATGTTTTCCTTCACCGTTTTGAGAGCAGTGGTGATAAAATTATTTACACAAAGTAAAGCGCCTGTCTGCGTTTGAACCCACGACCTACAACTCGTAATTCGGGTCGTTACTACTGGGCCGCCAGTATAGTTATATATATATAGTTACTCGTACTTGTTTTTAAATTTGTATTAGCTACGCGTCGTACACGTCAGGCTGAACAACACAAGTCATGGAAACCCTATTTTACCGCCCACAGAACAACGGCATAGATAGGCACTTTGCTGTAGGTATTATCATAATAATGTAACTTCATCAATTACATTACTTCAACAACGTCATCAATTACATAATACGTGTTCAATATACGTACGATAGAAATATGATACAACCACAAATTATTTTCAAATAGTATATTATGCAATTAGTGAATAAAGGACGGATTTAAAGTGAGGGCCATAGATAAATCACGAGCTAGTGAAGGATAGGGAGTGATTCAAGTGTTAGAATCCTGAGCGACGCGAGTGATTCATGGCCCTCGATATAAATCCGTTTTATTCAAGAGTTGCATACTATACTTTGTACCATGACTACGAGAAAAAGAAAGATTTACGTGAAAATAGACATATAATGAAGAAAAAGTAAAGTTAAATTGGCTTTGATGTAAACCAGCCGTGATTTTTTGGGTAGCAAGCTTTCCACCTTTCCACTATATCGGCCGCCCTCTCTTTCACAAACTCAGGTGTTAACACATCTTCATCACTAGAATGCATTTTTAATCGATTAGAACAACACTAAACAAACACAAAATTAAAGATTAAAGTAACACTAAACTTTGTGTTCGTACAACTTACAGTATTCAAAATAGCGCCAATTTACTAAGGACAGCAAAGAACACAAAACAGTTTTTATTCTAATGCTAAACTCCTTGTCGAAAATGTCGACCAATCAAATTGAATTTAGAACACATCAATATAGGTCGAATACACAGATTACACTTACACTAGATACGGCAAGCCACGACCAAGCGTGCCCTGCATGTTCGACTGTTCGTACTAAAAAAAGTCTGTTAGCTCAGTGACGCTTAGCGATTGAAACAATTCTGTTTACTCTGAGCACATCACTAAATGGCTGGGGTGAAGTTATCGTACGTATAAAAAATGTGACACGTTCGGTTTTCATACAATCTAATAACGTGCCGCATCTAGCATAGGTTCTTTAAATCTGTGGTCGAATACATTGGTGTGTTCCATTTTCAAACATCAAAACAGTGAGTAAAAGTGCTTTTTATTCACTGTTTTCAGTGAATAAAATAAGCTTTTTAGAGGGGGAATGGTATAATAGTATATTATGCAATTAGTGAATAAAGGACGGATTTAAAGCGAGGGCCATAGATGAATCACGAGCTAGTGAAGGATTCTAACGATTGAATCACGACCGTAGGGAGTGATTCATGATGATTGAATCACGTGTCAATCAAGTGTTAGAATCCTGAGCGACGCGAGTGATTCATGGCCCTCGATATAAATCCGTTTTATTCAAGAGTTGCATACTATACTTTATACCATGACTACGAGAAAAAGAAAGATTTAAGTGAAAATAGACATATAATGAAGAAAAAGGAAAGTTAAATTGGCTTTGATGTAAACCAGCCGTGATTTTTTGGGTAGCAAGTTTTCCACTATATCGGCCGCCCTCTCTTTCATAAACTCAGGTGTTAACACATCTTCATCACTAGAATGCATTTTTAATCAATTAGAACAACACTAAACAAACACAAGATTAAAGTAACACTAAACTTTGTGTTCGTACAACTTACAGTATTCAAAATAGCGCCAATTTACTAAGGACAGCAAAGAACACAAAACAGTTTTTATTCTAATGCTAAACTCCTTGTCGAAAATGTCGACCAATCAAATTGAATTTAGAACACATCAATATAGGTCGAATACACAGATTACACTTACACTAGATACGGCAAGCCACGACCAAGCGTGCCCTGCATGTTCGACTGTTCGTACTAAAAAAAGTCTGTTAGCTCAGTGACGCTTAGCGATTGAAACAATTCTGTTTACTCTGAGCACATCACTAAATGGCTGGGGTGAAGTTATCGTACGTATAAAAAATGTGACACGTTCGGTTTTCATACAATCTAATAACGTGCCGCATCTAGCATAGGTTCTTTAAATCTGTGGTCGAATACATTGGTGTGTTCCATTTTCAAACATCAAAACAGTGAGTAAAAGTGCTTTTTATTCACTGTTTTCAGTGAATAAAATAAGCTTTTTAGAGGGGGAATGGTATAATAGTATATTATGCAATTAGTGAATAAAGGACGGATTTAAAGCGAGGGCCATAGATGAATCACGAGCTAGTGAAGGATTCTAACGATTGAATCACGACCGTAGGGAGTGATTCATGATGATTGAATCACGTGTCAATCAAGTGTTAGAATCCTGAGCGACGCGAGTGATTCATGGCCCTCGATATAAATCCGTTTTATTCAAGAGTTGCATACTATACTTTATACCATGACTACGAGAAAAAGAAAGATTTAAGTGAAAATAGACATATAATGAAGAAAAAGGAAAGTTAAATTGGCTTTGATGTAAACCAGCCGTGATTTTTTGGGTAGCAAGTTTTCCACTATATCGGCCGCCCTCTCTTTCATAAACTCAGGTGTTAACACATCTTCATCACTAGAATGCATTTTTAATCAATTAGAACAACACTAAACAAACACAAGATTAAAGTAACACTAAACTTTGTGTTCGTACAACTTACAGTATTCAAAATAGCGCCAATTTACTAAGGACAGCAAAGAACACAAAACAGTTTTTATTCTAATGCTAAACTCCTTGTCGAAAATGTCGACCAATCAAATTGAATTTAGAACACATCAATATAGGTCGAATACACAGATTACACTTACACTAGATACGGCAAGCCACGACCAAGCGTGCCCTGCATGTTCGACTGTTCGTACTAAAAAAAGTCTGTTAGCTCAGTGACGCTTAGCGATTGAAACAATTCTGTTTACTCTGAGCACATCACTAAATGGCTGGGGTGAAGTTATCGTACGTATAAAAAATGTGACACGTTCGGTTTTCATACAATCTAATAACGTGCCGCATCTAGCATAGGTTCTTTAAATCTGTGGTCGAATACATTGGTGTGTTCCATTTTCAAACATCAAAACAGTGAGTAAAAGTGCTTTTTATTCACTGTTTTCAGTGAATAAAATAAGCTTTTTAGAGGGGGAATGGTATAATAGTATATTATGCAATTAGTGAATAAAGGACGGATTTAAAGCGAGGGCCATAGATGAATCACGAGCTAGTGAAGGATTCTAACGATTGAATCACGACCGTAGGGAGTGATTCATGATGATTGAATCACGAGCGTAGCGAGTGATTCAAGTGTTAGAATCCTGAGCGACGCGAGTGATTCATGGCCCTCGATATAAATCCGTTTTATTCAAGAGTTGCATACTATACTTTATACCATGACTACGAGAAAAAGAAAGATTTAAGTGAAAATAGACATATAATGAAGAAAAAGGAAAGTTAAATTGGCTTTGATGTAAACCAGCCGTGATTTTTTGGGTAGCAAGTTTTCCACTATATCGGCCGCCCTCTCTTTCATAAACTCAGGTGTTAACACATCTTCATCACTAGAATGCATTTTTAATCAATTAGAACAACACTAAACAAACACAAGATTAAAGTAACACTAAACTTTGTGTTCGTACAACTTACAGTATTCAAAATAGCGCCAATTTACTAAGGACAGCAAAGAACACAAAACAGTTTTTATTCTAATGCTAAACTCCTTGTCGAAAATGTCAACCAATCAAATTGAATTTAGAACACATCAATATAGGTCGAATACACAGATTACAATTACACTAGATACGGCAAGCCATCCGACCAAGCGTGCCCTGCATGTTCGACTGTTCGTACTAAAAAAAGTCTGTTAGCTCAGTGACGCTTAGCGATTGAAACAATTCTGCTTACTTTGAGCACATTACTAAATGGCTGGGGTGAAGTTATCGTAGGTATAAAAAAGATGACACGTTCGGTTTTCATACTATCTAATAACATGCCGTATCTAGCCTAGGTACTCTAAATCTGTGGTCGAATACATTGGTGTGTTCCATTTTCAAACATCAAAACAGTGAGTAAAAGTGCTTTTTATTCACTGTTTTCAGTGAATAAAATAAGCTTTTTAGAGGGGGAATGGTATAAATGATATTTGTGCGTTCCTTTTTTATTAAAATCATTATTTTTTATTATTAATTTAATGTACTGTTACGTCTTAGGTGCTATCACCATGACTTTAACTTTTTTTGAACGTTCGTGAAACGAATGCGTAATTATGAAACTAATTACTTAATTACAAAATAATGATGATGATACTGACGATTCGTATTCTATTCTGATTTAATTGTACGTTAAAATTATGAAAGTTACCTAGAAACATACCTAGTACCTATTACCTACTTATAATTTGTAGAAGACATAATAAATATTTTAGATCTATATAATTTTACACATATAGTAACAGGGTGAATTTTTCAAGTGGGCGTGGATGGCCAAAATCGAAACTATGAGGAATAGTTGTACTTAATGCTGAATGGAGTACAATCCTTGAGACGTCGAATCCAGCTATGTATTGAAAACAATGGTCATCATTTTGAACAATTAATCACATAAGGTTTACTAGGTATAGGCACAGATTAATCTGTGGTATGGGTAGGTATATAACATAAGAAAAATAAAAATAATTTCCTTTAGTTATATAATTTCCTTTAGTTTGCCGTATGTCATTAATTCCTAGAATTCGATCCCTATTAGCGACACTATCGAATGTTAAGTAATAATACAGTGTATGTTTTTTTTTCAAAATCAACGGGTTCGATTCCTGGCTAGAAATATTGATTTTTCAAAAATCTAATGATGCAGTTTTAGTTTTCATCAAAATCGAGCCCTCCTCTCCTCTCTCGAGGACCAGCGAAAAGTACTCCATTGAGTACTTTTCACCGTGTATGCACTACATACACAATCTAAAAATAAAATTGCCACTTTACCAAAAATCAAGTAAAAACCAAACGTCTTGATTTGTCGTTTGTCTAGTTCTTAACGTGGCAATTTTAATAAGTGATGATTATAATATTTATGAAAT
This sequence comes from Cosmia trapezina, assembly GCA_905163495.3. NCBI lineage: Eukaryota > Metazoa > Arthropoda > Insecta > Lepidoptera > Noctuidae > Cosmia > Cosmia trapezina. Next base: position 9,389,009 of record LR991024.1, read on the forward strand.
TATTGAGGTAAGTAGGTACTTGTATTATGTTTTTTTTTTTCAATTTCCTTGCATTTAAACGAAAATTACAAAAAAAAATAATTACGAAAATTACCACTTATTTTGAACAAGTAAAAAAAACTACTTGAATTCAAAACTAAACAATAGGTATGAGATGGTAGTAAAAACAGTCCATAGTAAACCGGATGTAAAGTAAGTCATGTGATGTGAAGGCTATTTTGATGCATCGAATGGAAGACGATCATGTTTTTCATAATTATGTAGGTAGGTATGCCTTTTTAGGGTTCCGTACCTCAAAAGGAAAAAACGGAACCCTTATAGGATCACTCGTGTGTCTGTCTGTCTGTCTGTCTGTCTGTCTGTCTGTCCGTCTGTCCGTCTGTCACAGCCAATTTGCTCCGAATCTTATGGACCGATTAAGTTCAAATTTGGTACACATATGGATTTCTGTGACCCAAACACGTACAGCTAAAGTAAATATATGAATTTTGAATATGAGAGTCACTTTTAGGGGGAAAATAAGAAAATTAAAAAAAAAAGTTTTGTAAACCGTACCGTGTGACATATCAAATGAAAGGGCTTACTATGAGGGTCTCAAACATATTTTTTTTATAATTTTAAAATAAATTATTTTAAAGTTATTTATGAACATTTACGAAAATTGACCATTCCCCCCCTTATCTCCGAAACTACTGAACGTAAAATTTTGAAAAAAATATAGAAAATAGTTCTATACCTGTAGATTACAGGAAAACCTATAAGAAGTCTGTGGTCTTAAAATAACATGGTAAATCTATATGTATAAAAAAATCAAAGTCCTGACTGAGTCACTGACTAATATATCAACGCACAGGCCAAACCAATTGACCTAGAGCCTTGAAATTTTGCACATACATACCTTATATAGTGTTAACATCCACTAAGGAAGGATTTTTGGAAATTCCATCCCTAAGGGGGTAAAATAGGGGATGAAAGTTTGTATGAAAAATCCTATCCCTTGAGTTAATAGACTTGAAACTTAGCACGAATATTCATCTAATTAAATTATAAAGTTTATCATTTTTAGTTTTCCTAAACTACCCCCTAAGGAGGGATTGGGGGTGTCAAAGTTTGTATGGAGGAACTTTAACACGCGGTCCGATTAACTCAAAACTCAGTTTTTATACTTGGGACCAAAAATTAAGACTAACGTGTATCAGTACCCTAATTGCGTAACACATTAGCGATCGAAGTTGGTTTCATTTTGAAACAAATTGCTAATCTATTGCTTCGTATGTTCGAAAGATTTGTCTGCTGGACAACGTAAACAACGCAATGAATGTTGTTGAACTGTCAAAATGAAACCAACTCCGATTGATAGTGTGTTACGCAATTAGGGTACAGGGTTTTCCAAAAATCTACCCCTAAGGGGTGAAAAGTTAATTTTATAGCGGAGGATTTTATTGGGGGCTTGATTAACTCTAAAATTGATGTAAATAATGTTTGAGTCAAGTTATGGAAAGTATACCAGACGATTTTTAAAATTCTTTATCTGTGTTCGTGAAAACAGAGATACAGTTTATATGAAAAATCTTATTAATTTGGTTAATGAACTTGAAACTTAGCACAAATACTTGCATAAGTAAGTAATATTAATGTTTGTCATTATTAGTTTTTCAAAACTACGCCTCAAATGAGGTTTAGGGACGTTAAAGTTTGTATAGAAGAATTTTAAAGCGCAGTCCGATTAAAAAATGGTACTTTGAGTCAAGTTAGGAAACTTGCCAAACGAATTTTCACCGATTTTGACTGCATATAGCTGATGTTTTAAGGAGTAACTTAGGCTATTTTTATTTCAGAAAAATAATTAGGGTTCCGCGCAAGAAAATTAAAATCCATGAAATCAGGCAACCACGTACAGTCCAGTACAAACTTACTAAGCCTCCGCTGTCTATTACGGTTATAACAACAAATAATAAAAATAAAGCAAAATATAAGGGGTCGGTCCCCATACAATAAACTTTTCATTTTGAAAAAAAAATAAAAATTTTAATCTAGCATGTGGGGTGTCATCGTCTAGAACTCATTGAGTAGAGTACAAACATATTTTTTTGTTATCTTTTAAAATTAAGAAATAGGCGGCCGCAAAAGTTGTAAATTTTAGACCATTTTTGTACGAGCTCTAGCGCAACAATTCAACAAATTAGGAATTTGAAACTTCTTTATACCATGTAGGTACCATGAATACTGTATTTAATCAACAATACTGAAAACAGCGATTCATAAGGTATTTTGTTTAAACATGGGTGTTTTTCTGCAACTCAAAAAATAACCTTGTAAACTGTGAATTACAAGGTTATTTTTTGCAGTTGCAGAAAAACATCATCATACAATAAGTAAAAAGTTATCTTTGCGATTGTTAAACATATAATATGGTACGGAACCCTTCGTGCGCGAGTCCGACTCGCACTTGACCGGTTTTTTTTTTGTGGATGGGATATCATCAAATGACTTCTCCCGCTCTGGGTGGAGCAGGAGGGCGTGTCAGACCTTTAGTGACTAAAACCCACCCGTGTTCGTTCAGTTGCTTATGAGTTATGCCACGGTATCTCTTTCGAAAAACCCGCGACCCCGGCGGCATATAGGTATTTATGGCTAGAGTTCTGTGAGATGAGTGTATGAATTTTGTCTAATTTTCTTTAACTAATGTAATTAGCAGCAGCCGTTTTATGTTAAAGTGAAATAAATAAGAAACTTACATGGCCTACGGAACCAGTATTTGTAGCACTCAATGTCTTCCTTATCCGTGGAGTTCTTGCCAGGGAACAACATGAGCTTATCGTAGAAGGCCAGGTCATTCATGAGGAGTACTTTTTCGGGTATCATTGGGGCACGATACAGGAACACGTACCTGGAAAAATGTAGAAAAAAATCGGTTGTTGCAGTTTGTAATACAAATGTTTGATCGTAGATAATAGGTCTTTACGTATGAAATTGCCGTTTTGTATGAAAAAATTTAAACGAATTTTTTTCATGTATTTTTTATTTGTATTAATCGAAGTAATCACCCATGCAATCAATGCATCTTTGCCAACGCAGTGGCAGTTTATTGATGCCCTTCTTAAAGAAATCAGCTGGTCGGGAGGCAACAAATTCTTCAAAGGCATTTTGTACTGCCTCTCGGGTATTGAATTATTTTCCCGCCAAGAAGTTATCCAAATTCTGGAAAAAGTAGTAGTCTGTAGGCGCAAGGTCTGGTGAGTAGGGCGGATGACGAAGAGCTTCCAACCCCAGTTCTTGCACCTTGGAGACCGTCTGCTGTGCAGTATGAGGTCGCGCGTTGTCGTGCAGGAGCAGCGGAGACGAGCGATTGACCAATGCTGGTTGGAGATGTGCCAGCTTCTCCATCATTGTGTTTAGTTCTTCACAGTACACATCTGCAGTAATGCTCACCCCGTTTGGTAAGAAGCTGTGGTGAATCACACCGGCGCTAGACCACCAAACAGTGACCATCACTTTTCTAGGGGTAAGTTTTCGTTTAGGGCATTGTTTAGGTGCTGAACCAGGATCCAACCAACTTGCTGAGCGCTTGCGGTTATCAAACAGAATCCATTTTTCATCGCAGGTAACAATGCGGTTCAAAATTCCTTCATTTGTGTGTCTGTTGAGCAGTGCAAGGCACGTCTCGACGCGTACTTCGCGCTGGCGATCATTGAGTTCGTGGGGCACCCATTTCTCAAGCTTTTATACCTTGCCAATTTGACGCAAATGGACCAATTATTGTTTTGATGCTAACGTCGAAAGCTGCTGCTAATTCAGCCGTAGATTGTGTATCATCAGCTTCCACAATCGCCTTTAATTCGTAATTGTCGACCAAAGTCTTCGGACGACCGCGAGGTTCATTTTTCAGGTCGAAATTTCCAGAACGGAAGCGAGCAAACCAATAACAGGTGGTACGTTGGTTTGTAGTGTTAGCTCCGTAAACGTCGTTGATGTTGCGTGCCGCTTGTGCCGCGTTGCTGCCACGACGGTACTCATATTCCATAATTACTCGAATGGGGAGCCACACGCAAAGCTGTTTGTAGATGGCGCTCTGAACGACTGTACATTGTTTTACAAACAAATCCATACAATTTGACAATCGTTCGTTATGTCAAATCAATGAAAAAAGGACAGTCGATCATGTGCCACCTAGCGTGATAAAAAGTTAGTTTTCCTCCCCATTTTTAACGTATCCATGATGACGAAAAAGATTGAAATGCGATGAAAATGTAACACTAATCAATAACCAAATGACTACTTTTGGAAAAAAAAATCCATGTTTTAAAAAAAAAATAATTTGAAATTAGAATTCTTAGCCAAACAAAAATTATTTTGATTTGAAATGGCCAGTACTGCAGAACGGCAATTTCATAGGTAAAGACCTAATACATGGTCATAGATAGTTGGTTGCTGACAAAGTCTTATGAATATAAGGAGATGAAATACTATCTTCAAAAATATCGGAAAAGGAACCCTAATGAAACGCAACTAACAAAAGGTATTTACAAGGCAGATGTGAGTGGAAACGCTGGGAGGAGACGCCCTAGGAAGACATAATTATAGTGACGCACTTGATCTTTCTGTGAACATCTTTCTGTGAAGATCAAGTGCGTAGTGCTCGCAACAGTCGTGCGTATGAACGTAAACGAGGCAAAAGGTGTAACAAGGATCGTAGCAGGTGGTGTTCTGTAGTTTCTGCCTACCCCCGTGGGAAGAAGGCGTGAAGTGTATGTATGTATATACCGTATATATACCTACTATAGGTATAGGTAATAAATTGATATGATTGGATACCAAGAACTGCAAATATTAATACTTATTTGACTAGAAACTTCCATAATTGTTTGCCCAATCAAGTCATAATGTACCTAGTAAACAAAACATAACCCATACCGCAAAAAATGCGAAGAAGTACGTCATACGATTACCTAAGTAAGTATATGATATTTAATATACGTGCGCCTGCGCGCGTAGTCTCACGGGCAAAAATTCTAACAAAATGTAATGCCATAATTTGTTACAACTTAGCATAATCATAAACAATCCTATTCAGGCTATAATGTTCCCACTGCTGGGACACAGGCCTCCTCTTTCTGTGAGAGGGACTGGGCCGTTAAATCCACCCCGCGATGACGCGGGCCCAGTGCGGGCTGGTGGATGTCACATGTCTTTGAATTTTTGGTTCTAGGACATAATCTGTAGTTCCCTTTATGATGTTTGAGACCTTCACCGTTTTGAGAGCAGTGGTGATGAAATAATTTACAAAATAAAATTAAGTTTTTTAAATTCTTAAAAAACCAAATGTACTTATATGGTTATTTAATTTGGATTTTCCATGTGTTATTTGACTATTGTCTATTGCTGTAGGTACCTACTGAAACCGAAACATGTACTTGAAATTTTTTCTATAGAAAAAAAATTACAAATTAGTACCGACTATGTTCTGTTTTATATGATTATACGTAAACAGTTCCTTACTGTGCAGTAAAATTTGCTTAAATCGCAGATATTTAAAAAATTTAAGAACTTACTAAGCTAAAAATTTATTTGAGTAAGTATAGCATTTTGTCATAAATCTACATTTAAACGAAGCGCCAGTGCGCGTGAGAGTTTTCTATCTCGCGCGTCAAACTAGACAGCCATAACGCCATTTCACTTAGGTACTCACCGAGCTAAACCACGCTCCGATGTACCTATCCCCTTAACACATAATTTCTCTTTTGATATCTATACCAAATGCGGTTTTTATATGACGATAGGCCCTTTTTTTTTTTTTTGAGGGTGGGAAATCATCAAATAACTTCTCCCGCTCTGGGTGGAGCGGAAGGGCGTGTCAGACTTTTACTGACTAAAACCCACCCGTGTTCCTTCAGTTGCCCATGACAGGGCCGCGGTATCTTCTTAAAACTACCCGCGACCCCAGCGGCGTCGGCCCTATTGGACCCCATCATTTGCTGACATCTCTTTGAGGTGCGCGTGGAACACAACGCGCCGTCGACTCGGGCCTGGTCCTTACCGGACGGCGAGCTACCCGCTGCTCACCGTCCGCAGGCCCGCGCCTACGGTGGCCGGAAATCGCCCCGCGATTCCCGCCGCCCAGGGCGTCTCCTGCGACGACTGAGGGCGTGAGGCTGCCTCTCCCTCACGCGTTCCGCCTCCTCCTTCGCGAGAATCGTTGCTTCGCAGAAGGAGGTGACGGCCTCCCATGCACTCTCGCTCCGCACCATGGCCTGGACCAGGCTCGGACGCGAGAGATCGCCGCCGCCGATCGCCTCCGTGAGAACACGGCGGTGCTCTGCCCAAGCCGGGCAGACCTCGACTGTATGCACCACCGTGTCTCCGGGCGATCCACACAATGGTGACACCCGGGCGTTTCCTCCCGCCTTATGCGAAACAGGAACCTCCCGAAACAGCCGTGTCCGGTGAGGACCTGCGTCAGGCGGAAGGTGAGGACGCCGTGGCGCCGCTCTAACCACTCCTCAAAGAGGGGACTTATCGCCGCAATTGTGGCGTGCCCAGCGCTGGGTTGCGACAGTCGCGCTCTCCATGTCACCATGAGATCCCGCCGGAGCTCTGTCCGCTGTACCGTGATTTCTCGCGGCAGTGGAGTTACGCCCCGGCGTTTCGCCTCCTCGCGCCACTCCCACACGTGCGCGAGGACCTTTGCCTCCAGATCCCACGGCGGCAATCCAGCAAGGAGGCTCGCCGCCCCCGGGAGACCGTGCGGTATCCCCGGACTAGCCGGATGGCCATGACCCTCTGGAACGCGTTCAACCGTTGGGCTGGCCGCAGCCTTAGGGAACGCGCCCACACCGGTACCCCGTAAAGGGCCATGGACCGCACGACCCCCGCGTAGAGCCTCCGGCAGGAGGCGTTTGGACCCCCCAGATTGGGCAGGAGCCGCCTCAAAGCAGCCCCAGCCCGCCCCAGTCTGGGAGCCAAACGTCGGAAATGCTCCACGAAGTTCCACCGGCTGTCGAGGACGAGTCCCAGGTACTTCATCGTCGACCCGACTCCGATGTGAACCCCTCCCACCGTTATATCGGAACCCGACGGTGGCGCATTCCGAGGACCATGAAAACACATGGCCTCGGACTTGTGCAGGGCCACCTCGAGTCCCAACTGCCGGATCCTCTCCACGACTATCGCAACCCCGCGTTTTACTCATTCGACCACCGCCTGGTGCGACCTCCCCTGCGCCAGGACCAGCGTGTCGTCAGCGTAACATACCACGCTGACGCCGCTAGGGAGGTATGACGATAGGCCCTAAGCTATAACTGTAAATATACCTACAACTGTATAGTGCCTATAAGACAGCGGTGGCCGCCACAATTAATTGATGCTGATTCGGTAGGCCAGACGGTAAAGAGCCATGACCTTCAGACAATATTTAAAACACCTACTTGAGAGACTACGTGGAGCGAAAACACGATCAAGGCCACGAGATTCAGTAGCGTCATACATAATTAATTACATAATATACCTATCTATCTATATCATAAAAGGCAAAAGTGATTGACTGATGTATCAACGCACAGCCCAAACCGCTGGGTCTAGAGATTCCTCTGGCACGTAGGTTCCTTATGAGGTCTAGCTAGGGGTGCACTAAGAAAGGATTTTTCAAAATTTGCCCCTAAGGGGTTGAAATGGGGGTGCAAAGTTGGGGACATCCACGCGGGCGAAGCCACGGGAAAAAGCTAGTTTATAATAAAACGCAACAACTCTCTGCATAATTATGTGTCTGTTCGTACACCTCGTTAGTTACTGACAGTATAGGTACCTACTACTGTAGGCATATAGTTTTACTCAACCACCTCATCTCACTTCTCTTCTGCTATATCTTACTCTTTTTATCTTAACTCTCGTATAATCTTCATCATACTCATCATAGCACCCGAAAGACTTCCACTGCTGAACTTTAGCGTCGCCCAAACATCGCCACATTGACATTGACCTTATCTTCACGACCTTTCCCAGGTCGTCCATCGGTGAAGGGACCCCATAAACAGACATTGAATTAAAGATTCGTTAAAACTTACCACGACGACTGTCTCTGGACAGGGTTGCTCCAAATTTCACGAACCCAAGCAGTGCTGGAGACGCTGGCAAGCATAACTAGCCCGATCAACATCTCAGGGTACTGGTTGCGGAACTGACAGGCGATCAGACCACCCCAGTCGTGGGAAATTAGGATGCATTTTTCACGACCTGAAAGAAAAAAAGTAGTAAGTAAGTATAATTACGTGAGCATGAAATTCTTCATCAATTTAAAAAGAAAATAAAAACAAGAAGAAAGATAAGAATCTAAAATGAATATATTCACTGTTTTATCATACATAATAATAATAATAAGCCCAAAAAAAAATCTAATATTTCTTAACAGCGGCAAATCCATTGTGACTTTCAATGTGATAACTGTGATAAGGTGATAACTATCATTAATAATGTTTGCCTTGCCTAATGATGACTCAATGTTTATCTGAATTAAATTATACCTACATATTGACCTACATATTATTATACTGGTAGGTATCATTTGCATGACGACTTCTGGTACAGCTATCAGTATGCAAATAGTAACTTATTCGTCCGGTAATCGGTATGCAAGCGTAGTTACCTAAGTACCTAGTTCTTTGCCCTCTGCCTATATTATATCGGAAATGCACCCAGTGATATCAATATTTCAACAACTGCACGGTTCGTTCTGACTGTGACCTTTGCTATTGATACAGTATGTTTAAGTATCTAATATCAATAACCAAGTACTGATGTCTGAAAAGCTTACAGAATAGGCAAGTTGTTTTAGTTATTTGTACGATTATTGTCATAGTAATTTTTTTGACGAGACAAAAAGTGTAAAATGAAAATATTGGTAAGATATTCTCATTATTTTAATTTTGGCAGCAACAGAAGTCGGTTAACACTGCTAATTTTTGACATCATCTAAAATTCTAAATTAACACAATATGATACGATAACCTGCTTTTTAGCATTTCTTTTATTACTTAGATAAGAGTTAATTTTCTTCATAATTTAGATCTGTTCCAATTTTAGTGAAATATTTTTCTCAATAATTAATATTTAGAAAACTCAAGTGTTAATCGACTTTTGTTGCTGACTGTACTTTTAATTATGTACATGTCTTAATTGAAGTGCCAGCTACATCATTTTTAATGGTACCGATTCAAATATGTACTTAGTTTTTTTTTTTATTTGGAATTAAATGTCAAACTATTGACTTTCGGCTATACATATGGGGCGTTCAATTTGTTGCATTTTGGGCCCCCTATCATCCCCTGACGGACATAAGTCGAATTACAAGTAACCCTGTATGCAAAGGCACGCATTTCTCTCAAGGATAAAAGCATGAGTTTCCTAGTAAGTAGAAGAGAATTCTAATATCAGTTTTAAAATAAAAGCAGAAACTTTACCTAATTGTTTAATAAGATCCCTAACGTCTTCAATGAGAAGTTCTATCTTGTAAGAAGCAACGCCATCGGGTCTTTCTGAATCCCCGTAGCCTCTCATATCAATGGCGACACACCTGAAAAAAAAAAAAACAATTTATGGGTGCTCCAAGACATACAATGTTGTTTCTGGAATAGAATCGGCTTTCGTCTTTAATGGGTGCCGTAAAATGCGAAAGGAATGGACCGCGACATCCGTCTAATCTAGGTCTAATCTAATAAAGAAGATAACGTATCATCACCAATCCGTGTAATGAGTTATTTATTATAGTATATTTATTTATGTAACAGGGACTGAAAGGTGGTCTTAAAATTTCGAAGTGGGTCGGGCATGTGGTCGCTCGTATGAAAGAACGCTGTTTACACATTCTCACAACATTTTTTTATTTTTTAAGCCGCATAGTTTTCGGCTTTTGAAGAAAAATGTAAAATAAAAATGTAATGTAAAAATTATTCGATGTGATAGAAGTTTATATAAAGATTACAGGAAATATAAAACAATGTCTCTAAATAGCACACTTTTTCAGAAATCGGAACGGTACCCTCCTCGGTGCGGGGGTCCGACTCGCTCTTGACCGGTTTTCTATTATCCCGGTAGTACTTTCGAAGCCGCTAGCAAGAGTTAGTATTGCCATATAAGCAGCAGTAGACGTTTATGGAGCCAATATGATAATCCTCCATCGCTCCTCATGTTAGCTCTATATTTTCCTCTCGTTTGGAATCGTTTGGAAGTAATCGCTTATACTGTTAACGAACGAGTTAAAAATAATAAACAAAAACAGTCAGAATCCGCTGCGTATTCAGCGAAATGCGCACTACTTCTAAAATGCTCACTAAAACACGTTACTATGCTAGCTTCGGCACTAGGAGTAGGGCAGCATCGTTGCTATGCGGATAATTATGTACCTACAACAAACTTTCTAGATTTTGCGTGATTCTTCTTTTATACTTATTATTATATAAAAACGTATACTTAAGTAGATATGATTTGAGTACATTATATAAATTTTGATTCAGTAATCTAATTGCGTAATTCACACTATAGATCAGAATCTGAATCATTTTGAAACAAATTGCTTCATATTATGTTCGAAAAATTTGTCTGCTCGACAACGTAAATAAGGCAATGAATGTTTTTGAACTGTCAAAATGAAACCAACTCCGATTGATAGTGTTTTACGCAATTAGGGTGCAGTTTTTCCCGCAGATTTCTTAGGTACTTATAGCTTAATCTTAAAATCTTAACCATACTTCTTTTATCTTTTTATGGTAGGTACTGATGACTTATCAATATACAATAAGTACCAACTGTACTTACCAATAATCCTTTTGGAACTCAAGAAGTTGATGTCTCCATGAATACCAGAACTCAGGGAATCCATGCAGAAATAGCATCAGAGGCTTGGACGAGTCACCGCTCTCAACATAGTGTAATACTGTGCCCTGTGAACAAGATAAATGAATAATATACAATACCTGTCAAGTCGGTTTCTCCAAGGCTTTCTTAGAAAGATACACCCACGGTTCTATTCTAACAACCGGATAGGCTAAGTTTTTTTTATATTTCTATGGCTAAGCCACCTGCTTATGGCTGCTGTATGGCTTACCATTTCAGACGCTTGGAAACCATTTTAACTGCAAGTAATGAGAATGAGCTGTAACTTTAAATCTATAACAGAAATTCAGAAACCTAATAGATTTTTGCCTACGTATATAGGTGGGCCTAATCTTGGACCATGACGAGGCGAATCCGAATCGAAAAATCAAGTTAAAATATCTACGTTATGTTGGTTACGTGAGACTTACCTAATAATAATATAGGTACAGTTGGGATAATTTAAGACCATCATAACGGTACGGTTGATAGATGTACACTACGCATGGTGTGCTAATAAAAGTTTTGCGATACAAGTAGTAACACTCGGCTTGTGGTTTTTTACATCAACCTCTACTGTTAAATATAGGGACAATGACCGCTACATAATGGGACAAAGGCCAAAGACCGAATTGCGTAGTTTTTTTTTACGCAAAAATCTTAAGTTTTTTTTATGTTCTACGGAGATGTCATAAAAGTACAGAGTATTATTTTTTCGGATTTTAGCCGGTTCGATTGTGGTAAGCGTGCTGAGTGTGCTAAGCGAATTTTTGAAAATCTTTGAATGCAGATTTGTTTCTTTTTAAAAATACAGGAATGTTTCCTTTTAGTCCACCCAACAAATGGGTTGTAGTGTAGAGTGCGTGAGCTGGGACTTAAGCGATTTTTCAGAAAGTTGTTCAGGGTGCTTAGGGAGTAAACACACTAAAAGTCTAGGAGGTGCGCCGGAGTGGGGGGGGGGGGTTAGAAGTTCCCACTTTTGAGTTTTGCACTAATATCTTTAAAACGGTGCGTCGTAGAGAAAAAATACTTTCTATGTAATAAACCTCATAAAATTTGTTACAACTTTTACCTTACATATTTTTTCCAAATCCTACCCATTTTCGAACTATACGTTCCGGAAAAGAAAAATTGTCGAAAAAACGACTTTTATCAAACACTAGCCGTTGCCTGTTCTTCGTTCGCGTTATTTCGGGATAAAAAGTAGCATATAATTGTTAATCCAGGTCTTAATCTATCTACCTACCAAATTTCATCCAAATACATTCAGGCGTTGAGTTATCGAAATTTTTATCTATGTAATATATCGCCCGCGTGGATGTCGAATATTATACCACGGAAACCTAATACCGATATAAAAAGTTTCCTATGTGTTAATCCAGGTTATAAACTATCTGTGTGCCAAATTTGATCCAAATCAATGCAGCCGTTTTCGCATGATTGAATAACAAACATCTTCACAAACTTTCACATTTTAATATTAGTATGTACCATTATACCATTTAAGTCTTCATCCGATTTGGTCGTGAAGGTCCTGAAAAGGGTTATTTTCCAAGGCACTATCATCCTCAGTGGAGAGTTCATGCTGAAGGGGTTGGTTTTCAGACTTTTTCACGGCCTAAACGGATGAAGACTGAAATGGTATAGTCCTACTAGTATTATAAATGTGAAAGTTTGTGAAGATGTTTGGATGTTTGTTATTCAATCACGCAAAAACGGCTGAACGGATTTAAATGAAATTTGGCACACAGATAGTTTATGACCTGGATTACTAAATAGAAAACTTTTTATCCCGATAGTAGGTTCTGGTGGGATAATATTCGACATCCACGCGGGCGATATATTACATAGATAAAAGTTTCGATAACTCAACGGCTGAATGGATTTCGATAAAATTTAGTAGGCAGATAGATTAGGACCTGGATCAACAATAATATGGTACTTTTTATCCCGAAATAACGCGAACGGAGAACAGGCAACGGCTAGTGTTTGATATAAGTCGTTTTTTCGACAATTTTCACTTTTCCGGAACGTGTAGTTCGAAAATGGGTAGGAATTTGAAAAGTATGTAAGGTAAAAATTGTAAAAAAAATTATGTGCTTTCTTTAGGTAGAAGATATTTTTTCTCTACGACGCACCGTTTTAAAGATATTAGCGAAAAACTCGGAAGTGGGAACTTCTATCGGCCCCCCCCCCCCACTCTGGCGCATCCCCTAGACGCGGGGACTTTTAGTATGTTTACTCCCTAAGCACCCTGAACAACTTTCTGAAGAAATTTCTTACGTCCCAGCTCACGCACTCTACACCCCCTTTTTGGTCATTTGTTGAGTGGACTATTTGACTAAAATTTGCTATCTCGAGTATTTACAGTACTTTCCCTCCAGGTGTGGTTAAAAAATTCCACACTGTATAGTACACACATGTAGTACCTACTTAGCTATAGAGCTACAATACTTACTTACTTTGTAAAGACCAATAAAATTATACCTATTAGATGTGACTCTGCACTGAAATAAGGCTCGCATTCTGACCTTGGATTTATTCAACCGTAACACCATGTGCATGGCAAGAACTTTTCAAGGTTTCCCGGTTGTATCGTGGCACTATCAATTACATGTTTTAAATCTCATGGGATTGCATGATATGTAGGATTCACTGAAAGAGTATAACATACTTATTATATTTAAGGTCCTCCCGAGGTGTATACCTCTTCATATACTTCACTAACACTTATACATCTAAGCTTAGTTTTTGTACAAGATGACTATTGATGTATTTGACCCCGAAGCTGAAAAAATAAATGACGATTTCCGTCATATTTTTACGTCACTAGACAAGTTGATTGTTTATTTTTCGTGTCTAATATTTTAATAATCATCTATTTGTTTGAAGAACCATGGTTTGAGCACTTATATAATTATTAAGAACGGTCGACCGAGCTCTGCTCGGGTGAAAATAGAGAAAACGAATTTTCACCTAGCTAGATCGATTTTTCGCCCCCAAAAACGTTGCAAAATCGATACAGCCGTTTTCGAGAACGTGATGCAAATCTAAATATATAAAAGAAGAAACTGAATGACTGACTGATTGACTGACTGACTGACATATCAACGCACAGCCCAAACCGCTGGGTCTAGAGATTCCAAATTTGTCACGTAGGCTCCTTATGAGGTCTACGGGTGCAAGAAAAATCCTTTCTAAGTGAAAGGATTTTTCAAAATTCACCCTCTAAGGGGGTGAAACAGGGGTCCAAAGTTTGTATGAAAAATCTTATTCCTTGAGTTAATAAGCTTGAAACTTGGGATAAATACTCATCTAAGTAAATTATAAAGTTTGTCATTTTTAGTTTTCCTAAACTACCCCCTAAGGAGGTATTGGGGGTGTCAAATTTGTATGGAGGTATTTTAACGCGCGGTCCGATTAACTCGAAACTCAGTATTTATACTTGCGACCAAAAATGAAGAGTAACATGTATCATGGTTTTTCAAAAATCTATCCCTAAAGGGGTGAAAAGGGGTAGTCAATTTTACAGGGCAGGTTTTACTGCAGGGCTTGATTAACTCGAAAATTGGTGTAAATAATCTTTCAGTCAAGCTACAGAAATATCCGAACGATTTTTTAAAATTCCACCCCTGTGGTCGTGAAAACAGGGAATATAGTTTTATGGAAAATCTTATTCATTCGGTTAATTACCTTGAAACTTAAAGTTTGTCATTAATAGTTTTTCCCCCAGAGGGAAGGGTAGCGGGGGAGGTGGAAGGGGAGGGGTGGTAAGGAGGGGAAGGGGAGGGTATGGTGAGGAAGGAAAGGGGGAAGGTGAGGGGTGAGTGTGGGGAGGGGTGGTGAGGAAGGAGAGGGGGAGGATGATGGAGGGAGGGAGAAACGGGGAGAGGGATAGGAAGGTGTAGTGAGGGGGGAGGGTGTGGAGACGGGGAAGATGGGGAAGGGAGAAGTGGGTGAGGGTAGGGGGAGGGAAAGAGGTGAAGGGGGTGTGAGAGGTGGGGGGGTTAGCGGGAAAGGGAGGTGGTGAGGGGGTGAATCGGGGTTGAGAGGGGGCGGTGAGGGGGCGGTGAGGGGCACGATAGGGGAAGGGGATAGTCTCGGACTTAAATAGTTATTTTGCATTTGATAGCCCAATTCTTAAGGACGGCTATAGGCATATTTAACATCACTCTCACTAACAAAACTCTTAGGTGCCGAGCAAAAAGAAAGTCACAAAGAACGCTAAGCGAAAACGAAGTAATAACGTGGGCAGGCAATGCGATGCGACGGGGTAAATACATTTCACGCGGACGAAGTCGCGGGCAGAAGCTATCTCAATACATAAAAAGAAAAGTCTTGACTGACTGACTAACTCATCAACGCCCAGCCCAAACCCTTGGACCTATAAAGCTGAAATTTTGCACAGAGGATTTCTATATTAATGTAGACAAATCCCTGTGGGGACAGTTCCCTGGGGATAATTTTCGACATCCACGCGGGCGAAGCCGCGGGAAAAAGCCAATAATAGGTCTTTACCTATGAAATTGCCGTTTTGTATGAAAAAATTTAAACGAATTTTTTTCATCTATTTTTTATTTGTATTAATCGAAGTAATCACCCATGCAATCAATGCATCTTTGCCGACGCAGTGGCAGTTTATTGATGCCCTTCTAAAAGAAATCAGCTGGTCGGGCAGTACAAAATGCCTTTGAAGAATTTGTTGCCTAAATTCTTCAAAGGCATTTTGTACTGCCTCTCGGGTATTGAATTTTTTTCCCGCCAAGAAGTTATCCAAATTCTGGAAAAAGTAGTAGTCTGTAGGCGCAAGGTCTGGTGAGTAGGGCGGATGACGGAGAGCTTCCAACCCCAGTTCTTGCAACTTGGAGACCGTCTGCTGTGCAGTATGAGGTCGCGCGTTGTCGTGCAGGAGCAGCGGAGACGAGCGATTGACCAATGCTGGTTGGAGATGTGCCAGCTTCTCCATCATTGTGTTCAGTTTTTCACAGTACACATCTGCAGTAATGCTCACCCCGTTTGGTAAGAAGCTGTGATGAATCACACCGGCGCTAGACCACCAAACAGTGACCATCACTTTTCTAGGGGTAAGTTTTCGTTTAGGGCATTGTTTAGGTGCTGAACCAGGATCCAACCAACTTGCTGAGCGCTTGCGGTTATCAAACAGAATCCATTTTTCATCGCAGGTAACAATGCGGTTCAAAATTCCTTCATTTGTGTGTCTGTTGAGCAGTGCAAGGCACGTCTCGACGCGTACTTCGCGCTGGCGATCATTGAGTTTTCGTGGGGCACCCATTTGTCAAGCTTTTTTACCTTGCCAATTTGACGCAAATGGACCAATATTGTTTTGACGCTAACGTCGAAAGCTGCTGCTAATTCAGCCGTAGATTGTGTATCATCAGCTTCCACAATCGCCTTTAATTCGTAATTGTCGGCCAAAGACTTCGGACGACCGCGAGTTTCATTTTTCAGGTCGAAATTTCCAGAACGGAAGCGAGCAAACCAATAACAGGTGGTGCGTTGGTTTGTAGTGTTAGCTCCGTAAACGTCGTTGATGTTGCGTGCCGCTTGTGCCGCGTTGCTGCCACGACGGTACTCATATTCCATAATTACTCGAATTTTTAACGTATCCATGATGACGAAAAAGATTGAAATGCGATGAAAATGTAACACTAATCAATAAACAAATTACTACTTTTGGAAAAAAAATCCATGTTTTTAAAATAATATTAATTTGAAATTAGAATTCTTAGCCAAACAAAAATTATTTTGATTTGAAATGGCCAGTACTGCAGAACGGCAATTTCATAGGTAAAG
Source organism: Cosmia trapezina (assembly GCA_905163495.3). Lineage (NCBI taxonomy): Eukaryota > Metazoa > Arthropoda > Insecta > Lepidoptera > Noctuidae > Cosmia > Cosmia trapezina. Next base: position 9,405,686 of record LR991024.1, read on the forward strand.
ACCTAATATAATATATTTTTAAAAAATTATTGCTCATTTAATATTATAGTACCTACTTATGTCATGTAGAGGATCTTGATATCAACTGCGGTTGGCCGACATCAACCTTGAAATGAAAATTTATTAAAAACTTATTGAGTTGTATTTTTGAAAGAATTTATAAACCCTACGTTTATAGCTATCATATATCAATCTGCCTAGCCTTTTCCCAACTATGTTGGGGTCGGCTTCCAGTATAACCGGATGTAGCTGAATACCAGTATTTTACATGGAGCGACTGCCTATCTGATCTTCACAACCCAGAAACTAGGTAATACGATACCCCTTGGTAAGACTGGTTGTCTTTCGGGCTTCTGACGATCCGTAACAACTGTCAAAGATCCACGAATGACAGCCGGGACCAACGGCAGCCGGGACAAGGGGTCTACTCCCTAAGCACGAAGTCGGTAGTTCCGGCCTTCGTTACGGGCGTGTCCTACTCCGTATCACTTACGGACAGATGATTGGTTCGGGTCCCGAACAAAGTATGAATGATAACACGATTTGACAGTTGTCCCTACTCCCGATGTGTTTTTGCCCGTCTGAAAAATTTAATTTTTACACTTGTTTTGAGGGATAGTAATGTCAGACGGACAGTTGAACGGACGGACGGATGGACGGAGGGACTTAGGAAGTAGGCCCCGAGGCACGGAGGAGTCTCGGTATGTAAAGACGGTCACCCATCCACGGACTAACTCCGGCTTTTTTAGCCATCATCTCGCAATCCTCCTATCACACTAATATTATAAAGGCGAAAGTGTATGTTCGTTACTTCTTCACGCTCAAACGGCTGGACTGATTTGGATGAAATTTGGTATGTAGATAGATAGCTTATACTCTGGATACATAGGCTACTTTTTATCCCGGTAGGTAGTAGGTTCCCGTGGGATAATTTCTGACATCCACGCGGGCGAAGCCGCTGGCAACGTCAAGTAAATTCATAAAGATCATTACGTTAGCTAAGCTACCTAATCTTGGATTTTTAATTAACTGCAGTAAAATAACACTTCTTAACTGTCATTTCGTTAAAAACTGTTCCCATTTGATAGCGAAATGACAGTAAAAATGACATTAGAAGTGTCATTTTACTGCATCTTATTAAAAGTCCGACCATCTAAACTTTGATAGAATATGATTGCCATTTCTCAACTCACGCATTAGATAACCATTACCGCAATACCTACATTGTCGGCATTCATCTGATTATAGTATTTTGACCTACGATAACTCGTCGTCGGAGGCATGCGAAAACAGGTTGGTTAAGGTTTATATTATGTAGTTTATACAACTCGCCGGAAGAACGCGAACGTGCTAACACAGAAAGCGGAACGGCTTTCGTGTTATCGTGTATTCTCTTTTAGTAGTATATTATTGCATAGCAGCTTAACTGTTCACGATTGATTCCAATTGTTGTTGTTATTACGTTATGCATTCGCACGCCCGACAAACGCTAGTGCATCTCTGTATGAAGCAAGTAACTGAGCGCATAATGCATAATAATGCATATGCATAAATAAATTGCTCTTTACCGTGCAGTGGGATCAACAAAAACAGGCTGTATATTTATTTTACTTTTATTTGATAGAGTTTTAGGGATCGCAAAGTGGGTTTTTATTAAATTGAAGGTCACATAAAACAAGTTAGGTAAAGTCACAGTAAACATAAAAACGGCACTCGCACACAAAGGGTTCCTTACCACCGTACAATATTTCACCACCTAAACCTACATATTACTTCAGTTTCATAAACACGTTTATTTGTTGTTATAGCGGAAATAGAAATAAATACACAATCTGTGAAAACGTCAAAATTTCAACTGTCTACCTATCTATTACGGTTCATGAGATACAGCCCGCTGACAGACAGACTGACGGATGGGACGGACGGACGGTCAGTGGAGGCTTATGTACGGAACCCTAAAAATGCTAATTATAATTAGTTATAATGATGTAGGTACCTACTTAGGCGATTATTATTATTATTATTAGCTTAAATCAAAGTCCAATAAACAGCATCACTTTATGATTGTAGTACCTACACTACAAAACTTAATTATGGGTTGTATAATGTATTGTATGGTAGACGAACTTTGAACACTACCATACCATACTTAGTAGTTATAGTCTGTAACCATAGATATAAAGTAATAGTCCGGGCGGCGGCTGCACGATCACTTACGTCATCGTGTTACTGGAAAATACCACATTCCACGAAAAGTAGACTTAAAATAGGTAGGAAAAAATTTGGTCTGCCGGGGCTCAGCTTGGAGGATCCGTGGCAGTGAGAAGTTATGCTAGCCACTTTGGACCATCATTTTACCTCATGTGGTTACTGAACGAAACCTTTTCATTGGTTTTAGTGTCTATTAGTAGAGTCTAAAAAACTTTGTCGGCCGAGCGTGGTGTTGGAGGGTTTCGCAGTCTAACCATTTTTATGGCCTCATCGGGTGGTCTATTTTAACTCATCGAGTTACAGGATGAAACCAAGTTCTCCTAATAGCTAAAATGATGCCCTTTAAAAATTCATTGGTCTGCCAGTTCGCAATCTGGCACTTTTTGCAGTCCAACCAAATTTATACAGGGTGGAATTTTTAACCACACTTGAATGGAAAGTACTCTAAATACTGGAGATAGCAAATTTTACTCAAAGGAAACATTCCTTTATTTTTAAAAAGAAACAAATCTGCATTCAAAGATTTTCGAAAATTCGCTTGCCACACTCAGGAATCGAACCGGCTAAAATCCGAAAAAATAACACCCTGTACTTTTATGGCATCAATCGATAGGGTCAATCATAAGGATCAAATCTCTCTAACAAACATGATAAATTAAATTAAAGGAAAACCATGAAATTGAATTTTTATATTCAATGGGACAAGATAAAGCACTTTTACGCAAAGGTCCATCAGATTACTTATGTTAACAACTAACCAAATAACAATTAACAAATATCTGTGACATCAATTATATAAAATGACGACCACTGCCTATGTTAATAACCATTTCAATATCTGGATTGGTACAAATGGCCTGCAAGATCAGCCGACCTCACCTTTTTAGATTTTTATGGGGATATGTTTTAAATCTAATTTACCAAAAATCCTATGTAAAATATTATTTGACTTAGTTAAATTTTCCGTCTATAGACGAAATTTTATTTTTATTTGTTTGGTGGATTTATGTATTTTTATTTGCAAACTGAAATATAAAATATTTAGTTTATTATAATCGTTTTTTTTTTAATACAAGTAAATCACACATAACACAAATTTTATTGCTTATTGCTATACAAAAAAATTAAAACAAAATTACCTGTTTTGAATAAAACAAAAAATCTTTACATAAAATAAAATTCAAAGTCCTGACTGACTGACTGACTGACTGACTGATTGACTGACTGATATATCAACGCACAGCCCAAACCGCTGGACCTAGAGACTTGAAATTTTGCACATAGATACCTTATACAGTGTAGGCATCCACTAAGGAAGGATTTTTGGAAATTCCATCCCTAAGGGGGAGAAATAGGGGATAAAAGTTTGTATGAAAAATCTTATTCCTTGAGCGAGAGACTTGACATTTGTCATGAATATTTATCTAAGTAAATTGTAAAGTTTGACATTTTTAGTTTTTCTAGCTACACCCTCAGGAGAGATTGGGGGGTGTCAAAGTTTTGGAGGTATTTTAACGGGCGTTCCGATTAACTCGAAACTCAGTATTTAAACTTGAGACCTAAAATGAAGAATAATGTGTATCAGGGTTTTTCGAAAATCTACCCATAAAGGGGTGAAAGGGGGTAGTCAATTTTACAGGGCAGGATTTACTGCGGGGCTTGATTAACTCGAAAGTTGGTGTAAATAATCTTTCAGTCAAGTTACGGAAATATGCTAAAAGATTTTTTAAAATTCCACCCCTAGGGGGGTGAAAAAAATGGAATATAGTTTATATGAAAAATCTTATTCGTTTGGTTAATTAACTTGAAACTTGGCACAAATACTTGCCTAAGCAAGTAATAAAGTTTGTCATTAATAGTTTTTCCCCAGAGGGAAGGGGAGGGGTGGTGAGGAGGGAAAGGGGGAGGGCACGGGGTGGTGAGGAGGGAAAGGGGGAGGGCATGGGGTGGTGACGAGGGAAAGGGGGAAGGGCAGGGTTTAGTGAGGAGGGAGAGGGGGAGGATGATGGAGGGAGGAGGAGAAGGACAGGAGGGTGTAGTGAGGGGTAGGGTGTGGAGAAGGAAAGAGAGGGAAGAAGAGGAGTTGGTGAGGGTAGAGGGGGAGAGGAAGCGGTGAAGGCGATGTGGGAGGGTGTGAGAGGGGGAGAACTGCCAGTCGGACTTTAATAATTATTTTTGCATTTGATAGCCCAATTGTTAAGGAAGGCTATAGGCATATTTAATATCACTCTAGGACCGTGAGGTGCCGAGCAAAAAAAAAAAAGTCAGAAAGAACGCTAAACGAATACGAAGAAATAGCGCGGGCAGGCAATACGATGCGAGGGGTGGGTCGGGACACAAGAAATTTCACGTGAACGAAGCCGTGGGCAGAAATCTCAATATAATAAAAAGAAAAGTCCTAACTGACTCATCAACGCCCAGCCCAAACCCTTGGACGTATAAAGCTAAAATTTTGCACAGAGGTTCCTTTTATAATGTAAAGGAATAAGGAAGGATTTTTGTTCCCGTGGGATATTTTCCGACATCCACGCGGGCGAAGCCGCGGGCAAAAGCTAGTCTATACATAAAACAAAGTCGTGTTAGTTACACCATTTATAAGTCAAGAACAGCTGGACCAATTTTTATGATTTTTGAGTCTTTGAATTTTTCTTGTTTTTTTGATTTGACTTTTTTCTTCTTCCCCTGTTTCACCCCTTAGGGATTGAATTTTTAAAAATCCTTTCCTAGTGCACCCCTAGACCTCATAAGGAACCTACGTGCCAAATTTGGAATCTCTAGACAGCGGTTTGGGCTGTGCGTTGATATATCACCCAGTGAGTCAGTCAGTCAGTTTACCATTTTATACAGGGTGTAAGGGACAGCCCTCCGCAAACTAACAGGGTGCATTCAGCTCCTCATTCTGAATCATATTCCAACGGAAATATTCTCCGGAAAATTTTCATTTTTTCAAAATTTTTTTCAGTTACATTTTCATTATTTCAATGTAAAATTGCATTGTGTGTTCGCAGCACTCCATTTATGTAAAAAAAACAGCAAAAAAACAGCAAAAAAAAAAACCAGCAATGGATGTTGAAATACTCTAACCAACGACGCGTGAAATCAGCTGTTCACTTTCTGTCTAGCTACAGAGTTCATCGAACTCACCGCATACCTATTACCTACCCCTCCCAACCAGTAATAGACGCTCCGATTTGTGCACAAAAACACAAACAAATCAGGTTTATTGGAGTCCCTTAACGTTCCTGAAAAAATTCATGTACCGGTCATCTTAGTATGACATACTGAATTCACCCTATCAGTTTGCGGAGGGCTGTCCCTTACACCCTGTATATATAGATAGATAGGTAATTTTAGTTTAATTTTTTTGTATAGCTATAAGCAATAAAAATTTGTGTTATGTGTGAATTATTTGTATTAAAAAAAAACGATTATAATAAACTAAATATTTTATATTTCAGTTTGCAAATAAAAAAAACATAAATCCAACAAACAAATAAAAATAAAATTTCGTCTATAGACGGAAAATTTAACTAAGTCAAATAATATTTTACGTAGGATTTTTGGTAAATTAGATTTACATATCCCTATAAAAATCTAAAAAGGTGAGGTCGGCTGATCTTGCAGGCCATTAATTGTACCAATCCAGATATTGAAATGGTTATTAACATAGGCAGTGGTCGTTATTTTATATAACTGATGTCACAGATATTTGTTAATTGTTATTTGGTTAGTTGTTATTTGGTTAGTTGTTAACATAAGTAATCTGATGGACCTTTGCGTAAAAGTGCTTTATCTTGTCCCATTGAATATAAAAATTCGATTTCATGGTTTTCCTTTAATTTAATTTATCATGTTTGTTAGAGAGATTTGATCCTTATAATTGACCCTATCGATTGATGCCATAAAAGTACAGGGTGTTATTTTTTCGGATTTTAGCCGGTTCGATTCCTGAGTGTGGCAAGCGAATTTTCGAAAATCTTTGAATGCAGATTTGTTTCTTTTTAAAAATAAAGGAATGTTTTCTTTGAGTAAAATTTGCTATCCAGTATTTAGAGTACTTTCCATTCAAGTGTGGTTAAAAATTCCACCCTGTATAAATTTGGTTGTACTGCAAAAAGTGCCAGGTTGCGAACTGGCAGACCAATGAATTTTTAAAAGGCATCATTTTAGCTATTAGGAGAACTTGGTTTCATCCTGTAACTCGATGAGGTAAAATAGACCACCCGATGTGGCCATAAAAATGGTTGGACTGCGAAACCCTCCAACACTACGCTCGGCCGACAAAGTTTTTTAGACTCTACTAATAGACACTAAAACCAACGAAAAGGTTTCGTTCAGTAACCACATGAGGTAAAATGATGGTCCAAAGTGGCTAGCATAACTTCTCACTGCCACGGATCCTCCAAGCTGAGCCCCGGCAGACCAAATTTTTTCCTACCTATTTTAAGTCTACTTTTCGTGGAATGTGGTATTTTCCAGTAACACGATGACGTAAGTGATCGTGCAGCCGCCGCCCGGACTATAACACAGAACATATAAAAGAGGTTAAAAGGGCCTTGAAGGGTAGGTGCGCCGCACGTGTGATCAGAGGGCCAATTCTCGTACCTAAAAACGGTCAAATTCTAGTCGCAATCTCATGCCAGCGACAATCAACTGTCAAAAATGTAGGTAAACGCTATACAATTTTTGACATATTGAGACTGAGATGAAATTGCGAACGTTGTTAAAAATACGGGAATTACCCCTCAGACGATCAATAATAATGTCAGCCGAAATTTGTTTTACCGTCCAATCATAATTATGTGTGCGTAATGCGCGTACGTATTGGTCTCTTGCTTGTAGTGGAGTTACAGAGTGGGGGACAAGCGGCGACACGCGTTCTTCTAATACAAATCAGGAACCATTTCCTTTTTCTAACCTCTTAAGTATCTGTTCTGTGGTCTGTAACTAGTTCTAGATACGGTAATCAATAAAGTGATTTAGATTAGATGCTACTTTAAACTTTAAAGACACGTCAAAGATTTGTACTTTGTACGCACTAACGATAACTAACCATTAAGACACCGATAACGAAAATAAACTAATACACACATTAGTCCCACAGGTATAGGCAAACTTGGTAATCGTTTGGGAAGAAGTGGGGAACCTGAATTGACAATAAATTATTGGTTTTTAGTCTAGATAGAATAAATAAAACTCAATTTTAGCAAGAAGACTCCAAGCGAAGTGGAAGCGGATGCATATCTAAGTTCTGTGGTTCTACGTTATACAAGATTACCTAATCCAGAATGAATGAACCTGACAATTAAAACCTAAATGAGATTGAGCCCTGTTGTAACTCAGATATTTAAGACTAGCTTTGCCAGCGACTTCTTCCGCATGACTTAGATCTATCTTAACCTGTTACTATAAAAAGCAACATGGAGTTTGTTGTTTGGACAGGTTTATAGACTTGATTCGATAATGACCTACTTAAGTAAACCCGCAACCAATGCTAATGTATGTACCTTTGTTATCTACAATAATAGCGCTTCTTTCTCTGATAAGTATATCGTCGAATTTCCAAGTATGTGCGCATATAAATTATTTGAACTACTAAGGTGCAACGCAGACGACAGACGTAGAACGTATGCAATTATATACAGTAACGCACACGATGCGCAAAAAGTCCGGCGCACAAAAAACCCTTGTCATTCTGGCAGACCGCGCCACACAAAAGTGCGCAAAAAAAAATAGAACGTTTCCTTCAACACGCGCTAACGCAGACGGCGGCGGCGCGGCGCACACTTTTAGTATCGCACAAAAAGTCTGTCGTCTTCGCTGCACAGTTCGGCCGACAGAATGATCGAAGATGTGCGTCGTGTGTGTTGAGTCTGCGTACAATCCGCGACGGACTTTTTGTGTGCCATGCAGACATTTTGTGCGCCACAGACTCGATCGCACAAAAAGTGTGTCGTGTGCGTTGCACCTAATACAGGAAAGAACCACGTACCTACTTATTACTGACCGTGCGAAAAGCAACTCACACTCAAAATCTACGCCTGCTACTTGATTATGAACTAGCTTTTGCCCGCGGCTTCGCCCGCGTGAATGTCGGAAAATATCCCACGGGAACTTACTACTTACCAGGAAATCTTTCTTTAATCCTTTTAATAATAAAATTCAATCATGATTCGAAAGACAAGTGGCGCCGTCTATTATCATAAGAACGTTATTGTTGTTTTCCTCGGGAACAGTACTTTTTTTCGGGATGAAAGGTAGGTACCCTGTGTCCATTTCTGTACATCTGACAACGTATACTTAACTAATATGCAAAATTTCAGGATGATCGGTTCAGTGGTTTAGGCGTGAAAAGGTGACAAAGAAACAAACTTACTTTCGCATTATTATTATTTAGAAAATGCTATGTCCTGTGCCGCAACCTTTGAAAGCTTTAATAACGCTTCATTGTAAACTCTTGACTTTCAATCGGGTTTGACGCAGAATGTGCACTTCGCAAAATGAGCACTTCTCAAAATGAGCACTTCTCAAAATGAGCACTTCTCAAAATGTGCACTTCTCAAAATGAGCACTTCTCAAAATGAGCACTTCTCAAAATGAGCACATCTCAAAATGATTGTGAATTTTATCACAAGGGGTCAAAATAAAAACCGTATGCTTGCATTTTTTTTTAAATTGTTATGCACGATTTTTAGCACGATAACAGTAGTAGTTAGTTTCTTTGTAAAAGGTAATCACGGTCAGGAAATGTTTAATTATGTATTTTCAGTACATACACGTCAGCTATACACCTAAGTAATATAAGTACTCCAGCCATTAATGTTACAAAGAAACTACTACTAACTACTACTAAACTACATTTTGCGTCAAGTGCACATTTTGCGAAGTGCACATTCTGCGTCAAACCCGTGTGATGGCAAACCGGGGGCACTCAGAGACTCTAAACATTCAATAGGATAGTTGGTAGCGTCTCGTTTTCTTGTTCCATTAGGTACTTGTTAATAGAGCGATATTCAGTGCTTACCCTGCGGGACGCTCGTCAATATTCTACCATTAATTGCTGTGGCCTGATCGTTACATCATTGCGTGGTGTCAGAATTGCTATTTCGCATAGCCATGAATTTGGTTGATTTGTCAATGATGTTGGGTCACCATTCACCATACACCTACACAAACATACATACATTCATTGTTGAATGTAGTCCGATACAAAATAAATCTAAAAAAATTTTGGCTCATCTTGTGGTATGTAGTGGGCTGCATCAATTGGGTACCCCAGTTGTATTAAAATTTAAATACAACTGGGGTACCCAGTTGATGCAGCCCACTGTACCTACTTAGTAAAGGCACGTAAAGGTCCTATGTGATGATAAACTTGGACTTGTATCTTAAAGGTTGGCATAATAGCCCCTCTGTAATTTATTTGATTCGCCCCGAAAGACGTCATTTGAAATGCGCCATTGCTTATGCGGATGTTGTCTAAAGATTTTTACCACTTAAAAGTGATTTCATAAGTGGTAGGTCTGTCTTGAAAATTTTCAAATGAACTTTTGTCTTTTCCATTTGAGCAACATAATCCATTTGAGTCTTTTCTCCATTTGAGACCGCCACAAAAATTACAGCATATTATGACCATTACCACATATGGCAGGAGCTTCAGAATAGTTAATACAAAATTATGTAAAACCTGCTCTCTCTTTATTTATCCAAGAAACAGTATAGTATAATACTGCAATGTTATGGAAGAGCGGAGTCTCCTAATACAGGCATTATTTGCTTAAAGGGAGGCTCCAAAGACGTCTTAATGTATATTATGCAAATTGTGCCAATAAACGATTTTTGTATTTGTAGGTATCGTATGACCCGCAGCATCGGTGGTGGACATCGGGAATGGACGTATTTTTGTGGCTCTTCGAAATCGTCAGATGAAATTGACTTCTATTTTAACATTTTTTAACGAATCCGACCAGGCAGCGTCTAATCGTAACTGACGTTGTTCTGGGGTTTCTACTTGTGGTATTTCTTTTATCCTTTTACCGGAATTAGTAGCTATATCATCATCGTTAGCCATTCAGCCATAATTGGTCATAGGCATAGAATCGAAATATAAAAATTATATCTATGGACTGTGGACATATGCCTCTCTAATCTCTAATTGTAAATAATCCATTAGAGATTTAATTTTATACTTACGTGTTTTCAATTTATTCGATTTATTCAGTTTATTCTTGTAATTTAGTTAATTTAATGTTCTTATCTATTTATTATCATTATAATTTAATTCATAATTTAATTAATCAATTGTAATTTAATCAATTTATAATTTGATCAGTCATTTTCTAGTTAATGATTTTGTGTTGATATACCATTGAATGACAGTTAATAAATTATTAAGTATCTCACAAAATTTTGTTAATATGCGTTTTTTATAACCGCATTTTATTATAAAAAAAATAATTTTGTTGTTTTAATTTGTCTGTGTCTCCCGTTGTAATTCTGTATTAGTTAATTTTATTTTTTTTTAATTCATTATTATTGTATAATTTCTAGATTATGAATATGTTAATAGAAAACCGTTTTTCTTTTGTGCATGTGGTGTTAACCTTTAATTAATTGTTGCACGGGCAAATGTTACCCTAGTCATTAAGTCAGAAATGTATGTAGTGTAAACAATTGTTGGTTAACCTAAATAAATAAATAATCGCACGCCATTTGCTAGCTTGCTACGCTACGAGCCATCTTGTGATATCATCGCTAAACAGAGCGTGAGGGTATCCTACCCTACGTTTTCGCATTTCTCGGATTCGCGTAGTTTATAGACAGCTGAGGCAATTCCCGTACTTTTAACAACGTTCGCAATCTCATCTCAGTCTCAAACTGTCAAAAATAGTAAGTATATCGTTTACCTACATTTTTGACGTAGTTGATTGTCGCTGGCATGAGATTGCGACTTCAATTTGAACATTTTTAGGTACGAGAATTGGCCCTCAGGTTATTTAATTAATAAAGTGCCTGTCTAACAATGACATGGTATGTTCTGCCTATCTTTTTAGTATAGACAGATAATGAGAAAACTATGGTGTTATCTTTTTACGAGATAAGAAACTACCTAACGGTCGAGAGCCACGTCACAATTAATAGATCTATATCTATCTTCAAATCAGTTCCGTGTCTGACTGCCTGACTGACCGAACTAGGTATAATTGTTCCTTTTATTGTAAATCCTAGCCGAAAAGTAAGACTCTCACTAATGCTACAGACCAAATCGGTGGGTAGTTAGGTATTCCAACATATAACTTAGCACAGTCGCTTCGATATTTCTTGGTACATTTCACAACTCGCCAAGCATGCAATTTTCCATATAACTACAACAGAATTTTGGATGACCTGCAATATAGCATTCTGTGACAAAATATTTAGACAACGATCAAAAAAAAGGTATGGGTAATACCCTCAATTTAAAAATAATAACGAGCGGTTAAAGCGGATAAAAAAAATAAGTGATACGAGACAAAAAAGGTTTCAGTAACAATTGGGTTAACTTCTGAAGGGTAGTCAAATAACCTAAGGTAGAGTTGGGTGTTTGGCAGTGTGATGTTAAAAGACTCGAAAAGGGAATAGATAGTAAGTAGTACCTCTAAAGGGTCCCGAAACGATCAATTGCAACCGTTGATTTTTACGTGATTGATTGATACACATTGATGCGCAAATTGATCGTATGCCAAGTGCTTGACAATCTTACTACCTACAGTAGAAATTGATGGCAATTGATCAATTGCGATTAATCGTTTCGGGATGTCCGTTTGCCCCGCACGGCCCCCCAGAATTTGCGTTTTGGGTGTGCACCAATGCAATGTACTCGCCTCTATTTTCAAAACTTCTAATTTTTCTAATCTTTTAAAAACAAAGACCGTTGAGGGGAAGCCTTCTCAGTCACGAAGTGCAGTTGCTGACTATTACTGTTCTGTTGTGTGATTTGATTTTATTACTTTTTTTTATTTCAATTAACTTGCACGCGTTTCTGCAAGTGCGTTGCGTGCACGTGTTTCTGTGACAAATAAACTTATTCTTCTTTCTTTCTTTCTTTTCTTTTTTAATTTACAAAGTCCGGCACTCTGACTATTTCGAGATAATTGTTTACTGCAATCAGCACTTCAAGGTTTATCATAGCAGAAAACATGAAAATATTCATGTACCGTCGCATGATCGTATCGACACCGGCGCGGGAAAACTGCAGCTCTCAGTAAACCAAAAATGGTTTTATGACAAGCGTTTACTTACACATTCAATTCAAGTGAAATTCATCTCTACACAGGCTTCATTAAACACCAGTTTATACATTAAAAAAAAATAACTTACATTAACTTTGAGGTACTTGTGCACTCCATATTTAGGGTCTGTGAGTCGCGCTGGTGGTTCCAGCTTCAATTTCTGAGCCCAGGGATTAGAGAACGGATTTTTTAAATAAACTAAAGCAAACACGAAGAGCATCTGAATGCTGTAATACAAAGTTAATAGGTTCGACACCACAACACGGTGTAGGCACTGACACAAACTCATTTTGTACGATTTCTCGGTGGTCGGCGGAGCGAAAGGTACGTGTGTTTCGGCCTCCTCCTCGCAGATGACTGGCTGAACTGAATGGCACGAACGCCAGTCGTACTCTTAACTAAACTCATCGGTTTATCCGGAAAGACGTAAAGACTTGTTCACAGGTGTTGATTTTCAACAGCAAAGATTGATTGCTTACTGTAACATAGTTGTCTAATGTCAATCTGCCTAGCCTTTTCCCAACTATGTTGTGGTTGGCTTCCAGTCTAACCGGATGCAACTGAATACCAGTATTTTACATGGAGCGACTGCCTATCTGACCTCCACAACCCAGTAACTGAGTAATACGATACCCCTTGGTAAGACTGGTTGTCAGACTTTCGGGCTTCTGACGACCCGTAACGACTGCCAAAGATCCACGAATGACAGCCGGGACCAACGGCTTAACGTGCTTTCCGAGTCTAATATGTTCAAGCAATTAGTGTATCGGCCTATAACATTGAACCTTACACCTAAGTGGGCCTATTTCACGATGTCCGAATAGCCACTACCTACTTACCGAATAAATTCATTTGTATGAAATTATCTGCCAAGTAAGTTAATAGGAACTTAATCGTAGGTGGTGAACAGGCCCTTAGACAGTTATGTAAAGTCAACACAGGACAGCGGAGCTTGTCATAATAATTATGCATTAATTTTACCGCAGAAGTTTTTGATCTTGAAATTCAAGGGCAAGAATTCAAGACTTGAATTCTTGACCTCCATCTAGACGCAGCTTTAAGGTCCCTACAAATAGGCGCGACTCGCAACGTGAATCGCGCCCGACACAAAGGCACCGCTCGCTCGTCGCGCGACACGCGGTCCTTCGACGTTCGCACGGACGTAAAAAATATCACGGCTATTTTTTTTCGCGCCGTTTTGTCAACGCTCTGCTTAGCGCCGAGACTTGAAAATCCAACAGTGTGTTTTGAGCCACGCGCTAGAATGCACTCTGTAATTGTTAAGTTGGATTCTCAACGCTCGGCTCAACAACGAGAGTTGAAAAATCCAGTGCGCGATAAAATCCCGCCGCGATATTTTAACGTCCGAGCGAACGTCGGCTGTCGCGTCGCGTGTCGCGCCTGTTTGTAGGAGCCTTTAGTCGGCCGTGTAGTGGTCGTCTAAATTGAATAATGAGCCAGGCTGTTTACATGCACTTCAACTAAACGAGGAGATCTCGCTCCTGTTCAGTAAAGAGCTCAATTTATGTTATAAATAAATCGCAGATCTGCGGTGTATCGCAATTTGTTTTTCTGTTGAATCGATCTATGAGAGCTATTTTTAAAAGCTTCGATCGAAATTAATTTAATCCTATCTGGACGTAGGTACCTAAGTGTGCACGCCTGATAGAGGTAGAGGAATGGGGAATCCAAATTCGAAAATGCATTCAAGATCACTGGAGACAATGGATTCACATGGTATTCAAGAAGTGGGCTGTGGGAGGAACTGAGAGGCTACTAGATCATGATTTTCTGAATAATTAAATAAAATAGGCACAAGACGAGAGCATACGTAGTTGATATTTTATTACTGTAACGCTTTCTCAGACTCCGAGAGGCTATCGGATACTTACCTAATACATACAGCGCATTTTAGTAAAGGAATAATAAAAGTTTATGGTAGGTAATGAAACGATCCGTAACGATGAATAAAATGTAATTTAATATTGTAATTTAATATAAATTTAATATTTTTTTATAATATAATTTTTAACAAATTAATACAAAAAGCACTTACAATAAAATAATTTATAATGTCTCGATCAAGTGATTAAGTAACCGCATTAGCCTTGATTAATGCAATAAAAAATATCAGAACTCAGATCCAGTAGGTACAGTTAATAGATAATATTTGTAAGAAGTATATAAGAACTTAAATATTACTAACAAAAATCAAATAACACGTAACTGACCAAACATTAAAATTAAATTTAGAAAAAGATAAATGAATAGTAGGACAAAGTACCTACAATTCACATCAATCAAGCAACATTACAAAATAATTAAATGAAGATGTAAATCCAAGATCTATTTGATTATGTATGAATCCAAATCTAAAGGCCCCTCCAAACAGACGCGACACGCGACGCTACAAAAAGGCACCGCGTGTCGCGCGACCAGCGGTGCCTTTGTGTCGCGCGACCAGCGGTGTCTTTGTGTCGCGCGACCAGAGCGGTGTCTTTGTGTCGCGCACCATTCGCGTCGCGTATCGCTCCTGTTTGTAGGAGCCTCAATTCGTGAAGTTGATGTTACAGCTTTTATTACAAACGTAGGACCTTGATGGCTTCGTGGAACTATAATGATGAAGTTGACATTATAAAAATAAAAGTATTTAAAAAAACTAAAAACAGGACTGCGATAAAAAACTTAAGTTAAAAAAAAAAAAGTGAAAGCTAAAAACAAGCCCATTTTAAATTAAATAAAAATTGGAAGCAGATAGGACCCAGTGGGGTTTTTTAGTTTTTTAATTGTTTTTTTTTATTTCCAGCTTTTTAGTTTACAAATGTGAAAGATTTCGCAGACGATTTAGTTCTTGCAAGGAGTTTTCAGGGTTATTACCC
Source organism: Cosmia trapezina (assembly GCA_905163495.3). Lineage (NCBI taxonomy): Eukaryota > Metazoa > Arthropoda > Insecta > Lepidoptera > Noctuidae > Cosmia > Cosmia trapezina. The sequence goes on from LR991024.1 coordinate 9,421,047, forward strand.
TACTGCGGCGAAGCCCAAAAGGAGGGTTATGTGTTTGATCTGTATGTAAGTATGTATGTATGTAGAGATAAACTACGATAACATGGCGCGCCCCTCCAAATTACTGTTTCAATGTGTGTAGTGACGTGACTAGTCGAGCAACAAATCCGTGGATTTGTTTTTGTTTGACGGCCGTCTCATTACGAACACATGCGTTGTGAATCTTGGTGGTGCATTGTAAATACTTTCACAAATACTTTCAAACGTTTTGAATTTTGGAGGGGCGCGCCATGTTATCGTAGTTTATCTCTATGTATGTGTGTATGTCCGTTTCTTTGTACCCTCGTAACTCCTAAACGAATGAACGGATTTGGATAAATTATACATCTTTAGATTTGTCTTGGTGGCGCGACTGTCACTGCCTACATTATTTTATTTTATTTCATTTTATCTTATGTAACACTTAAGGGTTTTTGCCTGAATTAAATTAATTTTATTTTTTTATTTTTATTTATTAACATCAAATAATAGGTCTTTACCTATGAAATTGCCGTTTTGTATGAAAAAATTTAAACGAATTTTTTTCATGTATTTTTTATTTGTATTAATCGAAGTAATCACCCATGCAATCAATGCATCTTTGCCAACTCAGTGGCAGTTTATTGATGCCCTTCTTAAAGAAATCAGCTGGTCGGGAGGCAACAAATTCTTCAAAGGCATTTTGTACTGCCTCTCGGGTATTGAATTTTTTTCCCGCCAAGAAGTTATCCAAATTCTGGAAAAAGTAGTAGTCTGTAGGCGCAAGGTCTGGTGAGTAGAGCGGATGACGGAGAGCTTCCAACCCCAGTTCTTGCAACTTGGAGACCGTCTGCTGTGCAGTATGAGGTCGCGCGTTGTCGTGCAGGAGCAGCGGAGACGAGCGATTGACCAATGCTGGTTGGAGATGTGCCAGCTTCTCCATCATTGTGTTCAGTTCTTCACAGTACACATCTGCAGTAATGCTCACCCCGTTTGGTAAGAAGCTGTGATGAATCACACCGGCGCTAGACCACCAAACAGTGACCATCACTTTTCTAGGGGTAAGTTTTCGTTTAGGGCATTGTTTAGGTGCTGAACCAGGATCCAACCAACTTGCTGAGCGCTTGCAGTTATCAAACAGAATCCATTTTTCATCGCAGGTAACAATGCGGTTCAAAATTCCTTCATTTGTATGTCTGTTGAGCAGTGCAAGGCACGTCTCGACGCGTACTTCGCGCTGGCGATCATTGAGTTCGTGGGGCACCCATTTGTCAAGCTTTTTTACCTTGCCAATTTGACGCAAATGGACCAATATTGTTTTGACGCTAACGTCGAAAGCTGCTGCTAATTCAGCCGTAGATTGTGTATCATCAGCTTCCACAATCGCCTTTAATTCGTAATTGTCGACCAAAGTCTTCGGACGACCGCGAGGTTCATTTTTCAGGTCGAAATTTCCAGAACGGAAGCGAGCAAACCAATAACAGGTGGTGCGTTGGTTTGTAGTGTTAGCTACGTAAACGTCGTTGATGTTGCGTGCCGCTTGTGCCGCGTTGCTGCCACGACGGTACTCATATTCCATAATTACTCGAATTTTTAACGTATCCATGATGACGAAAAAGATTGAAATGCGATGAAAATGTAACACTAATCAATAAACAAATGACTACTTTTGGAAAAAAAAATCCATGTTTTTAAAATAAAATTAATTTGAAATTAGAATTCTTAGCCAAACAAAAATTATTTTGATTTGAAATGGCCAGTACTGCAGAACGGCAATTTCATAGGTAAAGACCTAATTTAGAGTAAAATGACGGATTTCGTTTGGGATGACATAATATTCTGGAGTTCGAAATTTTTTTGTCTTCTAATACCATCGAGTGGGATATCGAAATCAAGGGTTTTAAAACGTGATTACAAAAATATATACAACTTATATGTTTAAAAGCAATTCGAAGTGACAAAACGAATTTTGATTTTAAAAAAATTGCTTTGAGCATAGTTAGCACATTGAAGGCTATTTGTGCACTTATCCAAAAAAGCTTTTAAATAACCCTCACGGCCGAAACTCTTTGCAAGAACTAAATCGCCTGCGAAATCTTTCACATTTGTAAACTAAAAAGCTGGAAATAAAAAAAGTAGGTAATTAAAAAAACTAAAAACCCAACTGCAGTAAAAAACTAAGACTGAAAAGCTAAAAACAAGCCATTTTAAATTTAATAAAAGTTGGAAGCAGGCAGGACCCATTCCATTTTTAGGGTTCCGTACCAAAATGGTAAAAAAGGAACCCTTATGGTCTCACTCAGTCTGTCTGTCTGTCTGTCACAGCTGAATATCTCAAGAACTACTAATGCTATCAACTTGAAATTTGGAATAGTTTTATATGACGTTTACCCAACTATTTTGCAAATAAAAAAGAAATAAAAATATTTATATTTTTTTTGTAACAGGTGCTGAAAGGGGTCTTGAAAATTAGGGTCTTAATTATTATTAACAAGTAGGGCTACTAGGGCATGTGGGGTATCATATGAAAGAACACTGTTTGCACATTCTTAAACATTTTTTAATTTTTTTTAGGCCGCATAGTTTTCGATTTTTGATGAAAAATCTAAAAAAAAAACCGTCCCCCCCCCCCCCTTATCTCCGAACTTTGCAAAGGGAAAAATCAGAAATTATTCTATGTGATAGAAGCAACGAATTAAGAATGATATAGAATCATAACTCTCTTACGAAGCCCGCTAAAACATGGTCCCATCATACTACTAAACTGATAACTATACGCTATACGCAACACACGCACAGACAAAATATTATACTTTGCTAAATTTATTTTCCGTACATGAATTCGCCCAACCATTCATTTGGGGCGCAATTTTATTTAGTAAGATAATGTTACAGTGAAACGGAAATATCGAAGCCAGGGAGTAGGTACGAGATGGATTATTAAGTAACCATGGTAACGGTAACATCACAGTATAAAACATAAGACTTTGGTGATATTGAGCATCGAGGATGGTGTAATGCAGTATAAAGTAGGAGTCAGTCATTTATTATGAACTCAATTATTATGAATTAATATGACACCTCTTTACCTTTAGTTTCCAATATTCCATTCTTTAAAAAAAGAAAGTAAATAGTTATTTCATTACTCACCAAATATGTAAAGAGGAAAAGGTACAGGTACAGCAGTGCTATTCTGTAAATATCTCACCGTGAAAACTTAGGTGAAGTGAGCTTAAAGTGAGCTGTCAATAGTGACAATAACTGGCATCAGATGGAATGACAGTTCATTTCAAGCTCACTTCACCCAAGTTTTCACGGTGAGATTTTTACAGAATAGACCGGCTGGATCTAAGTATTGAATTTCGTCACAATTTTTTAAAGTAGGTACTTAGCATAATATGCAATTTCCTTGATGTTTAATAGTTTTTTCTTGGTAAGTAATCGTATTATTGAAGGTCATTTATTGGAAAACGCCATCAGAAGTACGAGCCAAAATTTAAGGGGTGATTGTACCCGTGCTACTCAAAAACTTTAGGCACAACCAGGGAATCCGTTTCCGGAAACGTGTTTTTTTTTATATCCCAGCTCTCCTATACAGTATTCAGTCTTCCTCCTATAAATCAGCTGATTGAACACATTTAGTTTTTAATCATAGCCTGAGTAGGTAATTTATGCGGCCTACCCAAATGCATTTTCTTTGGTATTGTTCGGCGAATCGTTGAGGTCCTTAAGTTTTAAGTTGAGGTGCACAAATGCGTGCACTGACTGGACAGGTCCACTCATTCTGTGAGGTTCTTTCCTCAAAAGACCATTTCAGACACAAATCTACAAGGTCTTCACATGATCTGACCAAGATTATGTCTGGACTTTAAAAGAGATTGTGACCTCTGAGTTGGTTTCTTCCTTTCTTCTCAGAGTCAGATAGGAAACGACGACCTCATCTAGTTTTTATTAAAAATATGATTCACGAGTAAGTGTTTACAAACCTACTTACAGAAATAAATCATTTATCATTTATTTATCATTATGGGAGTATCAAAAATGTTTCGCGTTTCCGAATAAAGTTGTTCAGTATTAAGGACAAAAACATCTAAATATTGGTTCGCTGTATTTATCAGCTCATATATGAATGTCACGCAAGTGCCACGCCATAATTCTCGTTCTGTATTTTACGATAAAACACCTTTTTCGTTCCACGGAAAATCACTAATTGATTTAGTTTATGACGATTTGAATTCAATATAGATTATTATTTGCCATGTACCTAATGCAAACAAATTAATGAATGAATAATAATATATAATATAATACTTTTTATGCAACCTAATCAAAATTTAAATCAAATCAACTCAAATCAGTTTATTGCAAACATGTTTTGTACTGAGGTTGGCATAAGATTGGTTGGAACCAACAGATTTTTTTAACATACAATTGCCTGTGCGTGACGAATATAAATGTCTTCATTCCCAAAATATATACAGCATACCCTACTAGCACTAGTTGGTAACCACTCCAGTCATCCTCTCTTCTTTCAAAGCGGACTGTAGTAATCCACTGTAATCATTGAATCTCTTTTTTGGGAGTGCTCTAAACTGAAGGATACGAAACACTAACAGGAAATCCTATACATCCAATTTATAAAAACTCTGTAGGTAGTAGGTACATACAAAATATTATATTATAGTTACGTATTAAAAACTGGCTGGTTATCTGGTTGCATAATACAGACAACAATATTTTTACTCGAGGTTGTCTATCAGCGAACAAAACACGAAATTATGTCACTTTCCTGTGATAAGGTTATCCCGGTTTGTTTTTTACTTCCTTCTTTCCGTCTTTTACACCACTTTACCACACAGAAGGTCATTTTTGTCCTTGAAAAACTAGCTGTTTCTTGGATTTTTCACTAATCGAAACGATGTAGGCGTCTGTCACTGAGCGCGCGACAGACTGAGCGGCGAGTCGGTTGTAGTTTTTTCGCCCCGCCCCGCCGGTTGGAGTTTGCGTGGAACCATTTTTGAGCGGAATTCGTATTCTATATCATTCTTAATTCGTTGGATAGAAGTTTATGTAAAGATTACAGGAAAAATAAAACGATGTCTCTAAATAGCACACTTTTTCAGAAATCGGAACGGAACCCTCGGTGCGCGAGTCCGACTCGCTCTTGACCGGTTTTTATATTTTCAAACTCAAACAGGTCCCGCCTGCTTCCAACTTTTATTAAATTTAAAATGGGCTTGTTTTTAGTTTTTCAGTTTTAGTTTTTTACTGCAGTCGGGTTTTTTTAATTACTTTTTCTATTTTGATTTTCTTTTCGTGTTTTTTACGATTTGTCACTTCGAATTACTTACCATGATAACTTGATAAGTTATATATATTTTTGTAATCACCTTTTAATATTCTTCATTTTGATATCCCACTCAACGGTATTAGAACAAAAAAAAATTTCGAACTCCACAATATTGCACTTATTATGTTTTTGATTTTAATGTAGCCAGTGACACTCGCGCTACCAAGACAAACCTAAAGACGTATAATTTATTCAAATCCGTTTATTCGTTTAGGAGTTACGAGGGAACAAAGAAACGGACATACACACATACTTACATACATACCTACATACATACTAACATACAGGTTATTAGGTTCCAGGTAGGTCTAATACTAACTTATTTCTATGAGAGAAAGCCAGATAGAAGAAAAAGTAATGACAGCTTGACAACCTGACGTAAGTGTCATAACAAAGAAAATATAAGGAAAACGAATCGGTTTAGACCGATTTACAAAATATAATAATAATGAATGCAAAGTGTAAGTAAATGTGTAAGTGATGTAGTGTAAAAAAATAGATACTATAAGGTCAAACACATAATCCTCCTTTTGGGCTTCGCCGCAGTCGGGTAAAAACAATATTTAAATTGAAATATCTAAGACTACTACGGAGCTAACAATAGGTATCTACATCTCAAGAACTCTCACTGCGGAACACAAGAAAAGCATAAAACATGTGCTTAATCCACAATAAAACAAAATATAAAGAGTTACATATTTTTAAAGATTTACGGTTTCTCTCTCCTCCTTACAAATTGGTACCTTTGTGCCTATAAACAACCAGTTCCATGACCTTTGAGTCGCAATACATTTCCTTTAGGAAGCTCGTAAATGTCAGGTGCAAGTAAGAATTGCAAAAGAAAGTTGTAGTAATGAATTAATGATTTGACCCATGAATTTGAACAACTTTCAATATGGAGCAAATTTGTCGTGGTGGGGGCTTATAAAGTATTCCTGTAATCTGTGGCTATAGTACTTCATAACATAGACGATACAGTACTAAAAGTTGTTATATTTACAACTTTCTGTTACACTTCTCGCGGCTAGTCGTGATTTCGTGACAGATATTTTAATAAGTCACGAAATTAATATTATATTAAATTAAATGTCCGCAAAATTATCTACCAACCAAGACTAACGATGGTGGTTAGTTATAAATTCTTGCGAAATACAAAATACACGAAGAAAATGATACTTCGCACGTGCTTTCCTTCTTTTCTGGCATTACTCTAATAATAGTTCGACAGTTCCCGTATTTAATCCAGCCACAAACACACTGACAAACGAATACCTTCATGATGTAACACTATTTAGTGACGTGATGAGAATGAAATCTACGTCTGCTCTGCAGTAAAGGTAACCGATCTCTGATTTTCTAGGTAAAGTAAAGTAATATCAAGACACGAGTGAAAGTTTATCTTACTCAGATGGTGTGTCACTGTTACCGGGAAACCCAACCATTTCGCTGCTTACAGAGTGTAAATGATTAGCGTCGTCGTCTAAAAACGATTCAATGTTCGTATTTGTAAACAATTCCATATCTGCCCGAAACATTTCAAAATCATTCATAGTTGGCATTGTATTGCAAGCATGGTTTGGCAAATAAGAAGAACTACTAGCAGTTCTATCCGTGTTGTTAGATTTTCCTATTAATTTCTCTTCTTTAAACCTGTCCTGAGTTTCCTTCTCTATTTGCTCGAGGCGTTCTAGAATTTTTGACGGGTCAGCACCTTTTGGTCTGTCTTTAAAATCTATGTCGATTTCAATCCTGTTGAATTAAAAAACATAGTTTTAGTAAAAATCTCCTAATGACAATTCCGAAAATTGCTAATTTGTAATTTTAACACATTTTGTTTTTTGTGATTACAATGTTAAGTTTGTTTTTGAGATAAATTCTTTTCAACTACGGAACCCTTAGCCGGTTTTTTTTTTTGTTTTGTATTGGTAAAATTGGTAAGTAAGAATCACTCCCCGGTCTTTTTTAATGTTGGTTGGGATTGGGAAAGAAGGTGGTTGATAGCATTTTGAATTAGCGAAAAATGTAAATGACATTTACCCAGTTTCTTCTTTAAACTTGGCCCAATCTTCAAGTCTTGGGGCGCGTGGTATTTCAGCTGCCACCGCTCTAGACGCTCCTTCCATCGTCTGTTCCACCAGCTCTCTCTCAGCATCTGCAGCAACTATAAAGTATATAAAATCATAGGTGATCTAACTTCCCGCAATGAGCGAAGTTATAATTAGAAAGCGACCATCGACTAAAAATACGTTTAGAGATATGTCCGTCTTCACTGCTATTTTTTATACAATAAAAAAAATATTAAAAGTCATATTTGTATCAAAGTATACAACAAAGGCTACAAAATAAGCTATTTGAATCTACCAAAATACTTTGTTTTGTGCATGAATTATCGAGTTAAACTTGTAGTTGCGTTCTGCTTTATCAAACAATTTAAAAAAAAAACTCTTTTGCATATTGCTTCTATCGGAGTGGTCTTGTTCAGCTTTTTGAGATATGGCCGAAAAATGAAAAAAAATGGAAAGCCAAAATAATGGTTTTAATCTGCATAAATCTTAACAACAAACTTTAGAAAACTCAAATCAAAAACAACTTTTACAAACTCTTATTAATTATAATCTAAGTGTGTACCTATTTTTTTATTAAATAAAAAAAAAAACAAAATTGTCACTGAGCTAGTTTAATATTATTATTTAATAATATGTTATTAATTATTCTTGACCTTACACAAGACCAACTCGATAAACTTGAGCGGCTTCAAAATGTGTGTTTAAGGTTCATATTCGGTTTGCGCAAATATGACCATGTTTCTGAATATCGTGTCAAGCTCAAGTGGTTACCAATTCGCCTTCGCCGGAATGCTCATATGCTTTCCCTTTTGTATAATGTGCTCTTTTCCCCTTCCACCCCTCTCTATCTCAAGAAACGTTTCCAGTTTCTTTGCGACTCCCACGCGAAATTTTTAAGGTCATCAGATAACTTGAAGCTCAAAATGCCTATGCATTCCACAACTTTCCTCGACAAATCCTTTACTGTCCAGGCCGCTCGTTTGTGGAATGCATTGCCCGTTCAAATTAAACGCGCGCAGTCGTTACCTACGTTTAAAAGGCTCGTAAAGGAACATTACTTGTCGTTGTGATCTTGTTCTCATAGCTGTTAAATTAAACATCTGTAGTCTTCATTAATTTTCGTTGCTTAAATATTTAGTATGTATGTATTTATGTATCTATTATTTAGGATATGTATGTATCTATTTTAGTTTAATATTGTATAAGTTGATATTTACTATTTGCACCAACAACAGCCCCATTTTATATCGTGATAAATCACTGTCCATCCTAAGGTTGCCTGGAAGAGATCGCGGAAAGCGATAAGGCCGCCCATTGTATGTTTTGTAGTGTATATTATGTTTTCTTCTGTTATGTATTTTTGTGGTGTACAATAAAGTATATATAAATAAAATAAATAAATAATTATCTAATGTATTAGAGCGAAAAATACACTTAAACACACTTATTAAAATTAACTTCAAATCAAATTAACCTAAGTACAAAAATATCCCTGCGTATCAATAAATTTTGAATTAATTTTATGAGTTTGTGATGTGTATGGGACTTGGTGCCTTATTAAATAAATAAGTCCTAAATAGCAAAACGACCTATACCTAATCAAAACAACACTTGGTAAAATGTCCTACGAGCAGTACGAGCAGTTTGTCCTTTAGCAGAATTAGTGTTACTTAGAGTTCTACGAGCAGTTTGTCCTTTAGCAGAATTAGTGTTACTTAGAGTTCTACGAGCAGTTTGTCCTTTAGTAGAATTAGTGTTACTTAGAGTTCTACGAGCAGTTTGTCCTTTAGCAGAATTAGTCTTACTTAGAGTTCTACGAGCAGTTTGTCCTTTAGCAGAATTAGTGTTACTTAAGAGTTCTACGAGCAGTTTGTCCTTTAGCAGAATTAGTCTTACTTAGAGTTCTACGAGCAGTTTGTCCTTTAGCAGAATTAGTCTTACTTAGAGTTCTACGAGCAGGTTGTCCTTTAGCAGAATTACTGTTACTTAGAGTTCTACGAGCAGTTTGTCTTTTAGCAGAATTACTGTTACTTAGAGTTCTACGAGCAGTTTGTCCTTTAACAGAATGAGTCTTACTTAAAGTTCTACGAGTAGTTTGTGCTTTAGCAGAATTAATCTTACTTAGAGTTCTACGAGCAGTTTGTCCTTTAGCAGAATTAGTCTTACTTAGAGTTTTATGAGCAGTTTGTCCTTTAGCAGAATTAGTCTTACTTAGAGTTCTACGAGCAGTGTGTCCTTTAGCAGAATTAGTGTTACTTAAAGTTCTACGAGCAGATTGTCCTTTAGCAGAATTAATCATACTTAGAGTTCTACGAGCAGTTTGTTCTTTAGCAGATTTAGTCTTAATTCGAGTTTTACGAGCAGTTTGTCCTTTATCAGAATTAATCATACTTAGAGTTCTACGAGCAGTTTGTCCTTTAGCAGAATTAGTCTCACTAGACTTAGTTATGGCTCCCTATAGCATTTATTTGAAAGGTACACACGGCTACATAACAAGCTATACATTTCTGATTTAACAGAAAAAGAAAACTTAATCCTTTAAACCTATTTCAAAAAGAGTAGTTTCTTAATTCACATTTAACCATACTAAAACGAATAAAATAATTTTCATGAAAAAAAAATAACTGCTTCTGAATTCGGTGCCAAGCTAAGGGGCATTGAAGAAAAGACTTCAGAAACTATTATAGTTTTTTATGAAAATTATTTTTCACACCACCTGCTCGAAAATGTCAAATTATATGTCAAGCAACCTTAACCCAAAGTGAGTCATTAGTGGCCGGGGGCACAGCCGGTCAATAATGTTGTACTGGATTTCATTATGACCCGCTGGTCATGGACCTAATCCATACTAATATTATAAATTCGAAAGTAACTCTGTCTGTCTGTCTGTCTGTCTGTCTGTTACCTTTTCACGCCTAAACCACTGAACGGATTTCGATAAAATTTGGCAAGGCTATAGATGATATCCTGGGGACGGACATAGGCTACTTTTTTTTCAAAAATAATCCTACAGGGGGTGATAAAGGGGATAAAAGTTTGTATGGGAAGCTCAGTATTTCTTAAGTTAGGGATGTGAAAATTAAAATGTATGCTTTTGATAGGAAATAAAGAAATATGCGGTTCAGCGTTTTTGAAAAATCATCCCCTAAGGGGTAAAATAGGGGTTGATTTTAGAATTTACAAAACTGGACGGATTTCTACAAAATTTGGCAAGGCTTCATATGGCATCCTGGGGAAGGACATAGGATACTATTTTTTTTCAAAAATAATACTGCAGGGGGGGTGATATAGGGGATGAAAGTTTGTAAGGGAAACCCAGTATTTCTTAAGTTAGGGATAACAAATTTATGCTATTGGTAGGAAATGAAGAAATATGCGGTTTAGCGTTTTTGAAAAATCATACTCTGGGGGGGTAAAATAGGGGTTGATTTTAAAATTTACAAAACTGCACGGATTTCGATAAAATTTGGCAAGGCTATAGATGATATCCTGGGGACGGAAATAGGCTACTTTTTGTCTTAAAAAATAATCCTACAGGGGGTGATATAGGGGATGAAAGTTTGTATGGGAAACTCAATATTTCTTAAGTTAAGGATATGAAAATTAAAATGTATGCTTTTGATAGGAAATAAAGAAATATGCGGCTCAGCGTTTTTGAAAAATCATCGCCTAAGGGGGTAAAATAGGGGTTGATTTTAAAATTTACAAAACTGCACGGATTTCTCCAAATTTTGGCAAGGATAGATAGATAGATAGAATACTCTTTATTACGCACACCATAAAAATTACAGATATAAATGTTTAAATTTTACATAGGGTGACACAATGGACATAGACATAGGAATGGACATAGGATACTTTCAAAAACAATACTACGGGGGGTGATATAGGGTATGAAAGTTTGTAAGGGAAACCCAGTATTTCTTAAGTTAGGGATAACAAATTTATGCTATTGATAGGAAATTAAGAAATATGCGGTTCAGCGTTTTTTAAAAATCATCCCCTAAGTGGGGGTTGATTTTAAAATTTACAAAACTGCATGGATTTCGATAAAATTTGGCATAGCTATAGATATCATCCTGGGAAAGGACATGGGCTACTTTTTGTCTTAAAACATAATCCTACAAGGGGTGATATAATGGATGAAAGTTTGTATGGGAAACCCAGCATTTCTTAAGTTAGGAATATGAAAATTCAAATTTATGCTTTTGGTAGGACATAAAGAAATATATGGTACAGCGTTTTTTAAAAATCGTCCCCTAAGGGGTACAATAGGGGTTGACAAATGTTTGTGTACCTTCCTCTTTTTAAGAGATTTAAGGGATTGGAAATGTAGTCATAGTTCGAATCTTGAGGTAACATTTAGTCTTTATTTCATTCGACGTTTTTACGAGGAAATTATTTGAACGAGTGGACACTCGCACAAAAGTTATTTGTTATTAGAGCGTGACTGGCATAATAAATTTTAAGTAATTAACAAAGTCCCGCCGCCGCGTAAATCTGTATGTTTGAATGCGATAATGTCAAAAAGTACCGAACGGATTTTCATACGGTTTTCTCCAATGAACGGAGTGATTCAGTGTAGGCATGGGTTCGATATACCAAAACGTAACTTATATCGGATATGTGTTTATTATCATACCATATCGATATCTAAATATACATAACCGTTTTCACAAAAACTTCATCGAGCTATGGTTTATCCAAAGCGCAACAACGAGAACGAACTACGAATAATGTCGAATAAGGTAATAACGAACAAAACGCAAACTTCACATCACGAGGATATGACATCGACGGTTTTTATTCGCTTTGTCTCTGTCTTACCATTCAATGTTTTACTGGCGTAAAAGTGATGAAGCGAATATTACGTAACTTCGGCTAGTGATTGGTTATTTGGTTATTTATAGTGCGTGCGTAATATCTATATCCTAACGCGCTAGCAATAGGATAGCTAGAAATAGAGGAGCTCGTGGCTAAGTAATAACAGCCGCACGAGTCGATCCGTCAGGTTAAGCTACGCTTGCCGGGGTTGGTCAGTGGATGGGTGACCATCTTTACATATCGAGATTCCTCCGTGCCTCGGAAAGCACGTTAAGCCGTTGGTCCCGGCTGTTATTCGTGGATCTTTGACAGTCGTTACGGGTCGTCAGAAGCCCGAAAGTCTGACAACCAGTCTTACCAAGGGGTATCGTATTACCCAGTTACTGGGTTGTGGAGGTCAGATAGGCAGTCGCTCCATGTAAAATACTGGTATTCAGCTGCATCCGGTTAGACTGGAAGCCGACCCCAACATAGTTGGGAAAAGGCTAGGCAGATTGATTTAACGCGCTAGCAATAGGTCTAATTTCTATTTATTTAGTTACAACAAAGATTCCATAAGTTAGCAACTTTCCGGCGGCTACTCGATATCAGTGAGTAAAAGTGGGAGTTTGCGTTTGTCGTTAGTTTGCATTTCGTTCGTTTCAGTTACAGTTTGTGCAAATCATACGACTGATATCGATATCTGAAAACGGTTTTCGATATCGATATGAAAACTGAATATCGGTTACATATCCGTTAGCAACTAAATACGAAAACGCCCATGTCTAATTCAGTGTAATTCATTATGGTTTTGTGTAAATTGGCTGAAATATGACGACGACTGTTGAAGATGTCGGAAAAAATCATGCCGACTGGTAGCTTTATGCCTACTATACACGGTAACGATATATCGTAGCGATTTGAGTTTGCACAGTTATATCGGACGGCCCTATGTTTTCCACATGAACGTTCCCATGGGATATTTTCCGACATCCACGCGAGCGAAGCCGCGGGCAAAATCTAGTATACTATATAAACAGGACTGAGCTCTCCAAAAATCGTATCATACAAAAATGAACCTTAATGATTGCAGTTTAGGTTTACTTTTGATAGGATATCTTAGCTGAGGCAAAACGAGCCGAGAGAGAGGCCCCGAGTTGTGTAGTGTGTCCCTTTTGCTCAATTACCAACAGATAAAAATGATAAAGATGGTAGAAAAATTTCACCAACTACAAGTAGGTAAAATAAGTTACGTATATTTTTTTAGCATTTAGATTAGTTTGATTATGACTAAATACCCATTTTTTTTTATTAGATTATTTTTTTAATTAAGTATCATTATTACATAACAAAACTTCACATGCCATAAATAAGGCTAAATAGATTTAATGACCAGATAATGTAACATGTGAAACCACCGACTGTACCTACTCTATTTAAATGTGAATAAATGAATTTTGATTTTTTTTTTAATTTTGAGTTTTAAATAATTTTATTTATAGGTATATAAGTAAGCTCCATGAGTAAAATAGTCAAAATAATATAATTTTGATAAATGTTTGGTAGCTATCATATAATTAGTCTGGTAACACTAAAATCTGACATCAATGGTTTCATGGCGGTTTTTTTCTTTTTCAATTTAGATAGCGAAAATGGTGAGAAAGTGTTGCATCAAGAAATGTAAAAGTGAATGTTATGCTGGTTGTGGCATTTAATTTCACAGGTAAGGAACTTGTAAGGAATGACAAAGATAAGATAAGTCTCGATAAAAGACTTAAAATTGTCTAAGTAGTGTAACCATGCTCTAGACGTTTGGTAGACAGAATACTTAGTGTCTTCTATCTACAAAAGCTTTAAGTAGTGTATTTCTGATTAAAACTATTAATATTAGGCGCATAATAAATACAATTTGTACTTATGTATCGCATGATTGAAATAGCATTATTTTTATGTTGGTTACAGCTTTCCATCCAAAGAACAAATTCAACAAATAGGGTTGGATGTAATTCCAAAATCATTTTATTTCCCTTTGCTTCAATTACATACTTACCCAAACCAGCTCTGTAGAGTAAACGAAAAAAGAGCAAGAAAGTACCAGGGTCCCAGAACGAGATTCTACATGCCTACTTCATTATAAGCCACGTATACCTACGTGATCACATTTGGTGATTCGCCACAAGACGAGTCTCACCAATATTGTAGTCCTTCCTTCTTGCCTCAAAAACATGGGTAGGTACACGATTCAACACCGACATAGAACACAATAATGTTCAGTTTCATAAAGGAGCTTTCGAAAAAGGTCCATTTCTCTAGGTATAGTTTTTTTATTTCTAGTTTTATCATTTCACTATTATTTAATTACAATATGTTTGTACCTAATACAAACAATAATTTGAAATCACTTTGGGTCAACCGGACGCAAATTATCTCTGTATAAACGAATTTTCCTGTTTGTCATAAAAATGTTTGGTCACCCTATTAGAAAGAGATAAACTGCATCAATATGACATATCTCTCTCTGCTCGTGTTTTTGGTATGAGAGCTCAGTCCAGTTTTTATATTAGGTCCATGCCGCTGGTCTGGTATGTGATTTGAATTTGGAATCTCACATGCTCAGCTAAATTGGCAGTATAGTACTAACAAACACCCTTTGGTGCCAGAAAGAGGAAAGCCATTCTCGAAACTCTTACTACGCGTGGATGATATTCTCGATTTCCTACAAAATCATAACGACTGCTTCTTCATATCGTTGCCATGTTTTTGAAGACATAATATTGTAAGAATAATTAGATAACTACGAACCATTTTTTAAAAGGAATGTTTAGAGGAATGAGGAACAGGGTGTAAAGTTCACTCATCCTCTACTGAAAAGGGAGGATCCTCCGACGAGACGGGTGTTGTGTCTGGTGGGCTACTGCCCAACGGTTGATGTTGGGACGTTGTATATATGCTAATCGCGTGGTAAACTCTAATTGCGCGATGCAGGTTTGCGTGACGTCATGACATTGATGCGTAGTTCGTATGTGGCGATGTAGATGCCGCCACATCACTCCCCTCCGGAGACCGGAGATCGATAGTGGGCTGAGTCGTGTATCTTGCGATGCTTGCCAGTGCCAGTTGTGGTTCCAGTGAGTCGGAACCGGGTGCCGCATAGTTCACGGTGGATTGGAACTGTCTGCGGTGATACCCCAGTGATTCGGGGTGGCGCTGCGTTATGCTCCAGTGAGTCGGAGTGTACAGCGCTGAGTTGAGGTTGAGGCTGAAGGTGATGACCAGGAATGCGCGTCCGCTGCATGCTGGTGGTCAGGATACCCGTTGAAGCCGTGGGTTCTTGCTGGCTGTGTGACTCGCCGCTCGAAAGCTTGAGGAAGTGATGCTGATGACGTCACGCTGATGTAGTTGCACGAAGGCTGCGCTGACGTTCATGCTCGGGGTCACCAATTTAGAGGCATGAGGACCAGTGTGTAAAGTTCACTCATCCTCCATAGAAAAGGGAGGATCCTCCGACCAGACGGTTGATGTTGGGACGTTGTATATATATATGCTAATCGCGTGGTAAACTCTAATTGCGCGATGCAGGTTTGCGTGACGTCATGACATTGATGCGTAGTTCGTATGTGGCGATGTAGATGCCGCCACAAATGGAATAACATTAAAACTGGCATAAATAATAAAAGATACCGTACCGCGCCGTGATACCGTAATAGTAATTGGCTGTAACATTAGTTAATTTATTTTAAGTAAACTGCGCTAAGATTGCTGTGGATTTTGTGAATAAATAAATAAATAATAAAACCTATCTATACTACACTCGATTTATCACATTTTATCAAAAATACTCTATTTTCACGAGCGTCTCCAATGACGTTCTAAATTCAAAATGCATACAGCCAATCATCCAAAACCATTCTACCAGCCCTGTATAAAGCTTAGTTTACACAAACGCCACTTCCATGAGAGTGATATCAATAGACACACACGAAAAAACCGTAGAAGACTTTTTTTTTAGAAAATCGAATTGATCGTGTCTTGGCTACTTATTGGTAGACGCAATAAAGGCGCGAATTTTTGGCATTTAAACTTTAAATTTATCAACAAAGTATTATAAAATGTCGAGTGATGAAAGTGATTGTACTCCTGAATTCATTACAACCGAAGCTAATAATATTTTCAATGATTTACTGCCGGAAAAGTCAAAGGAAACTTATATAAAAGCCTACGACAATTTCCAAAAATGGAAAAGTACGAAAGGCGTCAAGTCCATTTCGGAACCAGTTCTATTAGTGTATTTTCATCATTTATCTTGTACTCAGAAGTCAAGTAGCCTATGGTGTACTTATTCAATGCTTAGGTCAACAATAAGCATGAAACACAATATAGACATCAAGACATACGCTAAGCTTTTAGCATTTCTAAAGAGGAAATCGGAAGGTCACCAATCAAAGAAATCGAAAGTTTTCACACTTAAGAATGTTGAAACTTTTTTAAATGAAGCTCCTGATCATAGTTATCTTGCCGTAAAAGTAAGTACATCATTTTATTTATAACTAAATAAAATACAACATGGTAGCAAAGCAACAAGAACGCTTAAGTATACTTACTGAATTTACGTATGTTGTTAGTAAAATTTATTTTTACTTTTGTTACAGGTGGCTTTAATTATTGGAGTGAATGGGTCTTGTCGTTGTCAAGAAATGGTAAACATGAAGGTCCAAGATATAGAAAAACACTCAGAAGAGTTGTTATTGATTAAGTTGCCAGACACTAAAACCAAAAGGGAAAGGTCATTTGTCATCCGCGGAGCATATGTAAAGGTTGTGGAAAAGTATCAAGCTCTGCGGCCTCCTAACATAAACACTAACCGATTTTTGTAGCGTTCGGTAGTGGAAAATGCACCCGTCAAGTGATTGGGAAGAACAAAATAAGTGCCATGCCGAAGGAAATTGCCAAATACTTAGGATTACCAAATATCGAGCTCTATACGGGTCATTCTTTTCGTCGAACGTCGGCTACACTGTTGGCGGATGCGGGAGCAGATATAACCCAAATAAAACGACATGGTGGCTGGAAATCGGATACAGTAGCGGAGGGCTACATTGAAAATTCTGTACAAAACAAAAATAAAATAAGCTGTCAAATTGGTACCAGCATCCCTTTAAAAACGTCATCTGATTCTTTTTCACCACAACCTTCAACATCACACCATCACATTCCATCTTCCCCTGAGCCTCATGCACCACCTTCACCAACTTTCACCACCCAAAATGCTCCTCTGCAAATACAAGATTCTGAAGCATTGACGAGCAATACTCAAATAAATTCCACATCAACATCTATAAACGTACCAAATAAAAACTTAACTTTATCTTTGCACAACTGGACTAATGTCTCAAATGTTACCATTAACTTCAATTAATATGTAAGTGCATATAACTAACTAGTTCTAAATATGTTATTCTTACTGTTTCTTTATTTAATAAATACTTTGTTTTTCGTACTATGCCTATTATTTTCTCACAGTAGGTGTAAAAAGTAGAGTATCCTCCTCTGGGATAAAGGTGTCTTTGCCTTGGGCTAGCTTGAATCCCTCAATGCATTCAGGATTCTTGTATTAACTCCCTCGCTTCGCTCGTGAGTTAAACTCTTATCCCGAATCCTTCATTGCGCTCGAGATTCAATATGACGCCCGTGACATAAGACACAACTTTAGCCCCTCGGTGCATAATCTACTATTATTCTTTGTGTTTATTTAGGTTTTTGAAGTCGGTTTTTTTTGGAATCGGTTAAAAATGGATCAGATATAATCAAAAACCTTGATGAAATAAATTCAAATCATAATCAAAGTCTAATTCTTCAACATCAAGATCATCACGGATAGTTTGTACCAACAGACTGTAGGCAAATCTGCAAATAAGAAATGGTAGATAAGTGGCATTTTATATGACAAAAGTTGACCATTATGTGTGGCATATAGTCGTATCGTGCCAAAATATAATTAATCACGAAAAACAATTTTGCAAAACTAGACCATTGCTATGGTCGGCTTCTGCGAATAGAAAAACCAAACTAATACTTATATTAAAAATGAAATTTTCAAATTTGCCAGCAACTTCGATGGTCGTATTCTGCTTAATAATAATTACTCAATTCTTTATATTTTGCTGGATCAAACCCAAAAATGGTCGTTATTAACACAAAAACTGGGTGATGATGGCACATGGTCTCATTTGACAATTTAATATCTTGAGTACAGATGTGGTTTCAAAAAAACGTGTCTTTAGAATATGTAAAGGAAAGTAAATCATATACCACAGGCATTCTAACTCATTTTCGTAAAAATCGGGGTTGCATGGTCGCTTTCTGCTTAACTACGCTCAATTTAGCACAAGCTATTTTTTTCGCGATTGAGCAGAATGATGAAAAAAAGATTTATTAAATGATTAAACCTTTCACTGTGCAAATATTTAGGTCAGCAAATAACCAGCTCGCGACAAGTTACATAAGCAAAGTATTTCTGAAAAGCACGCGCCGTGTTAACTACTTTTGTTAAAATCAGTCAGAAGAATCATTAAAATAACTTCAAATTGCCTAATTGTGAAATTACTTGTCTTAAATTATTTATTTTATGTAGGCAGGTACATACTTACTTGAAATTACACGAAACCATGCTCTAATAAGTAGGATCCTTATAGTCGGCTTTCTAAATATTAGCAGAGTTATTTTCAAATGAGTAAATATCATAGAACAAGGTCTTGTTGGTTATCGCATATGAGCCTGCTGTGTTAGCACGCAAACAGCACGCACAATATCACAGCTTTCTCTCAATAGCATTTATGAGGAGGCACCTTAGGTCGAGGTCACATTTAGGCAATTTAAAGTTACTTCACTGGGCATAATATTTATAGACCGATAATACTTAATTAGTAAGCCTATTCTTTCAAGCATCTATATTATAAATTCCCAATTCCCACCCGCCGCAGCTGCACAATCTAAGGTGGTGCCACGCCATATAAAAGAACATCAAATGAAGTTTACAGATTGAAGCTAAAATTCCAAATCCCTTATCAAAAAGTTTTTGAAAGTTCAAATCTAGAAGTCTTGGGAAAAAAGCGTCTTGCCTAGTGTAAAAGTGCCAGCTTTTTGTGTGATGAGGAGAATCTTTTATTACATAAATAAAGTAGGTAAACTACCTATGTAAGTGTTTGTGCGCATGCGTGTTTAAACATCACAAACTTTTTTTATCATGTTTAAGTCTAGTTGAATAATTATACAAATCCATTTCTTCAACTCTCGACTAAACTTGTTCAACAATACGCTAATACGTAGAGCTAATGAGCATAAATGGGCCTTATGTCACCTATTGCTGCTGTTTGTAGTCAGTTACAAAGTCTATTTATTTACGTGCGTAGCTAAATATTTTGAGAGAGTTCCCATGACCGTATCATCTGTGGCAAGATGACAGAACTCGGTAAAGTGCGTGTGGCAATCAACATTACTTACCTACTTCTAGCTAGTCTCATAATATTCTATGATTCTTTACCGAAATAGAAAGAATAGTTATATAATTGCTTCTAATGTACATCAAAGTAAGTTGTTAAATTATATAATAGAATCCATGTACATTCTGCCTTAATACAGCGTGCAAATGTGAAATGTAATACTTACAAAGTAGAGGACATTATAGAGATTACAAAAAATTATCATATAAGAAATCCTGCACAGAATAATAACATTTATCTACAAGTAGAAAGTAGATAGGTACATTATTTATAGACCGTCATAGATGCATAATAGGTAGGTACACCTCAAAAATGTGTAGGGATCAAGTACATTTTAGAAATTAAGAGTATCGCTGCAATTGAGGATTATTAAGTATTTTAACTTTTTTGGATCGTTGATTCTTTTTTAGTGAATTTTACTATTTGAATAAAGAATTTTCTTTAAATTTGATTAAAAATAGAAAATCAACTGTCAATCAGGATTCCATTACAAGTGTGTAATAGCGTTTTTACGAAACCATTACAATTTCTGCATCGGAACTGAAAAAAGTGCATCGATATGGAGCGACGACATCATTTGACACGAGAAGAGCTGATGAGAGCCGTCGGAATGTTGCAAGCTGGTTTCAGGCAACGAACTGTGACTGTCGCTCTTGGCACTACACATAAGCCGCCTCCACGCTATCGTATCACGGGCAGCGTGGCCGAGCGACATGGAGGATGATCTCGCATCACCACTCGCAGACAGAACCGGTACATCCAAAATACTGAACGACGGAATCGTACTATGACCGCCATGATGTTGGCTACGATGAGCAAGCTTGAAGAGCTGTGGAGACACAGCTCTTCAGGCTTGCTGATAAGCGACAAAACCATCCGAAATCGTTTACGTGAAGTGCGTCTGCGTTCTCGAAGGCCGTTGAGAGTTCCACTTATAGCACTCGTAGGGCCCGTTTACAATGGGCTCGCCATGACAGAAATTGGGACGAAGAAGACTGGCGTTGTGTTTGCTTTTCCGATGAATCTCGTTTCGGTATGAGGGCGGATACAAGACGTAGGTACTCGAGTTTGGAGGACCTCTGGACGTCAAGAACGTTTGAAATTTTGTCAGGAATTTAATTCATATGGAGGGGGAACAATAATGGTTTGGGCCGCTATTTGGATCGGTGGAAGAACCGATCTCATTTGGATCAGGGCAACCGCAATCGTATCAGACGTGATCATACTTTTGCGAAGCTGGTTGGGTGATTCGTTTCGACAAATGCACGACTTGCGACTTGTGCTAATTTCCCACCAATAATGAGCCAAACTTAGAGTAATTAGACTATTAATTCTATGGAGCCAAACATATTTTCTGTCCAAACCTACCCAAAATACATTATACATATAGTTACTTAATAATTATTCTTCTTTAAAAATGTAAAGTGGCTTTGCAAATACTTTATCACGAAATTATAACCCCAAAATAATTTAAGTAAATAAAAAGTAAGCTCAACAACTAAAACCCGACTACTGAAAAGCACGCTCTAAAAAGTATGAAACGAGAAAATATTCTCATCTGAAATTAAAAAAAGACAGACTTACCTAAGTATTAAAAATCCGGAGTCACACGTAGGTATAATCTGTTCGACTCATAACATGACGTGTGACTCTGGATTTTTAATAAGTAGGTAAGTATGTCTTTTTCTAATTTCAGATGAGAATATTTTCTTCAATTTTCTTGTTTCATACTTTTTAGAGCGTGATTTTTCAGTAGTCGGGTTTTAGTTTTTGAGCTTACTTTTTTACTAGAAGAATTAGAACTAGAAGAAGTAAGTAAGTAGTTAATCTTTGGACAAATAATGTAAAAGCGAAGAAGTAGGTAGGTACTGCATAGTGCATACCTTTAGAGCGACGATGATATGCGCTGGTAGTGCGACGCAGACCCCTCGCTATGTTACCACAGACTGGCTCCAGAGACGTCAATTTACTTCCACTGCCCAGCCAGTCATCATCTTTTGAGTAAAGAAATCCATTATTAGGTTACGAACAAACAAGCCGACGCGACGCCGACGGCACACCCGATGGTAAAGCTTTGGTTTCCTAAGAAAACGGTTCCGTCATATTATAACGGCCATCATGAAAATCTGTAATTTTCATTAGTATTTGACATTAAGTTAAACCCCGCCTCCCAAAGATTTAAATCGCTAGATTTTTGAAAATATCAGCTGTCCTGTACAAAACTTCAATACCTACTCGACCCAAATGTAGGTATATCTTTCCCATCGAGAAAGTTCATCAGTTTGATGGTCTGTACCACATCCATAAGTTTGACCACACGCTACAATCTTCACGAAGACCAGGGGCCGTACTATGACGTGAAAAAAAGATCATGAATCCATCATGGTTCCAGTGTGAGAGAGAGGCGGAGCTTAAATACGACCTATAGCACCATCCTTTTATCACAACGAAACCATGATAAATCCAAGATCTTTTTTTACGTTATAGTAACCGCCCCAGCTTTAGATGAATTTACAATACTTACCCATAAGCGTATGTAGTATTTGTAGTCTAGTTCGCTGATCATCATTGCCGCTGCGTCTGTCATGTGCAGTTTTCGGTCTAATTGGAAGATCTGGGTGCGTTGGTCTAACACCAGCATTCTCTGTTGTCGCTGGACGACGTAGAATTAGTATACGTGAAGAACGACATAAGTTTACATTGTCACCATCACAATCTGGACCTGGAATATCCTGCAAGGAATTATTTAGGATTAATAAACTGGCTATGGTCGATACTCTGTAGTAAAGGCGTCATTGTCTAGCACATTAGTGGTCCTGAAACTGTCGAATAGGAAAATTGGTTCATGGGCCAACCGTCGTCGGGCAATTCCAGACTCCATTATGTAGGTACTAAGAGCCTTGTAGGATTAGACGGTAGATTAAGGAACTTGTCAACTCGTAGAATAGATATGGACTCCCAGAAGAGAGGAGAAGATTCTGTTCAAAATAGAAACTTTGTGTCAGTTCCTAAATCATTTATATATGCTCTTAATATGCTCTTCTACGAAAAGTTAATTATTATGATTAATGTCCAATCATGGTTTAATTGATAAGTTAATGACAAAGAGACGCACGCGTAGACGCATACAATAACAAACACTGATAAAACACCACACCACCACTGCTCTCACAGTGGTGATGAAATAATGTACACAAAGTAAAGCGCCTGTCTGGGTTCGGACCCACGACCTACAACTCGTAAGTCGGGGCCGTTACCACTGGGCCACCACTGCTCGAAAGAAGAGCTTAGGTAGTCTATCTTTAGACTACAATGCAGTAAACGCTTACTTACGTAAACGTTTACTACTATTTACAATCTCCCACAAATACCTAATGTTCTAGAATCTATGGTAATAGGGTTTCGAAATCAACATAGGCTTTGTCAGATACTTTAGGATACACGTTCCCAATATTTTTTATCAACATTATTATTGTGTATTCCAACCATCTGACGTGTATTTATACAACATTAGTTTTTAGGGTTCCGTACCAAAATGGTAAAAAACGGAACCCTTATGGTGTGACTCAGTCTGTCTGTCTGTCTGTCTGTCACACCTGGATATCTCAAGAACTATTAATGCTATCAACTTGAAATTTAGAAAAGTTTTAGATGACGTTTACCTAACTGTTTTGCAAATAAGAAAGAAGTAAAAATATTTATATTTTTTTTTGTAACAGGGACTGAAAGGGGTCTTAAAAATTCAAAGTGAGGCTACTAGGGCATGTGGGGTATCATATGGAAGAACGCTGCTTGCACATTCTCAAACATTTTTATTTTTTTTTAGGCCACATTGTTTTCGACTTTTGATGAAAAATGTAAAAAAAATACCGTTCCCTCCTCCCCCCCTTATCTCCAAAGTTTTCAAAGATAAAAATCTGAAGTTATTCTATGTGATACAAGTTTATGTAAAGATTACAGGAAAAATAAGACGATGTCTCTAAATAGCACACTTTTTCAGGAATCGGAACGGAACCCTCGGTGCGCGAGTCCGACTCGCGCTTGACCGGTTTTTGTTTAACCTAAACCCGAAAAGGGGTCATTGTACTCATCATTTTGAACAATTTTTTCTATGGGACCAACCTTGAAATCGTGAAAAAAAATCAGCTGTTCAGTACATTTTGACGAGTTTGATGTAGATAAATGTACTTCAAAATGATGAGTACAAATGACCCGTTTTCGGGTTTAGGGTAAACAAAAACTAATTTTATTTATTTATTTTAATTTCCAAGTAACAAGACTCACGGTAAACAATATGTTGATGTTATAATGTTGTATAAAAAATATGTTATTGAAGATCATAACAAATAACATTTCAAGGGAATCCCAAGTTACCCATCATACGTAGGCACATACCTAGTTAAAACTGCTATTACGTCTACGTTCTACGACTTCGGTTGGCGACCTTGTGTGGTTGATCGTGACGAGAATTGATGATGATGCGATTGTGCTGTTGATTTTGGACATACCTTACCTATCCCTTTCTTTAATGTCCCGTGCGTGTTTATCTTACTTTCACAAAATAATCATTACTTAGCTGTTATTTCTCCCATCTTTTCCGATAGCCGATTAGCCACACGGTCGTAAACATAATTTTATTATACATATTATTAAATTAGAATGGGGTCCAAAGCGCGAAAACAATATACTTAGGTGTTATTGACAGCCAACTGGGTTTTCTTGTAGTCAATGTGCGTAAACTATAGGTACACACACCAAAGGAATTAAGTAACCAGACACGCACACTACAAAACTATATCCTACTGTACGTACTGCTCACAATGACAGCCTCGCACACATCCCATTCATAGAGTGAGTGCGCTGACGTCTTTTAAATGATAGTGTAATATAATTTCGCAATGTAGGATAGTTGCTCTCGTGGCGCAACAGGTAAGCATTCAACCTACAGTGACAGAATGATCTGAGTTCGAGCCTCGAGTTTACTAAAATATTATTTTTGAGATTTTGTAATTTAAAATGAATATACTAACTGAATAAAGCGATACTCTGACCAGTTTGAGAATCTACCACAAGTTTCTCGCCTACTTAAAATTATTTCCCAGTTTAGAAGCTAACTACCCGCTTTAAAAATATATTCCTGCCTTTAATTGTGAACTTATGTAGTCAGTCTGCATTAGCAACTACACATTATACTCTTTCTTTTGCACTTGAAGTTTGTGATTGTGATATATTGATTAATTTAGACCATGCATCATTTAACAAGATTTCAAAAAGCTCAGATTATTGTTTTGCATGAGAAAAAAAATATTTCTATTAGTGAAATCGCAAGGCGCCCAATGCTATCGGTGAGTGAAATTATTATTAGAATGTATTAATTTATTATGTCACCGTGATCCCACCCAGTAATTTTATTATGATTGTCTGTTGTATCTCATTTAACGAATTGTGGATATGAATAGTTGAATCTAATAGGAAATGACACCGGAATAGTTGAATTTAGTATAATGAGTGGCTATGCAGTTAACAAATAAATACAATTTTTGTTAACTGCATAGCCACTCATTATATCGATAATTATTTAATCATTTCCATTATTGGTTTACACAGTATTATAGTAATAGTTTTTTATCTGTGTTTTGTAATAAAATATTCAAAAATAATGAATATGTTTGTAAATGATTAGATAATAATAATAAAATACAATTTTAAAAGATTTCATTTTTTATCTAAAATATTTAAAAATGTAAATTGCATGTATGGTAATTAAACAAAGGATTTCTATTCTAAATAAAGTATAATAATATTGTTTAATACTTTTTAGAAAAAATAAAAAATCATCATTATATTATATTATTTGTTGTTTGTTTTTTTTATTTGTGTCATTATTATATTATATTATTTTTTATTTTTTATAAGTATGATATTATGTATTTCCTAGGTCACTCGCCCTGCCTTTTTATTTCCATTTTATCGTATTATAATTTTTATTATTACTGACCACTAGCCTTATATATCAATTGTATTTAAGTATATAAATATATATTCTCTGCATTGTATTTATATTGTGTAACTTTTATTTCTTAATTTATAATTTGGGAGGTGTATGTTTAGACCTAATATTTTCACTTTTTTTTTGTAGAGAAAAACCGTTTGACTGTGGGTGCATTGTCACTGAGACAAGCGAAATAAACCGTCGCCTGCCTGGACCGACACCATTGGCTTACACAAATGTTTCGCCTCGGCATCGTGCGTGAAATTGTTGCCACCCATACATCAGATCCATTCGCTTAGACCAGCATAACAGCAGCAGCACACAACGTCATTAAACAAACTGTACGGAACCACCTGCAAGCAGACGGTTTGACATGTTGCAAACCGACGCGTAAAATTTTGTTATATACCGTGCACCGTCAAAATTGCGGAATATCGGCACTTCGATTGACAAAACAATGTCGTCATAATTACTGATGAAAAATGTCTTCGTCGAAAATCACCACCGACTTATCGTAACATACATATTATATACTACCTTTAAATTTCAGACATTTTAACGTTTTTAAATCTATTATTTTCCTAGAAATAATTAATAATGGTTGGTAATAATTATAATACCTACTGTTCCCGATACAGGTGGTAAATGTTTTTATTTTAATTTTAATTTTCAAAAATGTAGGTAATTCATATCTGTATATAACTGAACTAGCGACCCGGCCCTGATTCGCACGGTTTTTACGACTTGTTAAAACATGAAGGTTTCTACATATAATATATAAGTTAAATATTTATCATGATAGTGAAAACCGCATCAAAATCTGTGGCGTTAGAAGAACAACGCGGCTACACAGACAGACATGAAAAGCGACTTTATTTTATAATAGATACCTAAACGAAATACTTAATACTTTCACAGCATATTTAGCCATAATAAATTAAGTCGGCGGTACTGTGTAGGTAGTAGTGTGTGAGTGATGTTATTGTTACTGGATCAGATTATATTTGTTATCTATGTGACATGTTTATTCACTCCGCCCATTGTTGTATACATATTATATAATGGTATAAAAAGATGTAATAGCATGTTCTAAACATATTGTTGTATTTATAATAAAACATGTTCACTTTTGATGTTCTTTTTTTTAAATAAAGATATTTATTAAAAATTGTTTTATTTATTTAAGCAATTTTAAATAAATAAAACATTTTCTTAAGAGCGTTGTTGCATTTTTCATACGTAAATCGAGAACTTGGGAGATTTTGAAGTGATTTTGGTCACATAATTTATTTTTTTAGCTTCTTTTGACTTCAATCATCGTAATTATCATATATTTTTATTTAAAGTCTATTAAAAAAAACTTGTTCAAATTGAATTATTGACTACGAAAACAGTCGATTTCGAAGGCGCGATTTCCAGATGACGCGCGAAGGCTCAACTTTGAAGTAATCTTACACCAATTATTACTACTAATTAAGAAGGTAAAGTGGTATTCATTCGAAGAGGCATATCCTGAAATTTAAATTGCATTGAGAAAAGTTTGATTTTTAATTCATTAACTTGTATTTTAATCACGTCTAAGATAATCAAAAATCGAGAAATCGACTACAAAAAAACACGTCATTTCTCAGAATCTAAAAGTCATTTGGCAACACAAATCATTTTATACGTAAGAAGAAAGATTGTACTATATATGTGTAAAAAATAAAACATATCTGTCTTCAATCATTTACGAAAATAATTTTTTAAAGTGAGTATAAAATCGGGTGCATCGAACGGCCTAAGTCAGTCGCGCTCTGGCGCTCTTCGACGCAGGACCTACGTCGGTTGACCTCCCGCCGCCGCGCATGCGCCTCGCGTGATATATAGTCAATTGTAGTGCGACTAAATATTTTTGATCCTTTCATTTAAGTAATATTTTAAGAAGCTAACGTGGTAGGCACACTTACTTTAGGAGAATTATGTTACAATTCTTGAATTATGTTGTATTACTTGTAATATTGATATTGTAATTACAATATCAATAATACAATATAATTTGGTCAAAATGTAAATCCAAGATGGTGGCTGCGAAAATTTTTAAATTTTTCGTCATGGGGATCGTTCCCATTGTTCTCGAGGATGCTAAAGCCGATAGTGACGTTAAAATGTAAATCCAAGATGGCGGCTGCGAACATTTTCAAATTTTTCATCATGGGTATCGTTTTCATGGTTCTTCTGGGTGCTAACGTCGATAGTGTAGTCAAAATGTAAATCCAAGATGGCTACAAGAATTTTGGAGGATGAATATGGAGAAAAAATTTATATCAGATTTTTATTTGAAATCTCTACTGCCACAATCTCTATTGTGGATCCGTGACAAAGGAGACGGAAACCATGTCATATAAACTTGGGCCTGGGCCTGGGTTGTAAAAAAATGAAATTGGTGTCAATTTATAGCTACTATATTATCAAACCATCACTGAACATTTTGCGGATTTTCGCGGTCTGAGTTCCGAGTTAAAAGAGATGTAATAAAAGTGAGGTTACATAACGATCTACATATAGGTACTTAACAGCTGATTTTTGAAGTTCTTCAGCTCGACGACCACGTAAACTCCCACTCACACACTCACTTTGCCACAATTTACACAACGATCCATGGTGCCAATATGAAATCAGTAGGCTGGTCGTAATATACAAAATAACAAGTTCAAGTCCAACGTTTATGCGGGGTTCTCCGTACCGTGTCCGGTGTGGTAGCAAGGTTCGTACAAGAAGCAAGATCAGAAGTCCGCAGAAAGAAAACAGGAAAACATCAATAAAACTATGGGAAATACACTCAAATCGCGACCGCACTTAACGATACGAAACGAGTGAGGCATAGATAAAGGCACTATATAAAGGTGTGTCCAAATATAGAGCGGCATTTGAGCGCGGCTGCCACGCGCGGCTAGCCGCGCTCTGATCGGACAAGGGCCGCGCGCGGCGGTGTTGAGCATAATATATCTTCTCGTCTCACATCAGTGATGACCTCTGGCACTGAAACGTGCGGCTTGCGGCTTGGTAGATGTCACATGTCTTCGAATTCTTGGTTCTGGGCGGTTTCCTCACGATATTTTCCTTCACTGATTTGAGAGTAGTGGTGATGAAATTATTTACACAAAGTGCCTGCCTGAGTTCGAAACCATGACCTACTCGTATGTCGGGATCGTTACCGTTGGGCCACCATTGCATTGCTCTCTTGGGCCGCATAGTGCAGTCAATCATCCCTTCTAGGATGATTGACTTCACTATCAGCTTCATCCTCGAGAACTATGAAAACGACATCCATGACGAAAAATTTTAAAATTTTCGCAGCCGCCATCTTGGATTTTAATTTTGACTTCACTATTGGCTATAGTCGAAATCGAAAACTTTGAAAACGATACCTATACAAATCCTTATCACTTACCACTGACGTGCGACGTGTGGTCGACTGTATAGTCATTAGGTCGACTGGGCACGTACAATACCTGCCTAGGCTAATAAACATTATAAAACCAACCCCACACGAACGCAGCAGTACTATTATTTATTCTGTGGCAGCGGGGTGACCTACCTATTTGAAATTTGAAAACAGTAAACCAAACATTTGCGCATGAGGCGGCTTTATGTATTTATGTATTAGTGTTGGTTCAAATTCAACTGTTTTATGCACTTGATGCGGTTGGTAAACCTATGCCGCAAGAAAAATAAATAATTATAGCTAGCGCGTGGCGTCTTTATCTACATTAAAATAGGGCTTAAATTGAACTGTTTTACACAAAAAAACGATGATTTTGGACAAAAGATGGCTCCGCTGTTAACAAAATTTTATTCTGATTGTGTTCTCCCAGAAATTATAGATCCAAGGAAAAGTCAATCAATCCCCTTAGACAAATGAATAAAATAAATAATAAATAAATATCCTTGGACATTTCACACAACGCCATCTAGTCCCAAGCTAAGCAACCTAATGCTTGTGTTATGGTAACGAGATGGCTGATAAACTTCTTACATACATTTTTTTTTGTAAATACATACATATTATAGATAGAAAAACACCCAGACTCGGAAACAAATAAGTACTTGTAGGTCGTACAAATATTTGTTCCGTGCGGGAATCGAACCCACAACATGCTGCGCAGCAGTCAATTGCTCAGCCACTGCGCCAACCGTGTCGTCAAATACGAATACTTTTATAAAACTTCAATTACTTATAAGTATACAAATACTTAAGCAAATAAGTAAAATGAGTTTATTTTTTTTAAGTACCTACATAATATTATTTTCTTCATGCATATTTGTATAAATTTAATTAAAATACACTAATAATGTATTGTGGACAGTCTTTTTATCTTCTCCGTAAACCTCTAGCTTTTACTTCAAAAAAATATAGGTACGCCATAGCTACGATCAAGATCGTTTAGTCGTCGCAGCATCGCAACTGTGTGCCGTACATGAGGAAAAACGCACACACGCGCACTCGCTACGCGGCGTCGAGCGTCAGATGTTTAAAATCCGAGCGCGAAAATATGCGACCACAGTCTTAACAAAAATTGTTCTAATTGCTTTAGCTTAAAATAATAAATCGCAAAAAGAATCATCACTTCAGAGATTTGAACTCACACCGTAGTACTCAGAAGTATAATGCCTTATTCGTTGGGCTACGAACGCTAAAGTTTTCAACGCGAAATTATGTTATACTATAATTGAGAAGACATTAGCGCACTCACTCGCACAGAACGCGATGTGTGCGTGTGGGCATTGTGTGCTGTACGTAATGAATCGTTTTAACAGTAGCAATACAGTTTTGTAGTGTCACGCACACTACAACACTGGTTACTTATCTCTGTTGCAGACTGACTGACTGTTCTCTGTGCGTACTTAAATTTTTTTAATCTAGTCGTACTAAGTAAGTAGGTATCTCTATTCTTTATCAGGTTTTCACTTCCCCCTAAAGAACTAAGAAAAGAAAACACTAACGTCTTGTGATGTAGAAGAGCCTGGTTCAGGTTCCACTGGCGTAGGGTCTGTAACCTTCGGCAATAAGTCTGGTTCAGCTTCATGTTCGCTGTCAGAAGACGATGATCCTGCGTCGAATATTCCATCAGAGTCGTCTGGCGAAATGATTAACGTTTTATTTATCTTTCTTGGTCTTTCTAACCGAAATTACTAAATTACGGAGGAGCTCGTGGCTAAGTAATAACAGCCGCACGGGTCGATCTATCAGGCTTGCCGGGGTTGGTCAGTGGATGGGTGACCATCTTTACATAGCGAGACTCCTCTGTGACTCGGACAGCACGTTAAGCCGTTGGTCCCGGCTGTCATTCGTGGATCTTTGACAGTCATTACGGGTCGTGAGAAGCCCTCAGAAGTCTGACAACAAGTCTTACCAATTAGGGGTACCTATCGTATTACCCAGTTACTGGGTTGTGGAGGTCAGACAGGCAGTCGCTCCATGTAAAATACTGGTATTCAGCTGCATCCGGTTAGACTGGAAGCCGACCCCAACGTAGTTGGGAAAAGTTTAGGAAGATTGATTGGTCTTTGTAACCGAAATACGTACCTAGTAATTAGGGTCTAAAGAACCACAGTACAAGTGGACAAGTCTTTTTGTACCGACAGCCACTGGCATTGCTGCTGACCCACATAATTGTTGACAAAACATCAATCAATACACAAATATAACTGTGCGATTTTTGTTACTGTTAGAAAGTTAAGTAGGCATGTGATGTGGTAACCCCATGTTGTGTTGTGATAACGGTCTACGTTCCTCATGTGGAGAGGTCTAACAAGTATGTCCAGCAATAGTCAGTTATTGTTGATGAATAATTGAGTTATTTTCTCCTCAGCAACGAAACCATTCTCAAAACTGAATCGCTTGCAAACACGCAACACAAATCTTCGTGAGGCTATAATTTCTGTTACCATGTAGTTTTGCATGCATTGAAAATCTTCATCATTAATAATCTCCCAGATTTGCCAACTAAATGATGAATTTAATCATTTTATTTAAGTAAGCAGGTTTAAACCTTTCTATCTTTAAAAAATAAAATTGCCGAATGTGCGCACACTTCAGAACGGTTGCACCTATTTGGCTAGGTAATTCTTTTTTTGTTGTCTATGTAATTGTCAGGAAAATTGAAAAATTCGGAAAGTGCACTTTCTAAGGGAATTTTGTATGAATTTTTGAAATGTTGACAGGACAACGTTTGTCGGGTCAGCTAGTGGCTAATACAAAAGAACATAGTTTTTCAGCACTTTTAAATCATCTATCTATCTACCTTCTATCGATATCTCAATAAATAAAAAGAGAAGTCCTGACTGACTGACCGACTGATTGACTGACTCATCAACGCCCAACCCAAACCCTTGAACCTAGAAAGCTGGAATTTTGCACAGAGATTCCCTTTATAATGAAGCCAAGGAATAAGGAAGGATTTCTCGGTAGTAGGTACGTTCCCGTGGGATATTTTTCGACATCCACGCGAATGACGCCGCGTGCAAAAGCTACTTTGATAATAAATACAATTTATACATACATTCAATGTCAGTATGCAAAGGTCTGTCATCCAGATAGACGAGCATGGGCAATGCAGCAGCGACACGAGAGCGATAGTCGAAGTCATCAGCTGCCGGCGTCCCGGTAAGAGTGAGCCTTCTGAGAGCAGTGCATACTCCCAGCGTCCAAAGGCGACCAGAGTCCGATATAGGATTGCTGTGAGATGAAGATATAAAAACATGAAGGTTACTAAGTTATATTCCACTAAAGTCCAAGGATTTGCAACAAAAGACGTCTTCGTAAGACGCTCAATGATGAAAATGAGATGACCTTTTGGTGACTAAGAACGTAAAATCTGCTTAAATCTTGTGATCATGAAATAAGTAATTCAGACATACTCAGCCAAGTTCAGTGTGTGCAATTTCTGCAACGCGGCTAGGGGTTGCAAGTCATGAAGGCGGTTTCCAGCCGCGAACAGCTCTCTCAAGGCTCCTAGGCCCCAAACGCCGTCCAAAGTCGATAAGCCGCATCGATTGATGCTCAATATCTGTCCAAGGTAAAAATTTATTAAAGTTTTGGATAGATGCAGACAACAGAAGATTCTACATAATAATATGGACGCTCAGCACGGCCTAGGTATTTACCCATTGCCATCAAACTAACCGACTAACTGGTCTATTCATCTTAGAAGTAATTTTGGAAGAATGAAGCAAAATAAAACGCGATAGAAAAACTACGAGCAACGGAGCAATGCTTAGCATGCTTAGCACATGCAAGTTTTCAATTGTATTGTAAACAATTAGGCACTAAAGTAGGTAGATCTAGATAGATTTATTTAGGTATTCATTCTTTTATTTGTCTTACATACCATTACAGGGTAACACAATGCAATAATAACGCTTATCTTCACTGTATGTTGTGCAGAGCCGGCGAACGTAAATTAAACTTACTTTGAGATGAACTAAACCGATGCCAAGATCGCGCAAAGATGAAAGTGCGCTGCCGTCTAATGTCAAGGTGCGAAGTCTTGGAGACAAAACGTGGAGTCTTCTCAAGCCAACTCGATCTGCTACCACGCGGAGTTTAGCCTCTCGAATGCGCAAGACCTCATCGTCTGTTGTCACACCGCTGCTTTGTTTCTGGATCAAAAATGTATGGTATACTGAGCAGTTGTCTTCGTTCAGGATTCATGGGACGTGGCCAAAGTGCAGGTCGATTGTCTTTGATAGACGACTCTTTTTGGAGAGGATGTGAGCGACTCCGGGCGGAAAATCTTTGCGAGGCCCTTGTCCTTTGTGTAGCTAAAGTATAGTATATGAATTGAAAGTAGGTATTTCTGATGACTGATGAGTAAATGCAATTTGTAAATAAATAATGGGCCGCCCCGTCCCGAAAAATAATTATGCAAAAAATAAAGCGAGCTCGAAAATATTTGCACCCTACGTTTATATTTTGCATAGGTACCAAATACGGGAATTTGGTCCCCGCCTCCTACTGCAAACTGCCTTTTACTTCTGTTAAATATCAACTTTTTAGTTGGGTTGTTGCGCAAGGCCCCTGCAAGAGCTAGGCCTGGGGCGGTTACCCTGCTCGCCATCCTATACCTAAAGCCGCCACTGCTGGGGCAACTATCAAAGTCTCGGTCTCGTACCTACTACCTACAGACAAACCGTGAAAACGGTTTTGCGGGGCATAGTTCTTAGCTTAAGGTTTTGTTTGTAAAATGTTATAATAAAATAAAATAAATAATAATAATAATACCACTGTAACTACTATTGATGTCGAAAATTTAGGGCAGAATGGAACGTCGTTTTAAGCGAATTCATTAATTAAACAGTTTTGACTGTATTTATTTATATATACTTTATTGTATACCACAAAAATACATAACATACACTACAAAAGCGACTTCCAAAAAAACACTACAAAGTGAAAAATAACTTTAATTCAGGAAGTCGGTGTCTTTGGATCTGTATTTTAGGTTTTTGCCCCCGACTTCCGAAATTAAAGTTATTTTTCACTTTGTAGTGTTTTTTTGGAAGTCGCTTTTGTAGTGTATGTTATGTATTTTGACGCGACGCGACGTTATGATGCGACGTGAAGTCACCATCACCATTATGCATTTTGACGAGCAAAACCATATTAAAGTAATCGAATCGCAACCTTTGATATACTTAGATATAATTGAGTATTTCCGTTGGCCACCTGTGCTCTTCATCATCAGTTCCAGCTCACCGAATGGTACTTTCCGAGAGCAAATGCACGAGTTACTATAAAAAATACCGAAATCGATATAAGTGTGCCCATAAAATTTGAGGGTTTCCCTCGATTTCCATGGGATCCCATCATCAGACCCTGACTTGATGATCATGGGACCACTTGGGAAGTATACCCTTTCGAACAAAAAAAGAAAAATCTAAATCGGTCCAGCCATTTTCGAGTAATCGGGGAACATACATAAAAAAAAATTAAAAAAAAGGTTCCGACGAATTGAGAACCTCCTCCTTTTTGAAGTCGGTTAAAAACATACAATGGGCGGCCTTATCGCTTTCTGCGATCTCTTCCAGGCAACCGGATGGACAGTGATTTATCAGGATATGACTGCAGTACTTATATAACTTTTTTGAAAGAACAACAAAGTAAGAAAAAAGATGTTTCAAACTCACCAACAGCTCTATCAAAGTTAATTCTCGGGGTATTACAATGCGCCTATAGCCTGGCAGACGCCGCTCCAGCTCATCTTGTCCTGCTGGTTGTTCCGGTTCAGGAGGAGGCATAGCCAGAGCTCTGAATAAAACCAGTGCATTGCATCATACTTACCTACATTATCTTAAGTTAAACGTTCATTACTATAACTACGCTTTTATCTTGGATAATTCATAGTAAGAATGCCTGACAGGCAAAGTGTTATACTATATTGGTAAGAGTGTTGGCACAGCAGTGGTAACGGCCACGACTTACGAGTTGTAGGTCGTAGGTTCAAACCAGGCAGGCGCTTTACTTTGTGTAGATTATTTCATCACCACTGCTCTCAAAACGATGAAGGAAAACATCGTGAGGAAACCAACATGTCCTAGAACCTAAAATTCGAAAACATGTGACATCCACCAACCCGCACTTGGCCCTCTCACAGAGAGGAGGCCTATGTCCCAGCAATGGGAACATTATAGGCTGATTGTATTGGTAAATAGTACTAAACTAGTAAATTTTCTTTAACAGCTCGGAGTCAGAATTTTTCCTGTTACTGGCAATACTATCCTCACCCTAACCTAACTATGGGTCTAAACATGCTCTGTGGGTCTAACATAACTAGTGAAATTACGGTTATTACACCGTAATTTCACTAGTTCATGAGTAACCTAAGTAATTTAGTGCTTTTGGTAGGCTTAAATAAGAATGTATTCACCGAAATAATGGCGAAGCTCGTATATTTGGAGGTTCAGGAGAACTGGCACTAGAGATTTCCGAAGGTGAAGGTGACGGCTCTATGCTGGTTGTTCGGGGCGCACTGCCCAGTTCGACACTTGGCGCTTCAAATGCTGGCATCTTTTGTTACGTGCTAATAAAATCAACTATGGAAGGTATTGGGGAATTATAAAATTGTCTAGCTGACCAGCAGAACTTAAAAATATCAACAATGTAATAAATAATTATGGAGATAAACAAACGAATTGGTGAATTTAATTTATATTTTCGATCTGTTACTAACACAACACAACAACGCAACTTATATCGAGATTTTAAGTTACTTTGTAGCATTATCACGACGGAAAAATCCCGAAAACTTCATTGCCAAAATAGTAAAATGATTATTTTAAAAATATTTTTGTACTTTGCTCACGTTTGCTCACAAGTTCGCTTTGTTAGTCGGTTGTTATTGGCAACAGTCAACGACGAAGAAGTTATGAAGGCAGAGGTCTATTCTCAGAAGAACAAGGTCTATTGGACTCAGGCGCAAAATGTCTACTGGTAGTAAATGTCGCTTTCTCATAATGTCCTTTCTTCGCAGAATGTCACTTTCGCCGCGTAACTTAGAAAATAATTTAGCCAAGTAAAAAAAAGGTTATTTTTTCCAATTTCTTATTAAATGTTTACAAGTTTTACAACATCTATGCTATGTATGGCTTTTTTTTCTTTGTTTATTTTTGGGTTGTTTTTTGGTTTTGTTTTTTTTTTTGGTGGTTCAAATTTCATTCAATTTGAACCACCAAAAAAAACAAAATAATAAAAACTTTTTTACAAAAAAAACACTACAAAGTGAAAAATAACTTTAATTTTGGAAGTCGGTGTCTTTGGTTTTGTATTTTAGTTTTTTGCCACCAACTTTCAAAAATTAAAGTTATTTTTCACTTCGTTGTTTTTTTTTTGGAAATTGGTTGTTTTTTTTTTTGTAAAAAACTTTTTATTTTTTTTGATGGTTCAACCATTCAATTTGAACCACCAAAAAAAAACAAAAAAAAAAACAAGAAGTACCAAAAAGAATGCCAAGAAACAAACCAAGAAAA
Organism: Cosmia trapezina; assembly: GCA_905163495.3. Classification (NCBI taxonomy): domain Eukaryota; kingdom Metazoa; phylum Arthropoda; class Insecta; order Lepidoptera; family Noctuidae; genus Cosmia; species Cosmia trapezina. The sequence continues at coordinate 9,457,764 of LR991024.1, forward strand.
AAAACTCCAAACATAGCTTATACTTATGTATGTTGTAAAACTTGTAAACATTTTATAAGAAATTAGAAAAAATAACCTTTTTTTTTAAACCTGTCAAAATTTTTTTCAAAATTTGCGCGAGACGCGACATTTTGCAAAAGCGACATTCTGCGAAAGCGACATTATGATAAAGCGACATTTTGCGCCTGAGCCGTCTATAGGAATAAGCCCCCGGTTTTTGCCTTTGCCCAAATCTCAACCGAGAAAGACCGATTCGAGACATTCCAAGAGGGCGCGGCGCGCGGCACGGCTCGGTTGCAATAAAAAGTTGTAAAATTCGTCAATATGAGGCCAGTTTAGTGCTCTGTGAAACAGGCGCGACTCGCAACTGGAAGAGGAAGTTGTAAATTAATGACCATTTTCAACTTTGAATTTTACAAATACACAAGTAAAAGTAAAATCAAACAAATTGTATAATGTATTGAAACTTACACGATTATCTTTAAAATAGTATAAATAAAATAAAGAACGTAAAATCCATCCTATTGCTTATTGATTATTGCATTTTATTGTTTGTATGCCTTTATTTGATTGCCTGAACCGATGACTGTATTATTACTGTGTATTCTGTGATTCACTACAGGGGTTGGTCGGGCCGGCGCGGGCGGGTTGCGGACACGACACACGCTGAGCAGTCTGTCCGTGCCGGTGTGGCTATTCCATGAGTGGAATAGTGCATGACTGGTGTTAGTTTTAGTTTTGCTATTATGTATAAATAAGTTAGTTAACAAGCGCTTCTCGCCATCAAACTTAAAAGTTTGGCGAGTAAAATTGTTTTTAATTAAAAATTTAATGTATGTTGGTAAAATAAATTTAAAAAAAAACCGGCGACACTGGAAGCCTACCCCAATATAACCTACGAAAATAAAATACTAAGGTAACATGTTTTTCAACAACTTACATGTTTTTCATTTGTCCCTGGGAAATATTTGAAATCCCGTTTTTTTTTTTAACCAAATTCAGCGTTTTGTCTTGTCCCTTACAGGATTTTAAAAAATCTGGCAACCCTACCTGTGTCCCCGAAGAACTAGCTTTTGCCCACGGCTTTGCCCGCGCATGTATTATACATATAAACCTTCCTCTTGAATCACTCTATCTATTAAAAAAAACCGTATCAAAATCCGTTGCTTAGGTTTAAAGATCTAAGCATACATAGGGACAGACAGACAGCGGGAAGTGACTTTGTTTTATACTATGTAGTGATGATGTAGTGATAGTTAGATTTGCCGTGCACTGCACATCTAACTTAGAGATGTGTTGATGCTTCTTATGGTTATAAATATGTAAATACATAATTTTTATTGTCGCGAATCATATTTTGATCAAGATACAACCTGACACTGACATGCAAATCGCAAAAAACGCAAGAAAATTTGAATTTCGCGGGATACCACATCGGATCCACCTTAAGAAACACTAAACAAAATATTAAAAGAGGTGCACGTAAAATCATTATAGTACATACTAACTCCATGCAAAAAAATAAAAAATCGAGTGAATGAAACGGAATCTTAAGCCGATGTTGCTATGCTTTGATTATTTACATGTCTAGATAGAGAGTTTTAGCGTCTAAACGCCAAAAAAAATATCAGCCAACTGTTGGCTCATAAGCTCGTCCCGCCCGCTCAGTGGCGACACTGTCATTGTACGGTAAACACGTGTTCAGTGCCATACAAAAATGACGATTTGCGCTATAAAAGTGTGCAGAAATTACAAAGGACGATTGAAAACAATTAAAAAAGTTATCTATCATCGGTAAGTAAACTTTTAATAACTATATTATAAAGAAATAATTAAATTAATAAAGTGAAATTTTATCAAAAGACGTAACGCCATTTTGACGGCATGTTTACAGGGTTGCCTGTTAATTGAATCTAAAATTTCCCATGTGAGCGTTACATAATTTAAAAAAAATGTTTAAGCATGATCCAAAAAGTATATTTCGAGATTTCAAGCCACCATTTAACTGTAGTGCTGGATAATATATATACATTTAAATCTAAATTTGGCGGATATTGTTTATTTTATTTAATAATCTAATTTGGGTGTCAATTTCGGGGGTCCTTGGGTGCTGATAACGAAAGTAGTATGTGGATATTCTACGTATTATAAATAAAGTTTTAAATACTATCACAGCACACACAATAAAATTGTAGTTTTCCTATAAAAAAATAAAAAAATGTGGATGCTTTTAGTGCTGAAGCCGTTGTTGTGTAAAGGTTTAATTTATATTTTTTTACAGAATACCTAAAGATCCTTTTTTAAGAAATAGGTGGATAGACGTCATAAGAAAAAGCCGCGGCGAGGATCTCTGGCAACCATCTAAAACAACAGTTATTTGCTCCGATCATTTCCGTGCCAAAGACCTGTATTTAATTTTAAGAATAAATAACCTTTATTAGCAATATCTGTTTCATTTAAATATATTTTACCTAATAATTCATGTACAAACTCATAATATGTGAAATAATCATAATTTAATAAATTTAAAACAAATTACTTATAGATAAAAAATAAATACATAATATTTTTTCCCACCTTTTATGGGAAATTATCAAGGGCTGGTATCACTCAGTGCGCTCCCAAGTGATGCGCGCGCAGCCACGCGCTTCTAAAGCTACGCTTACTTGTGTGCGTAACACGAACACAAGCGCTGCAAATCTGGCCTGTTGTTTTTGTTGCGCTTGTAGCGCAACACTCTATCTAGACATGTAAATAATCAAAGTTGCTATGATATAAATGATTTGTTTTTAATAACTTGCTAGATACCATGGAACTATTATAATAGTACTTCCATGCTTGCTAACTATACATCGTTCTCTCGACGCGAGGCAGAGAAGTGTCAATGATGTGCCTTTTTCGAATTTACTTGAGCGAGGTTCAAGGACTCGAGCTTAGATAATAGATGTGTTCTCGAGCTTATCGGTCATGACACTCATGACTCATGAGTTAGAATAACGTCAGAATCGTCGACTTTCGACAAATCGTGACAATGACATTATACATTTAGACGTTGCCATGATTACAGTGTGAAGTGTGGAAGTGAGACACATATATAGGAAATAATTCGGAAAATTGAGACAAAGCATCGTATCTTCTGTCCCTTACGGCGTGCTGTATTTTTGCTTTAAAAATGTTGCCAAACAAAGTACTTTGCATGGCAAAATTTAAAAATGTTACCAAACAAAGTACTTTCACTTTTAATATTGCTGTCTCATGACCGGCCACGCGGTGGCTCGATCTAGATGTATATTATCTAAGAATCGTGATATCTCGTGTTCTCGTGCTTGTCATGTTAGCCCGGTAAACAATGTCTTCTCGCACTGCTTAGGCTCGGCGCAAACGGGCCACCGACCACAGCCACCGGTGGCCAGCGACAGCGACTTAACACACTTTTTCATATATTTTGTGTAACGCACCCGCACACGTGTAGCCGGTGGCAGCCACTCGCTACAGCAGTGTAAGTGACTCGCCACTTGTGGTCGCTGCGGGCCACACAAGACACCGAAGACAGTACAATTCTCTGTCTACGCAAGACACCGAAGCAAGACACCGACACCCGCCACTGTCGCGCTGCTCCATGCTCTAAGGCTCCACACCAGCACAGTTATTAGGTGTCATTAGCATAGACTATACACTAATATCTGGGTCATTAGGAGTTAGGTAGGTGGGACTACGCATCGCACGCGTCACCATCTTAGAGCATTTAACCTATGGAGATGGCAAGCAGCGAATCACCGAACAACATTTTCTGCCACTTTATGCGGTGGGCGAGGAAAACACATACAGCACACTACAAAAATTTGACAACCACACACAGATACATGCTTCGTGTTGCTACGAACGCACACGAAAGAATAATAGCCACACAATAAAAAAACACATACGCATTGACAAATTTGTGCGTATCTACGCAACTGTCCTATGACAACAAACACAAAGTGCTAGTGATGGGACACAAACAATCAGTGGTATTTCATTACGTGAATCAAAAATCAATCTGCCTAGCCTTTTCCCAACTATGTTGGGGTCGGCTTCCAGTCTAACCGGATGCAGCTGAATACCAGTATTTTACATGGAGCGCCTGCCTATCTTACCTCCACAACCCAGTAACTGGGTAATACGATACCCCTTGGTAAGACTGGTTGTCAGACTTTCGGGCTTCTGATGACCCGTAACGACTGTCAAAGAACCACGAATGACAGCCGGGACCAACGACTTAACGTGCTTTCCGAGGCACGGAGGAGTCTCGGTATGTAAAGATGGTCACTCATTCACTGACCAACCCCGGCAAGCGTAGCTTAACCTGCTATTTCATTACATGAATGAATGAATAAATAAAATGTTAATTCGTTTTATTTTCTTGTGTGTACAGGTCTTGCCACCCGAAACTGTCAAATTTTCCCAATCAACCTTGAACCTAATACTTTAGATTTATAAAGATTGTAGCAGCTTGACGTGCTGGCGTCTGTACACAAAAATACGCAATATGATTAATGCCTGCGAAACTACGTAGGTAGCCAGTAATGACAAAACAATTAATAGTGCTTTAGAAAACGAACGATTGTATTTATTTTTTAGTCAAATATTTTTTTCAAATAACATTATTGATATTGCTGGACCTTCCCTATCATTCTGCATTTAGAAATTCGGGAACCACTGTACAAACACAACCGGCGATTTTATATACTAGCTACGCGTTAAGGGTCACTGTTCTAACCTAACCCAACCTAACCAAAATTATTCTCAAGCAATAGAGGTAATGGTCACTAACCCAAGTGATTCACCAATGTGAAGTTTCGGACGCGCGTGTGTGATAGTACAGTGGAGCCACAATTCGGGATACATACTTGAGCCCCGTTTTATAACGTAGGTATACGTGTGAAAAAGTGGGAAGGGTAGAATATAAATAATAAAATAACACAGCCAATTTTATTATTTTGTTAAAAATAACACTTTTACTCGTCCATTTTTTGTTTTTTAAAACTATTTGAGTTCGGTGTTTCATAACTAACTAATTAAAGAAACTAAATGATGTGTTTGATATTTTAGTAGGAAAACATGCGGGTGCAGGCTTTGGCTATGAAGCCACACCCGCATGTTTAGTTCATATTCATATGTCTGAATAATGACGACTACAGTCTGATTTTTAATTCGACGGAATTCTGACATTTCAGAAGTGTTGCCAATAATAAAACGGTCCTACTAAAATCTTTAATTTTGCAGGCGGTTCTTCCGTGCCAAGAATGTTTTTTAAAGTGGGTATCGTTCCCTCAATTACTTTCCTTCTATTATTTGCAAGTTGTTTAAAATTACACGACATAAAATGATCCGAACAGATTGCACTAGTACGCGTGGGTCCCCAAGTTTCTGTATTACCGCAAAATATCCTCCAATTTTGTCATAGTACGGGATCTTTTGGAAATCTGTTGAAGAAAAATATAGAATAGAAGTAATGAGTTTAAATAAGTGCCAATAGAATCATGTCTATTAATTTGATTGTGTACGCACGCACGGCTACAGATCAAGCTATACATATCCAGTATAAGGTGATCTCGCACTGCATAGGATTTCCTTACAATGAGAGATTAGTGTAAACTGGAAATGTATAGCTTGATGTGTAGCCGTGTGTACTACGTTTTCATAACAGCCTTGAAAAAACCTACTAGTAAGTACCTTCTTCCTACGGTCCGCGGTGGAATAGTTATTAAATTATTCCAGTGCGGATTAATTTTTTTCAAATTGCATGAGCTGCAAAAACTCACATTCGAAACGAACAAACTGTTATTTTCTATTAGCCTAAAACTACAAAAGAAAATAATTTAAATCGACTCACAAAGAACTGAAATGAATATTATGTAAATAATATTCATTTATATATTTTTTATTTCAACCTGACTTAACCAGATACATTACAAAAAAAAAACTGGTTACTGAACATAATGAAAAGAAAGAAAGAAAAGAAAGAAAAACTATTTATTCCCGCGAAAAATTACTGAAAAAATCATTTATTTTATCAATCATTGATTCACGTTGTCCCTGCACTATGCAAATTCTTACCTGTACTACGTTTGCGCTACCAACGTACCACTGTATTTTTCTATCGTAATGTCAACAACGATTATTTCTACATTATACTTAAATAAAACTGTTTGAATGTATAATTTATACTTGTATGTGGTAAGAAACACCATGGTTTCGCAAATTTGAAGTGGCAGATCGCTTTTTGCACGAGGAAACTGCACAATTAACCATTTTTTGGGAGCACTTTCTTGCGACACAATACGATACACAATGACAGCAGTCGGCGAATGAATTAGTTTTATATAACGTGCATGGCCATATGGCCAATCGACTTTGGCAGAGGGGTTCGCTCAGCTATGCCATCTCCATGGGTTAAATGCTCTAAGGTCACCATGGAGCACGACGCGACGCCCCAATGGATATCGATACTTTTTTAATCGGAAATCCATAAGTCTCGCTATTTCGGATTTACATTCTGATATGTAAAGACGCCAGCACATCAAGCTACTACAATCTGTCAAAGGGGATTGCCAACTCTCCTTAGTGTCCTAGGCCCAAGACGGACAGCAAATATTACTATAAACATAGAGTGTTTTAAAATCTTCATAGTATTGGATATCTAAAAAATATATTCAAATTGCGGCCACTATTTTAGAAATATTTAAAAAAAAATATAATGTTTTGAGGTTAATTTTCTATATGAAAAAGTTTGGGACTGTGAGATAATTCAAGAACTTTTCTTTTCTCAATGCTTGATTATTGATTATGATAGGAGGGGTGTTCCCAATAAATATTTTTATTCAATTGTAGTTATTAAGGTACAAAAAAAACACATTTGTTATTTTAAATATCTATATTCTCTTCATTGTCATATACAATTAGCAAATCATCTAAAAATATCACAGCAGGCCATATATTTGAATCATATTTTGCCCAACCTATATACCAAAGCACAGTCATGGTGTGTGCACAACAACCTAATTGCCTACCATGCATTTTCCTATTATGCAATTGCAATAGTATCCATCAATTGCCGCTCTGCCAGAATAATAATTATTTATTTTAATGTACTTATGTAGGTACACAAAATATATCTTATAGCTGCTTTGTATTCTGGCATGTAAAACCAGCAGTTTTCATTTGTTAATTCGCTTGATAGGTTTGTATTTTCTTCTCTATATATTTCAATACCTACTATACATACCGTTAGCTCTATTACGTTCTCTATAGTATGATCAAGCTTGCTTTATTTGATAGGTACCACATGTAAATAATATTAAATCATTCATTGTTAATTGTGGGAAGTCATAAAGACAAACAAAAAAATACAAAATACTGAAAGAACTTTGTTAAGGTAAATAAACTATGTTGTCATATATCTATAACATATATTTACATTTATGAAGTTCTTTCAGTACCTATTTTGTTTTTATTGTTTGTCATTCATAAGTAGTAAAAAAGCGCTTTGACGAGTTATTGAACACATTTACCTACCACATTCTCAAAGATTGGACATTTTGCCCCTGGATGGTGCCGTAGACCAAGAAAAAAATCTTGAGCAAGATATTCTCTCGCATTATTCATTAGTCTTTCCAAAGTATTTCTAGGCATCTTGAATAACATAGAAAGTCTTTGATCTGAATCACCAGTTCATAGTTTTTTTAAATAAGCTGCCAGTCCAGTAGTTCCTCTGTGGCTGTTATTTAGCCGAGGAACTTCTTCCAATATCCAGCTAAATTGATGTTTAGACATACCAAGCCAATAATAAACTAAGTGATCATCGCTGTCTTCAATATTTTCCAAAATCAATATTATGACCTATCTGATTTTTTAGCAACGATAGCAAATCTTCAATTAATGTTGCGGTGAAGGTATGGTTTCCATTTTCTACAATTAAATTATCCCATATACAGTTTCTAAGGTAAAAGTTACAGATGCAGCAGTTTTGAGGAACATAAAAAGATAAATCACATACTTAACAAACTCACAAAAATTGATTTAAGAATGTGCATTGTTCAGTTCCGTGGCAGTCTGGAAAAATACAACATCTTTCTGTATTTGCAGCCCTTGGGTAATTTGGTAGAATTATTTCTGATTCATTAGTAGCAGCTGAAGATGTTGATATTGATTCTTGTACAAAATGATCAGCGGCCCTGTTAGCTCTCTGCCGGCAAAGATGACAGATGCAACTTAATGATGAAACCTAAAAAGTATATTATACAGGAATATTTTTTTTTACGTGCACAAAAAAATGTTGGTGGTTCAGTATCAGTAATAGAACACATTTCCATGATTTGTTCAAAACTTTTTTTAATTTTTTTATCCGACTTTAAATCAGCAAAATATGGACACTATCTATTCGTAATACAAACAATGGGCGCGGCGCACATGGCATGGCGAAGTTGCAGCGGGGGATTCCCGGGCGGCAGAGTGGTGCAGGCAGGGCGCCCGCGCCCGAGTTCCCAACTCCCGACCCAGACACAGACAGTCTCCTGAGCGCAATCATCGCATGCGCTATCGTGACCTCTCGTCGCGTGTGTCGTACTCGTACCTACCGGTCACAATGTCGGACTTTAGTAACCGCGAGTTTTATGAGATGGTGCGAGTGTATTTACTAAGTGGTGAAAGTTTACGAGCAGCTCGCAGAATGTATGCGACGGAGAGCGTACCTCGAATGCGAGCCCATGGTATCCTTAACCCCGCGGTCCCTAATGTAAGGACCATTTTAACAGCCACTCAAAGGCTGCTTGATCACGGTCAGTTCAGGACCCCGAATCACGCACGAGGGTCAGGCAGACCTCGACTGACGGTCGAAATCGAAGAAACCATTTTTGATTTCTTCGAACGAGATCCAAGAGCTAAAAACCAATTTTTTAAATACGCCCTAATGCAGAAGTATGCATTAAGAAATGTCAAGAATTTTAATTTTATTAAGTTTTTAAATGTGCCTTTATTATTTTCTGCATTTTGATGGTTTTAAGCCCATGAAAGTATGAAGGAAAAATTGGAATTACTTATTCTTCAAATAACTTCAGATCACGGCCTAATCTTAAAAAAAGTCTAGTTCGAACCTGATAAAATCAGCGATCTGTACCTACATTGTAACCCACGTAAATACCTACCTACGCCTGTGAACGAAAAACGAACGAGCGCACAGCTGACAGGATGTTAGAGACGCCAGCCCATCAATGTACTACAAACTGTCAAAATTTCAACTTTATCGCTAAAGCATAAGGTTCCATGTTGAATGTGCTGGCGTGTACATAAGTGCGTTTCACTTCGCCACGCGCCCGGTGAGTAGCCATAAAATCAATTTCAAAGTAAACATCTTTCATTAACGATAACTTCATTTTTTTGTACTGAGACATATCAAAATAAAAAATAGGTGTTTCATAAAACTCATCTAAGTTTATTTTGTCAAAGTTTGTGCACTGATTAAAAAATATTCCTGTATTATTATAACTAAATAATAACAGTAATAAATATATTTAACATAACTATATTTTATCATACATTTTGGTAAAGTATTTTAAAAACTTGCCTCTCGAGGTAATCCATTCCATAATTACATTTCTAATGAGACTTTCTCTATCTGTATCTGTTCTTAATAAGTGACTTCTTATCCATCTAACAGACCATCCACAATTAATGCAGCTGTTTTGACGTACAGATCCTGCAACCAGCAGTTGTGGCAAACAAAATCATCTCTGGACACCTAAAACAATATTATTATCGGTAAATAATTGGATGATGATGTAGGCTATAAAAAAATCATTTTGTGGTTTGTTATTTATTTTTTTATTTACCTACTGTGGCGCAACCCACTGCTGTATCACGCTTATTTCTTCGGATTCCAAGGTATGATTTTGAATCTCGGTCAGGTTAAAAGCACAATTCACACAATGTTCTTCAGTCATTGTATAAAACGTTACTAATCGGTATCCAAAATCGAATGCAGCCGTGATCCTTGGTCCCAGAGCTAAAGTTGTTGTTGAAGGTGAGAACAAAATCCGTAAAACAAAGCCAAAGTCGTTGGTAAATATCCGAATCAAGTCCATATAACAAATCCAGGTCGCAGTAAAAGAAATCGAAGTAAAATCAAAACACATTCCACAGTACTTTTTTGTCAACAATCGAAGTGTCAGATTCAATCCAGTGTTGTCACTATCACGAAAAAAAAAATATATCGATTACTTTTTTTTAATAACCGATAATCGATTTATTTTCCATATTTTTTTTTTTACGAGTAGACATTAGTTTTTATTTTCATAGATGTTTTCTTTTAGTTGGTTTTTGATTACAATACCAGAATAGTTCCGTGGGTATGCCGTTGAGGTTATTGTATTTGTTTGTAAATCGATTCAAATCGATTGATTTATGATAACACTTTATGATTTTGATGCTGGCAATATTTTACCAGCGTCAAAATCACAAAACTTCTTGTTTTTTCAATAGAGTTACTTTTTTTAACGAATTGTTGTAGATTGTAGTGGCGCTCATTTGGATAAAAGTAAATACATCTTTTTTTATAGCAAAATTAATGCACAAAGTATTTTTTCTCTAGTCTCCTGTCCGCTATGGGCCTCAAATGGGCATTTCTCTTTCTTTAATAGATGTTCATTGACGACACGGTTGGCGCAGTGGTTGCGTGATGCAGCATGTCGCGGGTTCGATTCCCGCCCGGAAAAAATATTTGTACAACCTACAAGTGTTTGTTCCGAGTCTGGGTGTTTTTCTATCTTTAATATGTATGTATTTACAAAAAAAAATATGTATAAGTATAAGTAGTTTATCAGCCATCTCGTTACCATAAAACAAGCATTATGTTGCTTAGCTTGGGACTAGATGGTTGTGTGAAATGTCCAAGGATATTTGTTTATTTTATTTATCTTTATCACTAAAGCATTAGATTCAAGGTTGAGATGATTGGGAAAATTTGACAATTTCGTGTGGCTTAACCTGCTGGCGTCTGTACGATGGCGGCTTCTGAACACCGGTGGCTGTCACGCACTTCTGCCACTGTTATAAATAGGCGCGCGACAGCCACCGATGGCTGTCGCGCTCCACATACTTTAGCGCCGCGCAAACGAAGGTGGTCTGTGGCTGCCAGGAGAGGTCGGTGGCCGCCACTAGTTGTCGGTGGCTGCTACAATTTGTAACACTCTTCTCTTGTAAGCAGCGAGTGGCCGCCACCGGTGAAATGTCGCGGACACTGAGTCACGACACGAGTGGCCGCCACCAGTGTCGTGTCGCGGACACTGAGTCGCGTACGCGGCGATTCCAAAACTTGTTAAAAATCATGTAAACAGCTTGTCGCGCCAGCCTTCGGTGGCTGTGGTCGGCGGCCAGTTTGCGCGGAGCCTTATATAGTATTGGAGGAGCAGCGTGCGGATTGATACATGATTGCTGGAGTATAATAAATCCTAAAACTTAACAATAGTACCAACGGATCGAAAAATTACCAATTTGCATGCCTTTGAAGGCAACTTTATAGCGAAAATATAAATCCTCTTTATTCCCTATCTATCCCGTCATCATAATTCGTATCTAGAAGCTCATACGAACGATGACTACATTTCCAATCCCATAAAGATAAAGCTTTTAAAAAGAGGTACACACACACGGCTACACATCAAGCTATAAATTCCAGTATAAGCTGATCTCGCATTGTGTAGGATTTCCTTACAATGAGAGCTCAGTGTAAAGTGGAAATATATAGCTTGATGAGTAGTCGTGTGTACACAATTTTTTTAATATTATTAAATTTGTGAATACGGAATGTTCCGACGGATTGCTATCGGCACTACTTGCCATTGCCATACGAAAAAAATATAAATTTGACAACGAATCCAATCCGGAATCCGGATCCCAGTCAGCAACTCAGCAGTGGTTGACAGTAAGCTTTGCTCCTTGCCTGCTATTTCTGATGGCAATGAAAATAGTTGTGCTCAAGCTTTAGCACTCATATTAATCGCAGCGGCAGATGAAGTTTTCCATGTAAAAAATAACAATATTAGTACAATTCCCTCGCCTCCATAGTGGGATTCCGAGTGCACTGAATTGGTCAAGAAACGTAAAGAGGCTGAATACAATTATAACCTTCATATGTCTGATATTAATTTTATATAAATATTAATATTAGTATTAAATGAGAAAAAGACTAAATGTATAAGATTTGCTTTACCAAATGTTAAAAGTACTGATTGTGACATAGTATTGAATAAAGAGAAACTAGAATTCGTCGATAAAACGGTTTTCCTGGGGATCACGCTCGACTCAAGGCTGCAATGGGGTCCTCATTTAACATCTCTTGCGGGACGGCTAAGTTCAGCAGCGTATGCTGTGAGAAAAATACGTCAATTTACTGATGTAGATACCGCGAGGCTAGTTTATTTCAGTTACTTCATAGTATTATGTCTTACGGTATCTTACTGTGGGGACGGGCTGCTGATATAGAGTCTATTTTTATTCTGCAGAAAAGAGCCATCAGAGCAATATATGGCCTCCGCAGGCGCGATTCTCTAAGGGAACTGTTTAAAGATATTAACATCATGACGGTACATTGTCAATATATATACGAAAACATCATGTACGTAAGGAAAAATCTAAATCTTTTCAGAAAAAGAGGTGAAAGACACAATTATAGGACTAGAAATAGGGACCATTTAGTTCAACCGGGTTTCAGACTAGCTAAAGTAGACTCATCCTTCATGGGGTTTTTTTTTTTTTTTTTTTTTTGAGGGTGGGAAATCATCAAATAACTTCTCCCGCTCTGGGTGGAGCGGGAGGGCGTGTCAGACTTTTACTGACTAAAACCCACCCGTGTTCCTTCAGTTGCCTATGCCAAGGCCGCGGTAACCCCTTCGGACAACCCGCGACCCCAGCGGCGTCGGCCCTATTGGGCCCCGTCACTTGCTGACATCTCTTTGAGGCGCGCGTGGAACACAACGCGCCGTCGACTCGGGCCTGGTCCTTACCGGACGGCGAGCTACCCGCTGCTCACCGTCCGCAGGCCCGCGCCTACGGCGGCCGGAAATCGCCCCGCGATTCCCGCCGCCCGGGACGTCTCCTGCGGCGACTGAGGGCGTGAGGCTGCCTCTCCCTCACGCGTTCCGCCTCCTCCTTCGCGAGCATCACTGCTTCGCAGAAGGAGGTGACGGCCTCCCATGCACTCTCGCTCCGCACCATGGCCTGGACCAGGCTCGGACGCGAGAGATCGCCGCCGCCGATCGCCTCCGTGAGAACACGGCGGTGCTCTGCCCAAGCCGGGCAGACCTCCACTGTATGCTCCACCGTGTCCTCCGGGCGATCCACACAATGGAAACACCCGGGCGTTTCCTCCCGCCTTATGCGAAACAGGAACCTCCCGAAACAACCGTGTCCGGTGAGGACCTGCGTCAGGCGGAAGGTGAGGACGCCGTGGCGCCTCTCTAACCACTCCTCAAAGAGGGGACTTATCGCCGCAATTGTGGCGTGCCCAGCGCTGGGTTGCGACAGTCGCGCTCTCCATGCCGCCATGAGATCCCGCCGGAGCTCTGTCCGCTGTACCGTGATTTCTCGCGGCAGCGGAGTTACGCCCCGGCGCTTCGCCTCCTCGCGCCACTCCCACACGTGCGCGAGGACCTTTGCCTCCAGATCCCACGGCGGCAATCCGGCAAGGAGGCTCGCCGCCTCCCGGGAGACCGTGCGGTATCCCCGGACAAGCCGGATGGCCATGACCCTCTGGGACGCGTTCAACCTGCCGGCTGGCCCCAGCCTTAGGGAACGCGCCCACACCGGTGCTCCGTAAAGGGCCATGGACCGCACGACCCCCGCGTAGAGCCTCCGGCAGGAGGCGTTTGGACCCCCCAGATTGGGCAGGAGCCGCCTCAAGGCAGCCCCAGCCCGTGCCAGTCTGGGAGCCAAACGTCGGAAGTGCTCCACGAAGTTCCACCGGCTGTCGAGGACGAGTCCCAGGTACTTCATCGTCGACCCGACTCCGATGTGAACCCCTCCCACCGTTATTTCGGAACCCGACGGTGGCGCATTCCGAGGACCATGAAAACACATGGCCTCGGACTTGTGCAGGGCCACCTCGAGTCCCAACTGCCGGATCCTCTCCACGACTATCGCAACCCCGCGTGTCGCTAAGTCCGCCGCCGCCTGGTGCGACCTCCCTTGCGCCAGGACCAGCGTGTCGTCAGCGTAACATACTACGCTGACGCCGCCAGGGAGCGATGTCCCACAAATGCGGCCCCAGGACCGATCCCTGTGGGACACCGCACGACATCTCTCGCCGGTTCCACTCTCCCTGATGACCGGGGTATATGACGGCCCTGTCCGTCAGATAGGCCTCGACAACTCGACAGAGGTAGGTCGGCATCCGGTGATACCGGAATGCCTCCCTGATGCAACTCCAGGGCAGGGTACTAAAGGCGTTGGCGATGTCTAGGGACACCGCCAAGACGACCCCACCCCGGGCCACTGCATCCCCCGTCGTGAGGGCTCGCACGCGCATGATGGCGTCCACCGTAGAGCGCCGTAAATTACCAATTTGCATGCCTTTGAAGGCAACTTTATAGCGAAAATATAAATCCTCTTTATTCCCTATCTATCCCGTCATCATAATTCGTATCTAGAAGCTCATACGAACGATGACTACATTTCCAATCCCATAAAGATAAAGCTTTTAAAAAGAGGTACACACACACGGCTACACATCAAGCTATAAATTCCAGTATAAGCTGATCTCGCATTGTGTAGGATTTCCTTACAATGAGAGCTCAGTGTAAAGTGGAAATATATAGCTTGATGAGTAGTCGTGTGTACACAATTTTTTTAATATTATTAAATTTGTGAATACGGAATGTTCCGACGGATTGCTATCGGCACTACTTGCCATTGCCATACGAAAAAAATATAAATTTGACAACGAATCCAATCCGGAATCCGGATCCCAGTCAGCAACTCAGCAGTGGTTGACAGTAAGCTTTGCTCCTTGCCTGCTATTTCTGATGGCAATGAAAATAGTTGTGCTCAAGCTTTAGCACTCATATTAATCGCAGCGGCAGATGAAGTTTTCCATGTAAAAAATAACAATATTAGTACAATTCCCTCGCCTCCATAGTGGGATTCCGAGTGCACTGAATTGGTCAAGAAACGTAAAGAGGCTGAATACAATTATAACCTTCATATGTCTGATATTAATTTTGAAATCGTTACTAACCTAATTAATGAAACTTGTAAACTTCTGGCGCAATATCCGTAGATTTAGGTCCATTTACAACAACCCTTCTCCTATCCCCGATTCTTTAGCCAGTGAATTTTTAGATAAATTAGCACCGCCTTGTATCCCGGAAGAGGTTAACCTGTCTCTCGTATCCAAAACTAATATCCAAGACACGACACTAGATTTTCCATTCACTCTCACTGAATTAAAGGGTGTTATTCATAAAACTAAGGATTCTGCACCAGGCATTGATGGCATCCCGTATTCCTTTTTTGCTAATTTAAATGATGACGTCCTTATTTATTATTTAGAGCTTATTAATTATTCTATCATGAATACAGGAAACATCCCTGTTGAATGGAAACGTCAAATGGTGTTGCCATTCCTTAAACCAAATAAAACCCCATCTGATGCTTCTTCATACCGTCCCATAGTTTTATCATCAATTCTGATGAAATTAGCGGAGCACTTAGTTAATAATCGTCTAGAATGGTATGTGGAAAGTAACGGTCTTTTGGCAGATTCACAATATGGCTTTAGAAAAGGTAAAACTACAACTGACTGTTTAAGTATTTTAACATCGGATATTCGATTATCCTTCTCTAATAACCAATCCACCATTGCAGTTTTCCTTGATATTAATGCAGCTTATGATAATGTTTTATTAACAGTTTTACAAAATAAATTAAAAGTACTTAGTTTCTGTTTCATCGCAATCGCTTCAATATATCAAAAGATATATGAATTTAAAGTGTTCAAGAAAAACTTTTCATTACGAAAAGTTCATACACGAAACAACATCTATAGACGCCAAATGGAACTAGCGAATATCCATAACAATTTATTATTTATTTTTTTAGATCTTTAAATGTTTTTTTATTTTATGTTTTCATAAAAATATTTCAAAATATAAATGATAGGTAGGGTATGTAAATGAAATAAAAGATTATTAAAATTAAAAACTTGAGAGGTGTCAAGGGACACCCGGATGGAACGAAGTTCAAATATATATATATTTATATACATCATATAAATATATATATCATATATATTTTATATTTATATATATCATTTCACATTCTTATTTTCTTATATAAATAACAACAAAACACACACACATCACACACACACACACACATCACATACACACACACACACACACTCACACACACATCACACACACACACATTCACACACTCACACACACACATCACACATCACAACACACACACACACACATACATCACACATCACACACATACACACACACACACATCACATCCACACACACACACAACACACACCACACCCTAAAAGTACAAATGGGTGTTCCACAGGGCTCGATATTGGGTCCTTTCCTCTTTTTAGTATATATTAATGATCTACCCCATTTATTTAAAAACCAACCACAAATGGTGTTATTTGCTGACGATACATCCTTAATTTTTAAGATAAATAGACGTGCATCAAAACTTGACGACGTAAATAACGCCCTACTGCAGGTTCAAAATTGGTTCACTGCTAATAATTTAGTATTAAATGAGAAAAAGACTAAATGTATAAGATTTGCTTTACTAAATGTTAAAAGTACTGATTGTGACATAGTATTGAATAAAGAGAAACTAGAATTCGTCGATAAAACGGTTTTCCTGGGGATCACGCTCGACTCAAGGCTGCAATGGGGTCCTCATTTAACATCTCTTGCGGGACGGCTAAGTTCAGCAGCGTATGCTGTGAGAAAAATACGTCAATTTACTGATGTAGATACCGCGAGGCTAGTTTATTTCAGTTACTTTCATAGTATTATGTCTTACGGTATCTTACTGTGGGGACGGGCTGCTGATATAGAGTCTATTTTTATTCTGCAGAAAAGAGCCATCAGAGCAATATATGGCCTCCGCAGGCGCGATTCTCTAAGGGAACTGTTTAAAGATATTAACATCATGACGGTACCTTGTCAATATATATACGAAAACATCATGTACGTAAGGAAAAATCTAAATCTTTTCAGAAAAAGAGGTGAAAGACACAATTATAGGACTAGAAATAGGGACCATTTAGTTCAACCAGGTTTCAGACTAGCTAAAGTAGACTCATCCTTCATGGGGTACTGTTTAAAATGTTATAATAAAATACCTCCGCACATACTCCAGCTGAATGAAACGAAATTTAAATCAGCCAGCCAGCTAGCCAGGCATATTATAAGTTAGGAGATTACATCGCTGACAAAAATGCTTGGCTAAATGCTGGTCCTGCTCCACAAGGACGCTTAAACTAATTGATTAGCATTCAAAAATATTGTTGGACCTGCTGAAGATTAAGAAGAAACAAAATTTTTCCTTGCATTGTGTAAATTCTCTTAGTATTGTATAATTTCATAGCACATGTGTGAGCACTATGTAGCTAATATAAAGCTACCTTTTACTGGGTTCGTCTTTCACTGACTTGAATGTGCCCTGGCGGTTGAGAGTATGTCATGCTCACTCTGTCATGTCTCGCTGGTGGTGGCGTGTGTGTTGGATCATTAAGTTCCCTTCAAAATGGTTGAGCTAATTGGTGCTGATCCATGCGTCATGTTCGTGAACGGGCGCCGTCAGTTGGGACTGGTCGTCTCTTAGCTGCCACGGCTTATTTTTATTTTTTATTTTTTTTATTTGGTTGTTTTTATTTTTTATCTTTTTGTTTTTTTTATTACGGACGCTTTTAACGTGCACGTCTTTCTACATTGTTCTCACATGTATATTTTCAATATGAACGATGTAACCAATATTTTGTAAAATATTTGATTTTAAAAGAGTGTCCGTGGAGTTTCTTGCCCGTTCTTCTCCATAGGATCTACGCTTTGGAATGGGCAATCTAGCTTCATTTTTCTGACTGACCGACCCAAGACCGACCCTTTGACAATTCAAAAGCGCCTGTAATTGGTTTATTTGAAATAAATGCTTTGAAATAAATGCTTTGCACACACACCACACACACACACACCACACACACCACACACACACCAGACACACATCACACACACATCACACACACCACACCCACACCACACACACATCACACACCCACACACACATACACATCACACACACACCACACACACACACACACACACAACACACACACATCACATCACATCACACACACACGCACACCCACACACACACATCATACACACACCACACACACACCACACACACACCACACACACATCACATCACACACACACACCATCACATCACACACACACACACACACCCACACACACACATCACACACACATCACACACACACCACACACACACCACACACACACACACACCACACACATCACACACACACACATCACATTCTTATATGAAAATATCTGGCTTGCTTTCTATAAGAGAGAGAGAGAGACAGACAGACAGAGAAACATGCGACGCCGCACAGCTTACAATAGCTTACTATAGCAAAAAGTGTCGTGACAAAAAGTGTCGTGACAACTTTTCGTAAGAATTTTTTCCGTCTAGCCCCCTTTCACAACGCGCGATAAGGAACTTCGTTCCAATATTATAAACACATCGTGTCTGTGATAAGCATTTCATTAAAAATCGGTTCCTTTCCATTGGTGGTTAACCTGATGGGTCGATCCATCAGGTTAAGCTACGCTTGCCGGGGTTGGTCAGTGGATGTGTGACCATCTTTACAGACTGAGTGCCTTGGAAACGAAGACAGTGAATAATTCTACTTGGAAAGCACGTTAAGCCGTTGGTCCCGGCTGTCATTCGTGGTTCTTTGACAGTCGTTATGGGTCGTCAAAAGGCCGAAGGCCTGACAACCAGTGTTACCAAGGGATATCGTATTACCCAGTAATTGGGTTGTGGAGGTCAGATAGGCAGTCGCTCCATGTAAAATACTGGTCTTCAGCTACATCCGGGTAGACTGGAAGCCGACCCCAACATAGTTGGGAAAAGGCTAGGCAGATTGATTCTATTGGTGGTTGATTAAAGACCCGGCCAAATGCGTGTCGGACCACGCACAATGAAGGGTTCCATAGTTAAGATGAATTTATTTATCCCAAGAACAAACTTAACATTGTAAGTAGTTGAAAAAAATGTTCTCCCATATATTCCAACTGTAAATGTAAGTTTACACACAATATTGAGAGATTTACCAAGTTATTTTATGACCACAGACTTCTTATAGGTTTTCCTGTAATCTACAGGTAAACAA
Organism: Cosmia trapezina; assembly: GCA_905163495.3. NCBI lineage: Eukaryota > Metazoa > Arthropoda > Insecta > Lepidoptera > Noctuidae > Cosmia > Cosmia trapezina. The sequence continues at coordinate 9,477,250 of LR991024.1, forward strand.
CTATTTTCTGTATTTTTTATAAATTTTAGGCTCAGTAGTTTTGAAAATAAGAGGGAGGAATTGTCAATTTTCGTCTATTTTCTTAAATAACTTTTAAAAAAATATTTTAAAATTATAAAAAAATATATTTGAGACTCATAGTAAGTAAGCCCTTTCATTTGATATGTCAGGTCACACGGTACAGTTTGCGAAACTGTTTTAATTTTCTTATTTGCACCCCTTACCCGTCCGTGTTTGGGTCACAGAAATTCATAGTGTACCAGATTTTAACTTAATATGCAAGTATAATATACTTAGATTCGGAGCAAATTGGCTGTGACAGACGGACAGACAGACAGACAGACACAAGTGATCCTATAAGGGTTCGTTTTTTCCTTTTGAGGTACGGAACCCTAAAAATGGTGATATCGTAAGATAATAGGTATAACTGTTGTGGTGTTCTGAGTGAAAAATAATGCAATGTCAGATAATAATCATAACAACTAACAACAACAACATACTTACGCCCGGTTTCTCGACGGCTATTCAAATCTAAAATTAACTAACCATGTGTAAAATCTCTTGTTAAGTCGAAAATGAGTTGCACGAACGCTGATTAAGTACTTTGATTTGAATCTTTGATCACTTGACACATCAATCAAATTAGTACAAAAATCTCTTGTTAGAGATGGAGATTGGGTAGGGTTGACAGGTGAGGGGGGGGATGCGGTGAGGCGGAGGGGGAAGCAGTGACGGGGTGTGAGGGGGAGGTAAGGGAAGGGGTTGCGGAGAGGGAATTAGAGGGGAGGGGGAGGGGGGTGGTAAGAGGTGGGGTGGTAAGAGGTGGGGTGAAAGTGGGGGAAAGGGCGCCTTTACATCTTAAAGTTGCTTTTTGTATAGCACTGATTCATTGAAGAAACCCGACAGAAATGACCGAAAAATAGAAAGTCGGAACGGCACAAAAAACTGAAGTAAACTCCAGTCGTCGTCAGAGCTGACACACACACTTTCTATAAGTAAATCAAACTGGGTTTCACTTTGTAAGTTTATTGTACGCAGAGCGAGCTACCAGTTAACCACTGCATCCGATAGATGGCGTTGAGCAATTGTCGTCATTTTCTGAATCGCGGTGTTAAGATTTTCCGCAGAAGAGTGACACTTTTTCAGTCATAAAATTTAAATAAAAATCTTTTAAAATTATCGGAACTATAGTAGTTTCGTTGTAGATGCTGTCTTGCAGAATTCCAAGACTCTTGCTGAGTCTCTGGAACTGGATCTAGGAATATTTGTTTCTCTTATATATATCTTTATAACCGACTTCAAAAAGGAAGAAGTTCTCAAATCTCAATTCGCCTGTTTTTAGGGTTCCGTAGCTAAATAGTACATAGAAAGGGAACTCTTATCATTTCGTCCTGTCCACATGTCCGTCCGTATGTCACAAACTCAATGTTTGAAAGAGTTTTCTCCAGAAATGGTCCCCTTTACTATGGTGAAGATCTGATTATTGAACTCTTCAATAACGTACGTAACGTAACGTATACTTACTGTGATTTGTAATGAAATCAAAGAAAATTACTGGGTAGTTGCTATCCGTGGTCAACTTATTATGGAGTTCGATTTTTTTTATAAGTTTTGCCTCCATAAACATGGATGTTCACGGTATAAACGAAACGATAGTTTGATCCGCAGTCCAAACTGCACCGATCCTTCGCGGTTTGGAACGCAGTGCACAGACCAAACTGTATGTGTAAAACCCGCTATTCGTTCGTTCCAAAACGACAGTTTGGAATGGCGCGTTGTTTCCAGCAGTCCGAATTGTACGTGTAAACCCCGCTATTATAAACCGCAGTAACTGCATTCGCAAGGGCTGTGGTAGAGAACCCCAGGGAGCGCTTCCCACCAGGCAAGATTGGAAGATTCTTCATTTTCATTGGAGGAGTGATACCTACACCTTATCTAAGCGACACATTATTGTTTTCCGACATGCACGTGAACAAAGTCGCGGGCACAGCTAGTTATTAATATTCTGACTGAACGCTCTGCTAACATGCTAATAGGAGATCATGCATGAGGTATCTCATCTTGTATGGAGAGGTCTCCCACAGGGTTCTGTGCTCAGTCCCCTTCTATACAATATTTACACTTTTGATCTAGACTCGTCTTTAATTACTAATCATGTTGGTTCTTCAATATGCCGATGACTTATTATTATATTCTTCAAGCCAATCTGTTGAACAAGCTAGCTGTGCCATCAATCTTTGTCTACTTTGGAGTCATGGTTACACCTAAACGGTTTGGATTTATCCACGTCTAAAAGCGCGGCTGTTTTATTCACCCGGAAGAGAAATATTCCCTTGGTAAACCTCTTTTATAAGGATATACCTATACCAGTTATAGATAAATTCAGATATCTAGGTGTAATACTTGATTGTAAATTAAGTAGTGTTCCTCATTGTGATTACCTATATTGTCAACAAATGTGAAAATCACCTAAACATGCTTAGATGCCTCTCTGGTGTTTGGTGGGGTGCACATCCGTTTTCTTTGAAACTTATTTACAACGCAATTATCAGAAGCACTCTGGATTATGGATTGTTCGTTTTAGAACCTGGTAGTATTATGGCTTTTAAAAAACTGGATCGCATTCAGTCTAAAGCATTACGCATTATTTCGGGTGCTATGAAGTCTAGTCCCATTAATGCACTCCAAGTTGAATGCGGGGAAGCTCCTTTGTATCTTAGAAGACAATTCTTATCTGACAAATATTTGTTCCGGATTCATCAGTTCTCAACTCATCCTCTCATTCCTAAACTAGATTCTTTAGTGTCGCAGATTGAATCTTCAGATTACTGGTCCCATAAACGTCCTCCTTGTTTAGTTGTAAGCTATAAAAAATTCCTTTCACTTTCTTTTCCTATTCACCGTTCCAATAAACTTCCCATATTTAACTGCAGTTATGAGAGTTTACAATTCAGCCCCATCATTAAATATAACTGTGTAAGTAGTAAATCAGATCCCGACAGCTTTAATAATTTCCTTGCTGAACACTTAGAGTACCATCATATATTTACGGATGCTGCCAAGCGTTCTCCGTCGGATTGTGTTGGGATAGGTACTTACCATTCTCAATACAACATCGTACAAAAAATAAAACTGCCTCCGGAAACTTCTGTTTTTACTGGGGAATGCTTCGGTATTTTAAAAGCCATCGAATATAGTTACTCGTGTTTTTAAGCTCAAAAAAAACATAATTTTTACAGATTCTCAAAGTGCTCTACTAGCCATTAATAAATCCCCTTTCGAACACAAATCGCAGTTTCCAATCATTTATTTTATAAGAGAATTTGCGTTCAGAACCATCTCTGAAGGAAACTCTTTGCAATTTGCGTGGATTCCGGCCCATGCTGGAATCCATGGCAATGAAGTGGCTGATAAAATCGCCGGTGATGCAGTGCAGTGTGGGGACTTAGCTCCATATATAAATTTTAGCAATGATATTATGACGTTACCAAATACTTTTCTTCGGGACACCTGGAAGGTAGCTTGGGATATCGGTAGCAAATCCAAGGGCCGTTATAATTCAACCCGATATTCCGGAAAAACCGTGGTTTGGCAGGGCAAAGTTTGGCAAGATGGAGACCTCAGTTCTAATACGGATGAGACTAGGTCATGTTTGTTCCCCAGCCCATCTTGCCAAATTTCATGTCATCGATGACCTTGACTATGTGTTTGTGTGGCACAGACGTTGGCGACCTAAATCACATTTTCTTCTCCTGTCCCGTATATGACCGTTCTTCTTTTCTCAGTAACCTCTTGTCCCTCAGAACTCCTTTTCCTACCTCAATACTTTCTTTACTTTGTACAAATAGCTTTCCTATTTATAAATGTATAGTCTCATGTAAATAATATTAAGTTGTAAATTTTCATCATTGTAATTTGCTCATTAATTATAACATCATATACTGATCCTATATACCGTCCTACTATCCTAAATCCCGTTTTAATTAATTATTCAAAATAATATCTTCATTTCCCTACCTTTGATCCTACGAAACTAAACGTGACATTGGCTAAATGCCTTAGAGCATTTAAGCTATAAATGCTCTAAGCTAAATGCACAAACCGTGCGAAGCCAAAAGAAAAAAAAAAAAAAAAAAAACTCAGCAGTGTCATTGTCATGTCATTCTAATATCAGTTTTCGCGCCTTTTTGACTAAGCCTGAAGCAAGTAAAATATAATAAAGTGAGAAATATTTCGATACTTCACTACAAACTTACCAAATATGGGATTCGCGAAGGATCTTGTTCTTAATCACGATGAGTTCCAGTACCTGAAGCTCGTTCAACAAATAATTGATACAGGTGACAAAAGAGTCGACAGGACTGGCGTTGGAACTTTATCTATATTTGGTGCAATGCAAAGATATTCCCTTAAAAATAACACTCTACCTTTACTTACTACTAAGCGAGTATTTACCCGAGGTGTTATTGAAGAGTTACTGTGGATGATATCTGGCTCTACTGATTCTAAAGTACTTCATTCCAAAGGAGTACACATTTGGGATGCCAATGGATCTCGACAGTTTTTGGACAACTTAGGCTTTACAGATAGAGTAGAAGGTAAGAATTTTTTAAATTGATCCCAATGAATAACAATATTCAACTCTGCCCCTAAGGCCTGAAACTGCGTTAAGCGGGCGCCCGCGACGGTTAAACGTCGCGTGTCTACGCGCGTGGATACGCGGGTTGGCTCTGCTTGTCGTCGTTTTGCTACGTAGTAATATATTAAGTTCTCCATCGACACGACTGTATAATGTATATGGATACCGTTAAAATTGAACTAGCGACACTGCGTAAATAAAACGCTGCGACGGCCCGCCTCCCCGCAACGTACACCCGAGCGGGGCTCCGCGACGGTGCACTTTTGTATGGCACCGCGCGGGCGTCCGCTCAACGCAGTTTCAGGCCTAAAGACGACCCACTGACCCAATATTCTTCAAAATATTTTGTTAATTCGCAATTTAAATATTTTCTATCACAGGAGACCTTGGGCCAGTATATGGTTTTCAGTGGAGACACAGTGGAGCTGAATATGTAGATGCAAAGAGTGACTACACTGGGCAAGGAATTGATCAATTACAAAAAGTTATTGACACAATAAAGTAAGGTTCACGGAATGCTACTGTTAAGCAACAATTTATTTATTATTTGAGCATTATTAATTTTTATTGTAATAATTTGTTTCAGAAATCGTCCAGCAGATAGAAGAATGTTGATGTGCGCCTGGAACCCATCAGATCTGAGTAAAATGGCTTTACCGCCATGCCACTGTCTTGCCCAATTTCATGTATCAAGTGGTAAACTCTCCTGTCTTCTTTACCAAAGGAGTGCAGATATGGGCCTGGGAGTTCCATTTAATATTGCCAGCTACTCATTCCTCACACACATGATTGCCCACATCACAGGACTAGAGGTAAAAAAACTTAGTTTTTGAAATTCTAAAATAATGTCAAAATAAGATTAATAAGATAGTGCCTTGCCTCTATTTCTAATTTTGTTGTTGAATTTTTATTTTTAACAGCCTGGAGAATTTGTCCACACAACAGGGGATACTCATGTGTACTTGAACCACATAGAACCGTTAAAGGTGCAACTACAAAGAGTGCCAACTCCTTTCCCTACATTGGAGTTTGCTCGTAAGATTGATTCCATTGATGATTTCAAGTATGAAGACTTCATTATCAAAGGTTATAAACCTCATCCTAAAATTGATATGGAAATGGCTGTTTAGTTTAATAGATTGTAGTAAGTAATTAATTTCATTCTAACTTTAGTTTTAGAAAGTACAAGTGTTTTGATAAGTATTAGTATTATAATTTTAGGTCATCACCAGTGATTTGATAATCGGGAGCTTATATACCTAAACTTCTTCCCACAAAAGAATAATATGGACATTCCTTTCTGAAGCAATAAGTAATCCTGGGTTCCTGGGATTGAACAATTTTGTAACAACAACTATAACAAACTTAATGAAATTATAGCAGTGGTTATTTAGATTTAGTATCTTTATTTTATTCAAAACAAATGGAATATCAATAAGAAATGATAATGTGCACAATGTGGTCAAGTAGTGGAAATTGATTTATCTATCTAACAGATTAGTGATTGAAACAATATTTATTGAATAATTTATTGTATTTTATACAAACGGAAGACTAAAAAGTATTAATATTTTGGCATGTCCTTAATATAATAATATACCAAACGAACACAAGAACGAACAATAAGAAAAGTGCTATTGGACACATTCTTAGTAAAGACAATTTAATAGTTTAGGTTATAATTTAATTACTTATTAGCCTATTTATAAGGCTAGATTGTAATAAGATTAGGGTCCATCCTATTGATGAGCCCTAAGATAAGGGAAAAAAAAAAAAAAAAAAGGCCCTTAATATTCTTTTGTGGGAATAAATGTGAAGTTTAGGTATATTAGCGCCCGATTATCCAATCACTGGTTATCACAAACCATGTGAATTCTAAGTGTAAAATATTTGTAATATTAGCTTTAAATTTAGTTATTTAACCCCCTTTTTTATAAGAAATACCCCATTATTCATAAGAAACTAAAACACCATACGCAAAATACGCGCATTGACGTGGTGTTGCGGATACCAGCCCGTATTACCTATTACCTAAAACACTATTAACCTATTTTAGTTCTAGAAGTTTTTTTTACAGTTTCTTTCAAATTATGATTTTCAATTTGAAAGAAGAAGACAAAACACTTCTATCAGCTAAAATAGGTTTATAGCGTTTTAGTTTTTTTATCAATAAGGGTGTAAGTACCTCTAAATAATTACTACTTGCACATAGCAACAAAAATACAATTTTTCTGCCCATGTAATCCAAACATAAGGCTCTTTGGTCGAACTGATCCCGCTCGAATTCATCCAGCGGGATGAGTTGACCAATGATTATTTTGAATCGGTCAACTGATCCCATTGATACTTTTTTGATTTGTACAGACACGAAAAAAGTGTTAGACATTAGATTTACGAAAACACGTTTTTTTTTCAAAACTTCTAATGCTTGTGGAGTGGGTTCAAGTCAGTAATGGGTGGGAATCGAACTCGTGACTTCTCGATCGAAAGTCCGATACCGTTGGGTTAGATTAGGTATTAGACTACTGCCGCTTCAATTTTTGGGGTATCCCTTAAAGCGCAACTGTTTTTAGGCGCAACCATGTAAGCGCAACTAAATTATTCCTCAAAGCGCAACCATCACTTAAATTGGACTGTACTTACGTAAGCCTTTCGAGACCCGGTGTGGGAGTAGTAGGGTGGGGGAACACCTCAAGGGCATTGACAATGACCTCAGGGTCATTGACCTTAAGGTCAAGGTCAAAATTCCGAAATTCAAGATCCGCGATTCTCCTAAGGTCACGGACCTTGACCTCAGGGTCATTGACATTGAGGTCAAAGTCAAGATCCGTGATTTTTCTAAGGTCACTGAACTTGACCTCTAGGTCAGTGACCTCGACATCTAGGTCAACATTCCAAGGTCAGTGATCTTAGGAGAATCGTGGATCTTGACTTTCGGAACTTTAACCTTGACCTTAAGGTCAATTACCCAGAGGTCAAGGCAATGCTCTTGAGGTGTCCCATAGTGTTCCCCCATCTAATATATCAGTATAACCAAGCCATGGTATGTCATTTTTTCCCCCAATGAATTTTTTTCACGTCTGTACATATTTCTATAGAAATATTCGCGACGATAGGTCTTTGTGCAGTAAATGAAAGCTGTAGCGGACTGTATTACTCGTATAATGATTAAGGTTGATTACAACGGTGTCGACTAGAGGCAAACAAGCAAATAAGAATTAACGCTGAGAAAACGCGTAAGCGCAGCTGTGCGTGGAGGCGTACAACAGCTGACTCGTGAGACGCGCGGGGCCGCGCTGCAGCCGCTCGCCCGGCTGCCTCGCCGCTGCCCTGCACCCCTCGGTCACTGCCGCCAGCGCGCGGCGATGTTGAGAAGAGCGTTCTCAACAAGAAATAATAATCTTTTTTAAAGTGGGCTCAGTTGACCAATTCAAAATATTCATTGGTCAACTCATCCCGCGGGATGAGATGACTAAAGACCGGCTACTCAGATCAGTTGACTAAAGAGCCAACACAATGTGCCACAGATGCAGGAGACATTGTTCATTTTCGGCCAATTTTCTTTGTAACGGCTAGTACTATTTCTTACGGATGATGCGCAGTGGTAGCCCGCGAAATTCAATTTTTTTTTTAGTTCGTATGAGGTTGTATCTTGATCAAAGTATGATACGCGGCAATAAAACTTATGGATTTATATAATTTTAACCATAAAAATTATCAGTACATCTCTCTAAGTTAGATTTCGTGCAGATTCATTAGATTTCGTTCGTTTGAGGAATCTGCACGAAATCTAACTTAAAGAGATGTATTGATGATTTTTATGGTTAAAATTAAGTAAATACATATGTTTTACTGCCGCGTATCATACTTTGATCAAGATACAACCTGACACGGACCTGCAAATTGCAAAAAATCCAAAAAAAATTGAATTTCGCGGGCTACACAGCGCAATCACCTTAAGTTGGGAGTCTCATTTTCTACGAAATATATGGGAGAACTTTTTTGACATTTCTGACTTTTCTAGTAGGTACTCAAACTGTTGGTCTGATAGAGCTTTTTGATCCATAGAAGAAACAGGATTGATTGGCATCAAAACAGAAAATGGCGGGTACGTATCAAAATCCCGAAAGTTCATAATACCGACCGACCAAAACACCGAAATTTAAAATACCGAAAGTTTTAAATGCCAATAGTCGTTATATCGAAACACAAAATACCGATGTTCAAATGCCCGAAAGGACGAAATCCTGAATGGACGAAATACCAATACTCATCGTAAGGCTGCGATTCCACCAGAAATGAGCGAGGATGCGTAGCGAGGGATGTGCGTAAAACTAACCAATAAAAGCACCAGCTTAGCTCAAGCTATGAAAATGAAGCGACGTTATTCGTTAGTTTTACACACATCCCTCGCTACGCATCCTCGCTCATTTCTGTTGGAAACGCAGCCTTAATTGACCAAAATGAAAGATGTAAATGTAGATGATGATGGTGATGATGATGATGATGTGTAGATGTATGTACATGTGTGTTATGTAAAGCTCCTGAGGTCCTACATTTTTTCCCTGACCTGCTGACGAAAACCCTAACCTTAGACGGTCGACATCAAGGGCACCCCGAGGTTCGGTTAGTTAGATTCCTTTAAACCCCGCAGACAGAAATAAGGCTCCGTCGACCTGCTGACGAAAACTCTAACCCTAGACATATACAGTATGTTAAATGACAGAGGGCGTTCCCCTAAACTCGTTAATCTATACCATTAATAGATTAAAATAAAAATATCAGCATAGAAAAATAAGCATAAAATAATCCGAATTCAAAAAAATAATTAATTGACAATAAATTCGAAACATCCTGTTTAAAATCAAAATAGTAGCGCGGAATAGTACCCAAGCGTAGTAGCATTGCCCAAACCGTTGCAATACGCACGATGCCGAGCGTCTCACGAAGCCGAGCGAACCGGCCGGCGCGGCATCCCGCGCGCCGCGCTGAATGGCGAGCGGCGTGTGGCTGACATTGGCTTGGCCACCATCAGGGATTTTACTTTTGATAACACAAAGATTTAGTCCTTAATTAGTCGAAATTTGTCGCCAAATATCAGAATTTGTCGGTCACTGGTTCAAAAGTTATAAGGGGTCATTGGTGGCCGATCTGGAGAGAGTCTCCCCAGCTTGGCCACCTTTATATCTCAAAAACTAGGCCACCTAACGAAGATCTGTTTTCTCCCAGATTTAGTCGAGATTAGTCGCCAAGTCACAGATTTAGTCGGGTATGAGTTCAATTTTTAAGTATAGTTCAAGAGCTAGATTGAAGAGTTTACGATAAAATCTTTGATTTAGCTCTTGGTCTATACTTAAAAATTGAACTCATTATACCTTCTAAACTAAGACCCGACTAAATCTGTGACTTGGCGACTAATTTCGAGGGCACTCACAATAACACGAGAATTAAGCGGTTGATTTGTGCATTGGGGCACCTCTCAGCATACATCCTCAGAGCACGTGCACCATCATAATTACACTCAGCATAAATGAGCACCATGTTCGCATACTCCTGAGCACTGAACTGATAACGCGGCATTTTTCACACAAGAATGACGCAAGATGTTGCAATGCAAAAATAATGCACGTCCGGTCAGCGCGTGATATTAGTTCCGACTAAAATTAGGTGGACATCCGGGGGCAGGGGGCGGGGCTAGGCACATCAGATCGCCGCACGCGCGGCCCGCCATTCATAAATAGGTAATTGCGAAGTTGCCGTCCTTCAAGTACGCGTGTACAGAGTGTTTCTTTTACGTATCAATTTAACATTTTTAGTGAATATTTTAATATTTAAAAAAATAAAAACATTTTGTTTCCGAATGGTAATATTTTTTTTAGCATGTATGGATGCTATACTATTGCGGGTTAACGGGAACGCCCTCTGTTAGTTAACATACTGTATAATACCTGGATATGGATCTTCGGGATTTTAAGCTTTTGAGCAAATGAACTTTCGACCAAACAAGGCATTCGGCGTTTCAATTTTCGGGATTTCGTCCATCGGTATTTTAAAATAGGGGTTATGATACTTACCCGAAAATGGCCCATTTTCTTGCTGACTGTAATTTTTTTTCAAAATCTGAATGGGTATCAAAATTTCTCAAAAAAATAAGGACAGTCTAAAACCATTTCTAGGGATGGGCCGAACGTGGTTTTAACCGAATATGAACTTCGGTCGAACATTCGGTGAAAATGAAAACTTCGAAAAAAAAAAAAACTTGGCCAGTAACACCAGGAAATATCTATATATCTGAACAAAAACGAAACAGACTCCTGCCAGATAACGCAGAATCCTTTGTGTTTTTGTACCATAACCTGCCCTTGGTACCTGGTATTTTTAATACCAGTACGGTAACAAGATTTGCTTTGTCACTTTAAAATAAATATTAAAATAGTGGTTTTTGGCTATAATTATTTCAATGTATTCTAAACATTATCAGAATTTTGACATCCAAGTCAAAATTATGATAATGTTCAGAATAAGTATATAGGTATTTAATTGTTTAAGAAGTAACAACTAACAAACAATACTTAATTAATAAATATTTATGATTTTGTTTTACTGGTTTAGTTTCTAGGTTTGGGGTAAGTTTGGGGGTGTTGATGAGTTAGTAAGTTTTTTTGTCCTTAATAAATGTACCTATTGATTAAATTTTTATTTTTTACTGCTAAGGAAATTTCTATTACATCAACGATGCTGATTTTACATGTATTGTAAGTACTGGGGAGTGATACTGTGAGCCTAAGAAAATAAATAAATTCAGCAATATTATTTAATATATACTTGCTTAGTTATAGATAGGTAGGTACTATAAAATTAATCCCCCATAGATATTACATTCATGGCAATGCAATCTAAAAATAATTAATCCTAATAAAATCATTACTTATGACATTTTGTAAAATCCAACAATATCTAACAAATTCTTAATTTGTTGTCTTACAGCTAATCAACATTTAGTGTATAATGTATTATTTGTACATTATTTTCCTTCTATTACGAGTCTTTTTGATTTTGTATAGAAAAATTTGATGAATTAACGTGCAATAAAATTCTTAAAGGTAACCTTACCAAAGATGTAGTCAGAAACATTCAGGGGTGTCAATAAACAATCGAACTTGCCTGCAAGAAAATATCGTATATTTTGATAAACTGTAAAAATTAAAAAAGAAGAAGAAAACTTTAAAACAAATGTCTCCGGCTATGGCTTTGATTAGGTTCAATTCATTGCAGCAGCCATGTTAAAACTTGGACAATACATAAGTTGATAAATTACATTACAAAAGTAATAACAAAATACAAAAAAAAAGAAGAATATTGTTGTGATTGTCTTTGGCTATTTCACAAGAAGGACATTTATGGCCCTTTATGGCGACGTTCGCACGGACGTAAAATATCGCGGCGGGATTTTATCACGCACTGGATTTCCAACTTTCGGTGTTGAGCCGAGCTTCGAAAATCCAACCTAACAACAACGGAGTGCATCCCAGCGCGTTGAAAAAACACTGTTGGATTTTCAACTCTCGGCGCTAAGCAGAGCGTCGATAATCCAGTGCGCGAAAAAAATTGTCGCGATATTATTACGTTCGTGCGAACGTCGGCTTACAGCCTAAATAAATATAGTAAGAAGTAACAAAATCAAGGTTAGATCAATGAAAATTTTACAAAATATTTTGTGACTGCTGTTCATCAACACATCTGGTCATCTTGTGGTGGCATCTGAAAGGAATATTATGAAAATTGTAACAGCATAAATGGGTACAAAACTAAGAGAACTACTTATAACAATTTAGCTGCAAGCTGGAATCATCACTCTTTTTTTCCTTTTTAAGGTAATAAATAATAATAATCTTTATAACTTGTTTGAAGTGACAAGTAAATGAAAGAAATTAGTACCTATGTGTCTTTTTTATTAGCTTTCGTGTTTAGTAGGTTTCCCCTTTTCACACAAAACATATTTTTTAATTTCTAGGAGTAGGACAAATATTGCATGAATAAAAACAATTAAAGAAATATTCAATGTTAATGAGTAATTTGTAATCAGTGCACTAAGCACATATTTATTACTTTTATGACTTGTAACAATGATACATGTCACTTTTAAAATTAAATAGCAAAAAAAAAAAAAAATAACTTATTACTTTAAAATTTAATAGCTTTAAAGGTCTATGACATGCACAAATAAAATCTGTAGTGTAGGTATAGTGCACAGCATTCCCTATGACTTGATAATTAGTGAGATTTAAGAAATGTAGGGACAATGTTAAGGACTCTGTAGATTATTATGGATTTTGTTTGACATGTCCTTCAAGAAGGTCAGATGTATAGTTGTGCAATAGTAGCAATCTATGAATGTTTGCAGCAAAGGCACAATAACAAGTATAAGTTACAATATTACTCAATGAAATCCTAGACTATGCATTGTAGAATATCAGAAATTCATCATCCTACTGTTCTAATTCCAATTTATTTGTGGTTGGCCTTGGCAGTTTCATCCATAGATCTTGATCATCTGTCATCTGAGTAATAATCCCAGTTTTAGTCATTATTATTATTCCTTTATTTCATAAGTTTAAACATATAAATTACATTTTTAAATGTTAAAATATAAAAAGTACAAAAATATAAAAAATAGTAGCCCACCAGTATCAGGAACAGGGTCCAAGGTACCGGTGGTCAGGGCTGCTGAGAGAGGAACCTCCTAACCAGAGAGTGTCCAGAAGTACCTCTTTCTGTATCAAGCCCTTGATCCAGCCGCCTAACGAGAGCCTCCTCAGGTGTTGATCGAGTCTCTTGGCTATTATGCCATTGGCCGTCATGACTATCGGCACAATGATTGCTGTATCCACATCCCACATGTCGACAACCTCTCGAGCAAGATACTTAATTTGCTTTTAGTCATTATTATTACTATAATCTTTCACACAATCTAACCATCTTGGATTTGCTCTACTCTATACAGCTTTTCATAAGTAAAAGATGATTATGTGAATACATAGATGATAAATAACAACTTAAGAGTCCAGCTGAGCTCAAATAGTAAATTGCTTTTTACAAACATACCTGGCCATTACTACTTGGGACGGGTAAGGCAGCCAGTTGTTCAACAAGAGCCATTGTCATCTCCGACTCCACAGTAACTTCAACCCATAGTGTATCTAAAATAAAATTAACATACAATTATTAGTAATGACACCTTAGTACTGAATAACTGCAATTTATTTACAGTTGATTGATGTTGCAGCTTTAAAGATTTTAGAAAATATTTATTCTTATACTTCAATATTCTGAATGTTGTCAAATCATTCTTGTGTTCCCTTTTTCTAAAGTGAGTGTGAGGGTGATTTTATTTTTAATTTTCAATTCAACAGTACTGATTTTGATGACTACTTCATTTAGTGATAAGTGATGATGCAGTTGACCTTAGTATTAGAGAGATATCTTACTATTTACCCAAAAACTGCAACTAATCTTACTCAATACTCACCCCCTATTTGGTCACCCTTTTCAGTCACCAAATGAAAATACCCTCTGTGAGTGCCTGGTGTAGTGGGAGCTACTAACTTTAATGTAACTGTAGTGGAATGTCCTGCAGGTAAAGGTGGAACATAGACCGGGGTGGCACCTAATGGTTCGCCCCCAGCTTGTATCAATCTACAGCTGCCGGGCCACCCTTCTGCCCCAGTATTAGCAATACTCCAACTTTGTTCAAAACTGAAATAAGCAACAGTTTTAATAGTACCAAGTAACCAACAAATATAAGATTGTCATATTGAGTACTACTTTCATAATAAGTATGAATATCAAATAATAGGAGGAACAAATTTCATCACACAAGTGAGTCATTCACAATAATTCCCGGAATTACTAAGTTCAATCATAAGAAAAGCACATGTTTATAGATTGACCTCATTATTTATAATGGTATCCTTACCAAGCACCAGGCCCCACTGCAGCCTCCTGGTTTTGAGCAGCTTTTAGAGACATTGATGGAAGCTTTGGTGGTAAAGTATAGTCTAAGTAACAACATATTGCTGTTTGTAAATTCCTGTAATAAAATATAATTGGTTAATAAACAGAAATAAGTTGATCGATAATATTAAAGGTTTACTAATCCTAAATTATAATTACCAGTTGCTCATGTCCAAGAAAAAGCTGGCTGTATTATAATTCACACTAGGGCCCAAGAGTCTCTGCATTTGATTAACAAGTTCATCTCTGTCTGTTGTGTTCATACAACTAAATTGTAATAATAAATTTTGGTCAATCTCTCCAGTTACTGAAGAACCGTCTATATCCATTTTAATAGAACAATAATATTCAGCCTATAACACAAATCACTTTGAAGGTGTTTTACCACTGCACAAATATTGACATGCCCTTTGTTTACGTACGTCAGCTGACTTGACTGAAGCACTGTAAAACGATTAAATTTATAATAACTCGCAGGAAAATGCACTATAGTCACATGAAATTTTAACAATTCACGAAATAATCATAGTTATTGTTTTAATAAAACGAGGATTACGTCGCATTATTTTGTCGAATACGGGACAAAATAGAATGATTTAGAGTTGCACCAAGTGCATCGATCGATCGAAAACGAAATACTGATAGAGATGCGATAAATTGTTCTTACTAAAATATCAAGTCAAAATTAAAACAATTCCTGTAGCAAAGTAAACCTTCATCATCATAATTATACTTTATTACTCTCCGTAAACGAGCACAACTCACAAGTAGTTCATTGAATGAGCCTTAAAATACTGCAAAGCTATTCACAACCATTCAACAGGCTGACATCGAAAATTACATATTTCAGTTATCTGATTTGCCTTGCCTGTGGGTCAGCCCGGGCCCCGACTGCAAATAACTGTAAAAGTGAGTGTTGTCTTCGGATTATTTTGTGAACTCCTTCGATAACATTGATTGTTGTGATTATCTATGCTGGAACAACACAAACTATTTATTCCACCTCTTACATCGTAATCCACTATGTAAGCAGTTTTATTTAGTCGATGCTTCAAAAAAAAGTTGAGTGACATTTGACAAAATAGACTTGCGAGGCGCGCTTTGATCATTCATCATTCATTCTTTCAATACTTATGACTTATATATAGTTATCTGCAGAGATGCCAGAACGTCACAAAAGGGACGATTTTTGTCCGTTTAGACATCTTTACGTCCCTTCGATATCCGTTTATATATTCCGTCCCTTTTCCGTCCCTTTTAAAATAGTAGCCAACTACAATAATTTACTTTATTTATTACAAAAATGCGTTTAAAATGCAAATAACGAAACGCAGTTTTAAAAATTACAAAAAATGAAACGCCCGGCGTGTGAATACAACTTCAGACTACTGCTGGCGAATATCCATATCGCTTGCCTGTTCGTTCCAAGCATAAAATCATTCAATCATTCGGTTATTCAGCTAAATTCAAATCATACGGCGGCGTTTAATTTGAAATTGAGTTTTCGTTTTGCGAGTTTCTTTCATTAAAATATTACTGTTTTAGCAGTGGTTTTATTTTAGTGGATAGACACTAAGGAAGACACGAAGCGACTAACTTGCTTGCTGTATGTACGTATCGATCCGTTTTTCTTCTTGATGAAAAGTTTGTTTACACTTTTTGTTTTGATGTTTGATTATTTTGATTTATGTCCAAAACTGCGTGCGTGTGCTTTGATTATGGATGCACGGAATACAGATGGGTGGGTTGGTGGCTTGGAGGGTCAAGTTTTGGCCTGTATAATAACTCGAAAAGTGCTCAGTGATTGTATTTGTTCTATCTATAATATTTATTATGTATGTATTATATCTATAATATGTATGATTGCGCTGTGTTGCCCGCGAATTTTTTTTTTTTTTTTGTTTTTTTTGCAATTTGTAGGGCCGTATCAGGTTGTATCTTGATCAAAATGTGATACGCGGCAATAAAACATATGTATTTACATAATTCTAACCATAAAAATCATCAATACATCTGCATAAGTTAGATTTCGTGCAGAGTCGTCAAAAGAACGAAATCTAACGAATCTGCACGAAATCTAACTTAGAGAGATGTATTGATGATTTTTATGGTTAGAATTATGTAAGTACATATGTTTTACTGCCGCGTATCATACTTTGATTAAGATAGAACCTAACACGGACCTGAAAATTGCAAAAACCTAAAAAAAATTGAATTTCGCGGGCTACCACTGCGCGTCATCCTTAAAATATTGTTTTTTTTTCGTTTTTTTTGCCCTAAAAATATAACAGTACTTACGCCCTTTTAGGTACCTATACTTTTTCTCATTCAATCGTAACAAATTAATATTAATAATATTTCTCCAGCCGTCCTTTTTGTCCAAAAATCGTCCCATTTCAGGTAGTGAACCGTCCGAAAGTCGTCGCAGGTACTGGCAACACTGGTTATCTGTGTCTTTGATACAAAATGATTTCTGTCGTTTTCATTTTCTAGGATTTAAAAAGTGTAGGACTATGGATTTATTGTTGGAAATACAGAAAACAAAACCGGTTTTAGTTTTAATTCTGAGTGATCGTGTGCTGTATAAATAATACATAAACTATTCTTGAAATACCACTCATTTGTTAGTTATCAATAAACACTATTACAAACACGCACTCAGCACAAGCACACTGCACAGCACACAAGGCAGCATGGAGGAACAGCATCAGAAAAAATTGTATTATTGTTCTTATGAAGGTTGTGTGTCATATTTCGATAGACCGTACAGACTGGCACAACATTTTCTAGCTCACAATAACATTGTAAGTATCGTAGCGTGTCGCTACTTTATTGTAGATACTTACATATAGTAATGAAACAAAGTGTACATGTCTGAAAATATTTTCAGAGACCTTTCCCTTGCAATGAGCCAAATTGCAGCAAAGCATACACAAGCAAAAGCCACTTGGATCGACACTTACGTTCTGTGCATAAGCCCCATGAAAATGATGTTGTATACAGGTAAAACTAAAAAGTACTTTTCCAATTATCTATTTAAAAATGATAGTATAGTTCGCGTCTTGTAAAAAGAACACTGGACAACCACACAATCATACCATACCATTTTTACTAATACGATGTATGGTTTTGTGGTTGGCCAGCACGATTTTACGTGACATGATTTATACAATGTTACAGTTGTGCGGTTGGCCAGCAGTCTTTTTACGTGACACCAAAATTGTAACTGCAGTTATAAAATAATTAATATTATGTTATTACTAATTAAATTATGTTTCAGCTGTCCACAATGCTTGAAATCATTTGCAAATCGCCAGAATCTCAAGAGGCATCTAAATACAGTTCACTTGGTCACACAGTTTACCTGTGATGTTTGTAAAATGCAGTTCAAAAAGAAGAATCAACTAAGCTCCCACATGTATCAACATACAGGATTAAAAGCATTCAAGTATGTACTAATAAAAATCACTACATAGTATAAAACAAAGTTGCTTCCCGCTGTCTGTCCCTATGTATGCTTAGATCTTTAAAACTACGCAATGGATTTTGATGCAGTTTTTTTAATAGATAAAGTGATTCAAGAGGAAGGTTTATATGTAGGTATAATAAACGCGGGCGAAGCCGCGGGCAAAAGCTAGTGTTATATAAATCAGTAACATTAGAACACTAATAATTGCAATAAATTTACATAGGCCACATTGTGCACTCTTGCTTGGTGATTATGGCTTACTTTTCACTGAGACTTGAGACCTAACACTCGTACCTATTTATTTTAAATACTGTTGATGAATTATTCTAAACTGCTTGACCAATTATTAGTTAAAGTTATTTTTGTTTTTTATAAATTGTTTCCTTCAGTGACCCTGCCTTCAGTGCTCTAATCATCATCATTCTCGTGCCCTTATCCCAATTTGTTTGGGGGTATTGTTGGGGGATTATAGTCATCATCTCTGTAGTCACTCCCTTTCTAGCCTTCAGTGCTTTAAGGATATCTACATTATATTCTATGTTAGAAGGTTTGGTTTTTGCACTTAGTCCTTCATTGTGCGTGGGCAATGGTGGCCATCGGTGGTTATTCCAACCAGCCCATATCGTCACCTTTATGGTAAACTTACGAAACTGAAAAAAACACATTTTACAGGGGAACGTTTTGAAACATTAAATTCACGATAACTTTTTTCAAGAGACAGATGTAATAAACTCTGCGATACATTTGATTTTCAAAATTCCTCTGCTTTTATATACAATGAATGTATTATTCTTATATTACAAAAATAACAAATAAATGCATATTCGTTTCTTTTCACCTTCATACATGAGAGTTTGTAGGTATTATATTACACTGTAGCAAACTTACGGAAGTGGCAATTTCGTAAGTTACATAAGAAAAGTATCAAATATATACTTTGGTAAACTGACGAAAGTACCACTTTCGTTAGTTTACTAAAAGATATATCACGTCTTTTAAAGGAAAATAAGTTCCTAAATCAAAATGTTTTAGTAATAATTCAAGTGAAATCACAAAATTATGTTTGGAGTAGGAACACAAAATAAAGTAATAAAATACGTATTAAGAAAAAAATCAACTAATCTACTTTTACCAGTAAAACAACAAAATAAAAGATAATAAGTAACAACAATTTTCCAAATAAATATTTCCTTACGGTTTTACTCACGTCATTTGTGGAGTTGCGACTTTCACACAAGAGCTCATGACTAAGATCTCCGTACGAGATGAAAACTAGTCGGGCAAACCCGAAGTAATGAGGCGAATAGAACCATTTTAAGTTGTATGAAAATATTTGCTTACGATAGAAGACACAAAATCAAAACTTACAAATTAATACAATCTTACAATAAAAGTAAGAGGAAGGACTTGATAATTGTAATTTTCAAGTACCTACAGTTCCTCTTCGTCTTCAGCATCTGGTTCAGGCAAGCAATCTTGAATTGCTTCCGAATCGTGTAGGTTTTCATAAAAAGAATGGTAATATTTTGGTATCTGGTTATCACTACATAGTTTTAATAAATCTCTTTTTTTTTGCTTTTGAAATCGGCATTCTTTCAGCATAAATATTACTTGGTACTATTGCTGTACTCTTTCCTCGTTTTGATTTTATTTTAAATTCTTTAAAGGTCTCGTCATTGTAGTCAGTTTTAATAAAGATTGATTTAGGGTTGTCTTTACGGTATTGAATCCACATAGCATCTTGGAAATTTATCTTTACTTTTGGTCTTGTCTTGTCTAGTTCTCCATTGTCTTCTTATTATTTTGTTCTTTCCTTTTTCGAACCTTGCTTTTTCGAAATTTCTTCCGCAAACTGACAATGATTGGGATTGAAATCTAAAAAAGTCGTCACATTCACATTAAACGGATGGGGATTTTTTCTGGCTCTTCTCATCACTTAAATCCACCCGTCCGTAGTGTAAATTGCTGTATTTTTACATTTCTGTCCCATTTTGGAGTGAATAGAGTCACATTCCATGTGACTATGTCCAGACTCAAAGAAAACATGATCAATTATATTTACTGTGGAATGATTTGTCACCAAGTGCAGCAACATACAGCAAAAACTATAATTTTTTTGCTGGCTGCCCCAATTGTCTGACATCATTCTCACATGTGTTATGCCTTCTTTGTGACTACAAATATATTTGCAAACACAGGTTGCAATTTCAGCACTTCCCCGTTTCGTCCCATGTAAAACAGTCTACGTCTTGATCGCCAAAATAAAAGGTCAAATTGTATACAGCTAATTTTCTAACGTAAAATAATGGTCCAGATGCAGCTTTAGGAGTTTGGAGGACGGCTTCTAGGTCAAAATTAAATGCCAAAGTCTTCGGATCAATCTTCGCTGCTGCTTTGTCAGCGTCTCGACGCAGGTAAGCATCGTCGCGTCGCTTAAGATGGTTCTAATGATTTTCCTCTTCAGGGCTGCTCGGGTCATGTCATGTGTTTTTAATCCCTTGTAAGCGACGCACTTTTTGCAGAGATCCTTTTCCGGCACATGGAATCTTAACCTATAAATTAAGATTCCATGTGCCGAAAAAGGATCTCTGCAAAAAGTGCGTCGCTGACCTGAAGACTGTCCGGTAAGTCTCTATTCCTGCTGGGATTGCGCCTTCGTCTTCACATTTTTTCTTGTATATGAATACATTGTCCCACGAGCGATCGAGCGGTCGCCCGCCCCGATCCGCCGCCGCCGCCGTCGCCGCCGCCGCCGCCGGGGGATCGCCCGGAGGACACGGTGGAACATACAGTGGAGGTCTGCCCGGCTTGGGCAGACGGCCCGCAGTGTTCTCACGGAGGTGATCGGCGGCGACGATCTCTCGCGTCCGAGCCTGGTTCAGGCCATGGTGCGGAGCGAGAGTGCATGGGAGGCCGTCACCTCCTTCTGCGAAGCAGTGATGCTCGCGAAGGAGGAGGCGGAACGCGTGAAGGAGAGGCAGCCTCACGCCCTCAGTCGCCGCAGGAGACGCCCTGGGCGGCGGGAATCGCGAGGCGATTTCCGGCCGCCATAGGCGCGGGCCTGCGGACGGTGAATAGCGGGTAGCTCGCCGGTAAGGACCAGGCCCGAGTCGACGGCGCGTTGTGTTCCACGCGCGCCTCAAAGAGATGTCAGCAAGTGATGGGGTCCAATAGGGCCAACGCCGCTGGGGTCGCGGGTAGTTTTAAGAAGATACCGCGGCCCTGGCATAGGCAACTGAAGGAACACGGGTGGGTTTTAGTCAGTAAAAGTCTGACACGCCCTTCCGCTCCACCCAGAGCGGGAGAAATTATTTGATGATTTCCCACCATCAAAAAAAAAAAAAGAAAAGGTCACATTCAGTCCAGAATCTAGATACCTGAACTCGGAATTCTTTCTGCAATAATGACTCCATTGCAGGAAACGAAAAAATATGTTTTTTAATTCGATCAAGTCTCTCAATAGAAAGTTTATTAGATGAACGTTTTCAAGCTACCAATGTAAATTAACGAAAATGTCCGATTCGTAAATTTGCTATGGGTTACTTGAGTCCCTTGAAGAATATATTCTACCAATGTGAACTTACGAATCTTCCATATTCGTATGTTTGCTGTGAGTTGCTAAATCGATTTACTAAAGTGTGCTACGATGGAAATTCACGAATATGGCAGATTCGTAGGTTGACCGTGGTGAATTTTTCTTGGACTTGGATATATTCGACTACGCCAAAACAACTGATATCAATTTCGTAAGTTTACTTTTGGCGTATCAACAGAAAATGGAGATTCGTAATATTGGATTTCTATAACCGTTAGAGACAGAAATTTGAAAATTTTACACCTTATGTAGTACAACATAAGGTGTAGTTTTTTATAAAAATGTCAAATTTACAAAAACTGCAGATTCGTTCGTTTGCCGTGGAGGTGACGATATCTCCAGGTCTGTTGAGAACATTTGTGAAAGATCTGGGTGCCCCATAGGGTTTGATGTCCTAATCTGGGTGATGTCTGTGCATTCAAAGAGCACATGCGCAATGGTTTCCTCTGCCCCCATGCAAGCCCTGTACAGAGGACTGTCCGTTATGCCTGTTGGATTCAAGTAATTCATGGTTATATTTCAGGTGTGATTTATGTTCAGAAACATTTATAAGTCTTTACCTGAAGAAGAGACACATGAGATATCATAAAACATACACGTGTGAGGAGTGTGATTTAGTTTTCAATCATTGGTCCAAATATCAGAAACATAAAAAAACTGATCATACAAAGAATTGTAAGTATTTAATCATTCTTAAGTGATATTAACAGTAACTAGAAAACTACTTTAAGACTTCACTATGGTTTCCTTTGTTTTAGACTCGTCAACTCCTCGACATCTAAAATCATTAAAATCGTTAATTGAAAGCAATGTCACTGTTATCCAACCGAGGTTTACATTACGGGCCCCAGGCGGGGCCGAGCTTCGGTTGATGCAGTCACCTTCGGCCGAAGACGACGCCGAAGGTGAACTTATACTTTTAATTACCTTAAAAATAAATAAATTAGGATTATTTTTATAGTATGGAGACCTCTACCCAGCAGTGGCATAAAATGTTATTTTAGCAAATTGCAAGTGTAAACTAATTTTAATATTTCAATCATGGATCTATGAAAGTGTAGTTCTTTTTCCAGAAACAGAATAATTTTTTGGTAGCTAAACCTTCTGCAGCCATAAGTGTCCAAAGTTCTGGACTTCGGTCACTTGGTCAGACATTAACATTGGAAGAAAAATATCTTCAATTATAGTTATCTCTTCATTTCAGTATTTATCTGTAATGAATGCAAAAGAACATTCAAGGAAAGAACCCACATGGTGAGGCACCTTAAAACACATGGACACAGAAAAATTACGAAAACATTCCCATGCCCTTATGAAGATTGTCCAAGGTATAAACAAAAACATTATCCTCATGTTACTATGCAAGTTAAAAAATAACAGTTTGCTATAGATTGATTATTTTTACAGATTTTACTCAAGAAAAAGCAATTTAAAGCAACATATTTTAGTAAAACATATGAAACAGTACCATGAATGCATGCTATGCAATGCACAATTATCAACAAAGGTAAACTATTCAAACTAAATAATTAATTTGATTTTCCAAACAACCCTTTATTTACCGGAAGCTTCGCCGCGAGAGAGCGCTGCGTGTTTGTCACTTGTCAAAGTCGTCTTGAAGATAAAGCGGCCAATCAGCGACAAGAAAAAGCACTTAGCGCCATCTCGCGGCAAAGTTTACAGCAAGGAACTCTATTGACAGCGAATGAAAGTAAAAACATTAAGCCAACGCGACGTTCGCACGGACGTAAAAAAATCGCGGCGGGATTTTATCGCGCACTGGATTTTCAACAACAGAGTGCATCCCAGCGCGACGAAAAACACACTGTTGGATTTTCCACTCCCGGCACTAAGCAGAGCGTTGAAAATGCAGTGCGCGAAAAAAAATCGCCGCGATATTTTTACGCCCGTGCGTACGTCGGACATACGGGTATTTGACTTAAAAAGCCGGCCAAAATTATTTATTGGTATTTTAATAACTATCTAATGTCTACATGTAATTACAACTCTTTAGAACAGACTACAAATTCTTAAGAAGTTTTTTAGGTGAAGATTAGGACTTGTAAATTACTTCAGCCAAACATTATAAGTAACTTATTTTATATGTTGTTAAAATAATACAAATAGTCAATTTATAAAAAAAATATATTGTTAAAAATCAGATTCGCTATCCTCGTCGTCATCTCCATCAACTTCATCATCATGTTCACGTGAAATCGTGGAAACTCCCTCGTCCTGTTTTAAAAACCGCAAGGCTTCAGTAGAAAAAAGGTTTTCGATTATTGCCAATTTTCATTCGACTACAACTTAAGTAGATATCAGATGTCAAGAGCATTCGATTCATCGTCTTCATTGCACTTTCTTCGCGAAAATTTTCGCGCGAAATTTTGCCGGTAGGTATAGGCAAAAATTTTTGTTGCGCGCCTCTGCTGCTTCCTCCGATAACTGCCCGATTGGGAGTAGCTTGCTGAGGTCCACTTAAGTTTGTAGTGATGTTTAAATGATTTTAAACTATCGCGAAGTAATTGAATTTTATCTTCGGGACACTTAGTAATATCGACAAGTTTTTTCTAAGTTCAGTTTTTTTATCGATTTTTCAGGGTTCACACTGCTTAATGATGTTAAACATAATTATCTTCTCTTGAGATATTAATTGAGGATTCAACATTACAACCTGTGACCAAACAATATCTAGTGTTAGTATCAAAACGTTCAAAAACACATAATATTTTTTCCCTTACCTCGTCATATCTTAAGGCTTTTTAAAGAACGGGCGGAAACTGGCGGAACATTTTTTTTTTCAAATAATTCATGTAGAAGGTTCATAGAATATGTCCACATAAGAATTTAAGCTTAACTCTGTTTAACTCGTACTTAAATTAACATCGTAAACTAAAAAAATAAATACAAAATTGTCAGAAAAATACCCACGACTTTGAAATTTCTTTTTAAAGTGAAAATGATATTTTAGTCAGTAATGAATTTAAACTAAATTACATACCTTCATCAGAAGAATCCATGGCAGTTTTTTTGTTTTGCACTAAACACAACAGTTTGGCAATGCACAGAACAGTGATGATAAAATTGTGTGCGCCGAGAAATTAACGAGTAACTAGTACAACAGATAAATTCCGACTGAGATGGAGAGCGCGTGGCGTGCGGTAGAGGTGTAGTTAATCCGTTATCGATTAGGTGGGAGAGTCCTATTGTCTTTTAATAACAAAGGTAACGCTTATCATCAATTATGTGATTTGGACTTATGGCCAGTTTCTTAAGTAAAATACCCGTATGTGCGTCGGCTTAGTACCATTTACGCTGAACTAATTTGACAGTTTTCTTCCCCACTCTGCTTAGTAACTAGTAAGAAAGTGAAATAGTATTAAAATGTAAAATCATGTTTCAGGCTAAATTAAATTATCATGTCCAATTACACTACAAGGAGGGAGGAATGGAACCAAAACGTAACAATAAAGAAAGAAAACCAAGAAAAGATGAAGGGACTTTTAAGATTTCTACTGCTCTCAAGTTAGCTGGATTGACTGAAGTGCCCGAAGAAACTGACTCTACTCCAAATTCGCCTATTAATTTATCCGTAAAATCGGAACATATTGAAGTTGAAGTTGATGTTATTTTTTGAACTTTAAATGCAACAATGTTAATTATATGAAATTCAGTACCTATAAGATAATATGAAATGCCGAAGTGTAGCGACACCTGCATCCAATATGCGCTTTTATAATTTCTAACGTTATGTTATTATCGTGGATTTCCACGTCCACTCCCGTAAAATTTGTGGAAATATGTGCAAGTTACCACTTTATCGTGGACCGAAATTTAAAAGCGTCTCCATAATTATTTTCATACATTTTACTTCGAGGCATCATGCGAGTCAGTTGAAATAAACTACTGCAGTTTCACTGATATGGTTTCGCGGAGGTGTGCTAAGGCCCTTAATGGATTCATTAGTATAGTGTTGTAGAGATTGTTTACAATAAAACTGCACGCCCCTCCACTATTTCTATCAAACATTTGAAATGTAAATAATTCGGTAGGGTCTACACTTGCTTCGGCTTTTGCTAAAATTCACTTGGTTTCTGAAAAGAAAATCAACACAAAAATGAGCTAATAAATTGTCAGGTGGGTGTCATATCAACTGCTGTGATAGGTGACTGAAATATCATTAACAAATATATTGTGTTGTCCTAACAGGCTACTCAAACAGATCCAGTCTTAATTAACCCGTACTAGGCTGTATAACCGATCAACCTCAGCGAATACTCTTTGCTTCCTTCAACCTTGACATTGGCAGAATCACTACATAGTATAAAACAAAGTCGTTTCCCGCTGTCTGTCCCTATGTATGCTTAGATCTTTAAAACTACGCAACGGATTTTGATTCGGTTTTTTTTAATAGATAGAGTGATTCAAGAGGAAGGTTTATAAGTATAATACATGCGAAGCCGCGGGCAATAGCTAGTCATCGATAAAACGATGGAGCCACTACTATAAAATTGGAATTGGACTGAAATATCAAAAGTGTATTGGATCACTCTTGACAAGTGTTTAATTTGACTCGTCGTTGATTTTCGTTCCAGAAACCGTGTGTTAAATGTAATATCGACAAAGTCAAAAGTCTACGTGGAGTCGGGGTGCCCCGATTCGGTTTTGCGTGTAAACGCATTTAAACTGAGAAACCAGAAATATTGTGGCTTATTGACAGTGTGGATTTCAGCGCCAGGTGGCAGAAAATGGAACTTATAACGCGACGCTCACGCCACAATCCGCTCGTCCAAATCCTTTTCTAACCGCTCCCGCCACAAACTTTTAAATGTCTGGATTAGGCAAGTGGCACGTTATAGATCCAAGTAATTTGCCTAGCTGTTTGATTGAATGGCTGAATATCATTCAGGCTTCGAGTTAACGGCGCCGTTTAGTGATAAGGCTAGGCGGTTGACCAAACGGCTAATTAAACCAGTCAAAGATTTATTTGCAGATAAATATGGTTACAAAAGTTCTTACAGTGGTAGTACGCAGCTTAACATATTTAATCATAGCAAATGACATGCAAATTTTGTTATGATTAACTAAGTTTAATATTTGACATATTATTATACACTGATTCATTTAAGAAACCCTGCCCTATGGTCCTTTGTTCTCGTCCAGCAATAGAAAGTTGGAATGACACAAAACATTTGCAAGCAAAATTGGAAAGGCCTGGCGTTTGTCGATGGTACAACACAGTGTAGTAGCAGAAATTAGGTAGGTACACCGTACGTACACATCATCATTTATTTATAATTACATATTTAAGTGCAACGGTTATTATAGCCTATTGATTATAATATTAAGAAGGTATTGTATATTTAAAAGATACCCATTTCCTATTAACTTAAGTACAATATCTCAGTTAAAAATATGCAATTGATAGAATATTTTACTGAATTATTCTGTATTGGGAATGTATAAAAAAAGGAGGACTCCGCGCCACGCATATCGAACGTGAAGCACCGTGCCGATCTATGTGTGTGTGATTTGAGTACTTACCTGCAAACACGCCGTCGCTCGTGTCACGTAATGACGGCCGGTCGGCATACTATGATGTAAATGTGTGCGTGAGGCGTGTTTGTACAAACGGTCCGGCCGTATTTAGTGTGCTTCACTTTCGCTATGCATGGCGCGGAGTCCTCCTTTTTTATAAGTCTATGCGAGCAGCTTATTCGATTTTAATAAGCTACTCTTTTTGTATTTTGTTATTAGTCCAAAACAATTGTTCTTCTGTAGTTAAATTATAAATGCTTAAACTCTCACGAGTTCATCACTGGCATACACAGACAGAATCATGAAATGCTACATTTTCTAAACATATTTTCTGGTATGAGAGTTTTGGGAACTGTCATCTATTCAAAGACTACATTATATTAAAGCACTAATGGCCGGTTTCTGAGGTTTTATTGGTTATTGTTATTGAGATTATTGGTTCAAAATCGTGTTCCTGAACACTTTGTTAAGGAAGAATTTAGTTTAAAAGTCGGTTTTTTTCTGAGGACCTCAAAAACTGAGCATAAGGAAGAATTCTCCAGAAGCCGGACAATAGTGAAGGAAATAATGTGGAGGAAAAAGTTAGACCAGTTTAGAACTTGAAAATAAAAAGTATGTTCCATTTCAAGTTCTTGTTTTATTTACTTACAGTGTTTTTTTGTTCTTGCCGTTGAATTACAATTACAAAATATTCCATTGTTATTGTATTTTTGTTGTGTTATTGTTGTATTTTAGTTGTGGTATTACGGGTAGTGTTTTGGAACAAAGTTCTTTATCGCGGCTTGCGGTAGGAGTAAACTGGCAAAAATCGTCACGTAACGATAAAGCGTTATGCCAAGCGACTGAGAACGTGTGTGAATTTGGACGAAATGAAAATCGAACGAAATTTTACATATTTTTCATCATGGGTACATTACGTCCGATTTATCTTGGCAGGTCCGAACTTCGCGCAGAAGGCTGCGCAGTAGGTAAGATTTTTTAGGACCCAAATGGTGACATGAGGCGAGTGTCAGTGAGAGAACATGCGCGATTTCTAGTGCCTACGTTCGGCCCTGCCAACGGTCATCGGTCGTAGTGTAGGTTACAGGTATCGTTTTCATGGTTTTTGAGGGTGCTAAAGCCGCTGTGTGAGTGTGACTGACACTGGCTTGGCCTTCATCAGGAATTTTCATTTTGATAACATTAAAAAATTGTCACTAGTTAACTAGTCCAAACTTGTCAGTCACTGGTTCAAAAGTTATAAGGGTTCATAAAAAAAAAAAAAAGGGTATCATTGGGTTCATGTGGCTGATCTGCAGAGCATCTCCCCAGCGTTTATATCTCAAAAAACTAGGCCACCTAGCCAAGATCTGTTTTCTTCCTTTAGTCGCTAATAGCTAATAGCTAGATCAAAGATTTTATAAAATCTGACCTAGCTCTTAGACTATACTTAAAAATTGAACTCATTGGACTTGGCGAAAAAGGGTGAAAACAGATCTTCGCTTCGCTTTCAGTGAGATATCGGCGATAACGTGTTTTTCTCTGTTTTAATGGCGCGGCTCCTGAAATATAAATCTAGGATTTTTTGTTATATTTTTACAAATTTTGACAAATTCAAATCTAGGTTTTACAAATAATTTCAGACCTCTGCGATGCTTTTTCAGTGAGATATCGGTGATAACGTGTTTTTCACCGTTTCTATGGTGCGGGTCCTGAAATATAAACCTAGGATTTTTTGTTGTATCTTTACAAGTTTTGACAAATTCAAATCTAGGTTTTACAAAAAACTTCAGACGTCTGCGATGTTTTTTCAGCGAGATATCGGTGATAACGTTTTTGTCACCGTTTCGATGGCGCGGCCACGGGGTTTTAGTCTCACAGCTCCTAAAATATTAACCTAGTATTTTTTGTTGCATTTTTGTAAGTTTTGACAAATTCAAATCTGGGTTTTACAAAAAACTCTAGACGTCTGCGATGCTTTTTCAGCGAGATATCGGCTATCACGGTTTTTTCACCGTTTCGATGTCGCGGCCATGGGGTTCTAGTCTTACAGCTCTTGAAATATAAACCTAGGATTTTTTGTTGTATTTTTACAAGTTTTGACAAATTCAAATCTAGGTTTTACAAAAAACTTCAGCTTCTGCGATGCTTTTTCAGCGAGATATCGGCGATAACATATTTTTCACCGTTTGAATGGCGCGGCCATGGGGTTCTAGTCTTACAGCTCCTGAAATATAAACCTAGGATTTTTTGTTGTATTTTTACAAATTTTGACAAATTCAAATCTAGATTTTACAAAAAACTTCAGGCCTCTGCGATGCTTTTTCAGTGAGATATCGCCGATAACGTGTTTTTCACCGTTTCAATGGCGCGGCTCCTGAAATATAAACCTAGGATTTTTTGTTATATTTTTACAAATTTTGACAAATTCAAATCTAGGTTTTACAAATAATTTCAGACCTCTGCGATGCTTTTTCAGTGAGATATCGGCGATAACGTGTTTTTCACCGTTTCTATGGCGCGGGTCCTGAAATATAAACCTGGGATTTTTTGTTGTATTTTTACAAGTTTTGACAAATTCAAATCTAGGTTTTACAAAAAACTTCAGACCTCTGCGATGCTTTTTCAGCGAGATATCGGTGATAACGTTTTTGTCACCGTTTCGATGGCGCGGCCACGGGGTTTTAGTCTCACAGCTCCTAAAATATTAACCTAGTATTTTTTCTTGCATTTTTGTAA
Source organism: Cosmia trapezina (assembly GCA_905163495.3). Lineage (NCBI taxonomy): Eukaryota > Metazoa > Arthropoda > Insecta > Lepidoptera > Noctuidae > Cosmia > Cosmia trapezina. The sequence continues at coordinate 9,507,223 of LR991024.1, forward strand.
GTTTTGACAAATTCAAATCTGGGTTTTACAAAAAACTCTAGACGTCTGCGATGCTTTTTCAGCGAGATATCGGCTATCACGTTTTTGTCACCGTTTCGATGGCGCGGCCACGGGCTTTTAGTCTCACAGCTCCTAAAATATTAACCTAGGATTTTTTTCTATATTTTTACAAATTGTTTACAAATTGAATCTGTTATTTACCAAAATTTCAGGTCTGTGCAACGCTTAGTTTCTGAGATCTCCGTGGCCGCGCGGTTCTCCGCGTTTCGATGGCGCGGCCACGTTCAAAACCTTCTAACTTTTTAACCATAGCTTTGACAAATTTGTGGTTTTGGGAGTCAACTTTTACAAATTGTTACAAAATGTTGGCATAGTTTTTTTTTTTAACGCCATGGCCGCGCGGTTGAAACGAACATTCAAAATCAATACCTACGTGAGAAGGAACTTCATTCATGACGGGGGTCCCCGGGTCCCCCGACCGCACACGTTTTGTTTTTGTTCAGAAGTTAAACTTCTGAAAAAAAACAGTTTTTTGTTTTTGGTGTACCCAGAAATTAATGGGGAGGAAAACTAACTTTTTATCACGCTAGGTGGCACATGATCGACTGTCCTTTTTTCATTGATTTGACATAACGAACGATTGTCAAATTGTATGGATTTGTTTGTAAAACAATGTACAGTCGTTCAGAGCGCCATCTACAAACAGCTTTGCGTGTGGCTCCCCATTCCTTCTTCTTTTTCGACTTCCAAAGTCTATCTGAGGGGCAATTCTCGTATTTTTAACAACGTTCGCAATATCATCTCAAGACTCAATCTGACAGAAATTGTATAGCGTTTACCTTCATTTTTGACATTTTGATTGACGCTGGCATGAGATTGTGAACGTTTTTAGGTACGAGAATTGCCCCTCTGATCTACACACAGATTCTAATCTATCAGAAATAGAAAATATAAAAGTAATAGAAGATTGATAACCAGTGGGCCAATTTCCGCATTTTTCGCATTCTAATCTTAATCTAATTTACATACCTAAACTTTTAGCATTGGCTGTCGCTTGAGAATGCGGATTGCGACTTTTATTTAAAGAACATTTTTAGGGTTCCGTACTTCTGTATCTACCTCAAAAGGAAAAAAAACCGAACCCATAAAGGATCACTTCGTTGTCCGTCTGTCTGTCAGTCTGTGAAGACCCTTTTTCTCAGGAACGCGTGAAGTTATCAAGTTGAAATTCAAATCAAATACGTAGGTCTATGGTCCCTTGGAGATCTAAAAAAATCAAGCTTCTAAGTCAACGCAATAAAAAAATACGGCCATTTATGCGACATAATTTTGGTACTGGTAGGTAAGTAAATCAAAACATATAGGGTACTTACCGTTAACATAGAATAATGAGGCTAGAAGCAAAGTCTCACAGCACAAGTACCTAAAATCCGAAAATCGTTACTTTGTAACTTTATCACATACTTAAAAATTTTTTTTTTAATTACCTACAAACTTTTTGCAGTTGTAGAATTACTTGTTGATTTATATCATTGTAAAGGAGAACATGTTTTTCAACTACAATGTTAAGTTTGTTTTTGGGATCAATTATTTTCAACTACCTACGGAATAACGGAACCCTTCATTGTGCGTGGTCTGACACGCACTTGGCCGCTTCCACCTCATAGTCATGTGCCCTATATAAGGTGAACTTTTTTTAAGTACAAATATTTAAACAGTACATCTAACTATACGCTAGAAATACGGCGCTAGCATTTTTTTTTCAAATATTCAGGCTAGTTTTTTTTTTCAATTTTTCTAACAAAAAATAACAATATTTTTAAAAGCATCCTGTATACTGACTCAGTCATTGTCCTGTGCGAGGCAAAAAAATCTACCGTATTACGTCATCGCTCGGACTCTCCGCTCCCCGCTTGCTGCACGTGTTGCAAACCGTTATTTATGACTTTCTTTCTTAGTAGGTACCTACCTATTCGTCTAGGATCTTGTCTCCACCTCGAGCAACGCTATTAATATTCCGCTGCAATAAACGAAAGTAACATTTGCGCTAATCTTTGGTAGAGATATTTCCAATAAATCGAAGCGGATCAGTGTGGAGCTATTGTTTTTTTATGATAGATATTAACAATTTTACTAACATTCATTTAAAATGTTTCTACTGACTGGTGTAAGACTGCCTTTGTAATGCAGGAATCAAATAATAACGTAAACGGTACGTTCAGTACGTTCAGTGGAAATTAATCCTAAGTAATAATACAAATAAATAAATAAAACAAAATAACAAATAAAACTCACCAATTGTTAATTTTTTTTTTAACTTGGCGTGTTTAAAAGTCAAAATTCACTATCAGATTTACACTTATTTACACAATTTACTAGTTATTTACACATATCACATCAATTGTTGGACGTGACGCCCTTGTAGACGCACACACTGTCTAGCGCGATCGAGACAATGCCTCCGCACTTCAGTAAGCACTTGCTGTTCACTGGACATCACGTCAAATGCTCTCACAATTCGCGCACGTAATTCATCTAATGTACGGATCGTTCCCATACACTAGGTCTTTGGCCCGACCCCACACGTGGAAGTCCAGGTGAGCGTGGCGGCCAGCGGATAACGCTACCGCGCCCAATCCATCGCCCTTGGAACGCCTCATCCAAGTAGGTGCGTACCCGCACACTGAAGTGCGCCGGCCGGCGCGCCGTCGTGCTGGTAGTACATGTACCTGCGGTACAACCACAGACTTATATTGGCTAGACGACGCAAGTGTATGTACTTCGCGTGTAAAAAGGGAGTAAAATTGACTTCCTTCAGCGCCGCTTCCATTCAGTCTGCGCTCGAACGTTCTTGATGCCGGACGTCAACCAAAAACTAAAAAATGCCAAATTATGCGGTATTGAGCTGTAGAAACTACACAAAAAAAGTGGGACGAGATAATGGAAACGTTTCCTTTCATCGATAAGTCATATTGTTATTAAATTATGTGTTTTTTATTGCAAAATCAATTATTTTGTGTTCATTGTGTTCTTACAATGAACACTATGTAACTGAGTGTGTATCAAATAATTCATGATACATTGCCGTTTTTAGTTACAAGGCAGTGTGTAGGACTTGTCTGTTAAAACACGCAATGAAAATTAAAATGATCGATATTGTCACTTGTCGCTCAGCTTCGTGGTACCGTCGCTATTCTCATTTTTCTGTCAAATAAAGCAAATCGTGTTGTACGCACAGTTTGTACAGTCAATCTCGATTCTAATCGATTTTGGAAACAGAGGAATGAGGAATGTTTGCGTTGGGTTTTTTGTGACATGTAATTTTTTTTTTTAACTCCAATGTGCCAATTTAGTGATTTTGTTTAGAATGTTATTAATTATATTTACAGATTTCCAAGTGATACCAAAGTTAAATAAATATGGATTGAAGCGACGGGGCATGAAAATTGCTTCCCAACACAATATAGTCGAATTTGCTCTGTTCATTTTAATGAAGGCATCTTTACGGAAACAAAAAGTTTCGACGCCTGACTACAATTGATGTATTGAAGGCGTTAACTAATGCTGGAGTTAGCGGATTGACTTTAGGCTCGAATTCACTGGCATCGTTCTCTAAAACCTAAAATTCTCTATGTTTTGTAGAAATCAGTAGTACGTAGTACTATTATTTATTCTGTGTCAGTAGGTACTTAGATGTTGTCGATGTCGGAACTCTTATGCGTATTGTTTAAGGCGGGAGATCCGATTTAAAAGTGTTCATCTAATCGAATCTGTTCCCGGTTTTTCGTTAGAATTTTAGGATTAAAGAATGGTGCCAGTGAATAGAACCCACCGCAAGCTTTACATTTTATTTTACATTTGCTTTTTTTCAGGAATTATTAAAAATATTTTTAAATTATTTTTTACTAATTTATTTACTTAGTTCTGGATCGGATTTTATTTCATAGCGACTTCTACTGGCTTTTCTTTTTGTAGATAAAATGTCTTCTAGGGTTTTTTATTAACGTTGTAACTTTCCTACAACAAAGTACATAATAAGACTAATTAGGTTCAAGCAACCAATAAGAACCAGTTATAAAATGACATAATCGAAAATGACTAACATTTCAGTAAAAAAAAAACAAATAATTTTAGATCTATCATTCCTCTGTCGATGAACTCGAATAATCGATTGCTAAATCGATATTATAAAATTATTATTTTTTACTCAAATAATCTTTACGTAACACTCCCTCTTCCCTTTCGGGATACCTAGGCACAACCGGAAGCAGTGTGAAACAAGTAGGTATAAGATGCAAGCGGACGGAATGCTCGCACGCGACTTCTCGCTCCAAAGACGAGACGAAACGCGGCGGGGCCTTTAAATCGTTTTGAATCGTTTACTCGCGGACGGGGAGTTCCCATCACTAAATCGCTCATGTGACGTCACAGTAGGTGGAAAAATAATGGCACGCTTGGTTTCTATTCAGACGATGAGACTTGCGTAATCTAGCCAATATAAGTCTGTGGGTACAACACAGGTATATCCAGCAGTAGCTCTGGTAGGTCTCGCTGGAGAAACTGCAGATACGTGTCCGCAGTCAGTCGATCCAGAAAAACGGGTCCTAATAATTGGCCGTTCAACAGTCCTGCCCACACATTCACACTGAAACGGTGTTGGAAGTGGTCCGGCCGAATCACTCGTGGATTGTAATCGCACCAGTAATGCGCATTATGCACATTACATAGTCCCTCGCGCGTAAATGTGCACTCATCCGTCCATAGCACGTTATCAGTGAAATGATTTTAGCGAACTAGACGCCGCTCCCGCGTCGAATGCTGGCTGGCCGCGCAACGGGGTGCGGCAGGGGCAAAGCGGGGTATGCTTTTAGGTAAACAACGCGACTCCTTTGTTATCTGCCATAAAGTACGTTAGCTGGAATTCCCCGTTATACACGGGGTGTTGAATTTTACTTTTTAAACAAAATGGTTTTTAGTGTTTTTCTTGGAAACTAGCGTATAGAAATTTATGATTTTTTTAAATACAAATACAAATACATTTTATTTGTTGAACATAGGTGGGTAGGTACAGATGTTGTAATTATAAAAAGGTCTCTATGTCTAACCGTCCTCGGTGTACAAATATCATTCAGGTAGGTACGTAAAAACATGCTAACTATAATAAATGATTAAATAATTATCACACATTATTAAATACTTATTTGAATTTAAATTGTCAACACTAAAAAAAAAAAAAAAACATTCCAATAAAATATAATAATAATAATAAATTCTAATATAAATTGTCAAATCAATAAAAGATACATTAAAAAAAGAAAAAAAAGGTAATTATAATGTGTCAGTTAGGTATTCATTCACTGTATAATATGTTTGGTCACATAATAGCTTCAGCAAAGCCTTTTTAAAATCGTGTATGTTGTTAATTTCTTGAATTCGTCTAGGGATCTTATTATAGATCTTAGGTGCCATTCCTAAAAAACTTTTTGTATAAAGTGCAGTACTATGCGGCTTAGAGCATATCTCTCTATTGCGTCGTTTAGATCTCAACGTTTCAAACAGATGTAAGTTGGATTTGACAAATACTGCCGTCTCAAAAATGTACATACAGGGCAATGTTAAGAGTTTAAATTTTTTGAAATATGGAATACAACTTTCAGTTGGTTTCAGTTTAAACACAGCACGCACACATTTTTTTTGGGCCTTAAACGCAATATCTTTGTCAGTGGAATTTCCCCAATATACTATTCCAAAACGTAATGCAGACGTGACATAGGCCTTGTAAGAAATTAAAACAACGGACTCGTTTACTATTTTTGCTAGATTGTAGAGTGCATATGCGTACTGGTTTAGTTTTTTACAAACAGTTTCTACATGACATTTCCAGTTTAAATGAATATCTAAGTGAAGTCCCAGAAACCTTGCACTGCTTGTTTCGGCTATTGTTTGATCTGCGTAAGCTATGTTTAAGTTAAGTTTTTTTGTTCTTTGATAAAATGTCATGAGCTTTGTCTTATCTATGTTTATTTTCAATTTATTTCTATTTAACCAATTTATGATGCAAAGGATGGACTTATTTATGTCATCTTCATAAGTTTCTATATTTTTGCAAGGAACAATAAGTGTACTGTCATCGGCAAACAAAACAGTTTGATGCTCAGTGCATTTTGGCAAATCGTTAATGTATACGATAAACAGCAAGGGCCCAATGACAGTTCCTTGGGGTACGCCACATGTTGTATCTCTAATTGATGATATGTGAGTAACTTCTAACTTGGATTTAGAACAAATTCTATTTACAACAGTGGCTTGCTTACGTCCTGTGAGATAACTTTTGATTAGATTTAATATGTTTCCCCTGACGCCGTACCGTTCTAACTTACCCAATAATATTTCGTGATTTACGTGATCGAATGCTTTCGACATGTCCATAAGTACTGCTGCAATTGGATTTTTTTTGTCAACATTACTAACTATTTCTGTAAATAATTCATAGACAGCTTTATTAATGTTTCTGTTTTTCCGAAAACCATATTGTTCTTTAGCCAGTATACTGTTTACTTCAAAGAATGAATTTATAGATCTATAGATTACTTTTTCAAAAATTTTTGACATAACAGGTATTAGAGCTATTGGACGGTAATTTGAAACATCAGCTTTATCGCCTTTCTTATGCAGTGGTTTAATTATGGTCATTTTTAACAAATTAGGAAAGTGTCCATGTTCTATGCATAGATTAATGATAAAACTCAAAACAGGTGCAATTATATGCGACACGGATTTCAAAATCTTAGTCGTTATACCATCAAAACCCACGCTATTTGTATTCTTTAATGAATTGATAATATTAAATATTTCCAAAGAATCTGTCGGTGTCATAAATAGAGATTTGGGATAATAATCTACGCAAGATATAGCACTACTAGTATTATAATCAACTTCAGGATGAATTGAATCTATAAAGTAATCATTGAATGTCGTCGCCAATTCTTTAGGGTCACTTATTAGCTTATCACCATTGAGTATTTTTTTTACGGATTCAGAGGGAAAGTTTGATTTATACCTATTAATTATTTTCCACGTAGCTTTAGTTTTATTCTCAGCACTATTAATATCATGACTGTTTTGAGATATTTGTGTCAAGTGTATCACTTTTTTTAATCGTTTTGAATATTGCTTAAGTAACTGTTTATTTTCAATATTACGTGATCGCCTATACTGCAATAACGAAGAATAATTAAGAAATGTTTATCTTAAGTTAATGAATCTATCCTCAAAATTTTTGTACTTAATTTTAGATTACCTTATATAAAAATGTACTCTGTGGTTATGCGGGCTGATGACAAGTTGTTGCACTTGTTTTTGTTATTCTGTGGTATTGCCTTTCAGAAATCTCCTTCCCAATCGAAGACAGTTCCCAATCGTAGACAGATTATTCTAATAATGTCATTGCTATAGACCGTTCCCAATATATAGAAAATATTTCGCTCATACTGGCAACTGTATTCAGTGTTACCATGTGCACCGTAATTACGGTAAATGCACCGTACTCAGCAAAAATCTACCACCTACCGTTAGAGCATAACAACGGTGACAAAATCTACCGTAATTTGCATTTTGTCAAGAAATGTAAGAACGACTAAATTTCTTAGCATTCGCAAATAAAACGTAACATTTTGGTTTACGAACGCATCCTCCAGACGACAATATTTTAATTATCTGTGAACGCATCCCATTCCCTTCGCACTAACTGTGTACATTCTTCCTCGGGGATTTCCCTTACATCGCGCTCTGTATCAAATACTGTAAATTTAAGTAGGCACATTACTACTTACTTTCATATTTAAGTTCTTAGGACAAGAATTACATTTGGTTGGATTATTGTAGTTATTTATGGTATACTCTGTGTAATTTTTATATGGTTTACATAAGAATTACATTCTTGTTTATTTTTTCAAATAAAAACTTAATTTGAACTCTAAAATTAATGTTTTCTTTAAAGTAATTGCACCGTAATGAACACCGTTTTTTCCTGAGCCTATCACCGTAATTTCCTAGAATCTCGTCGACGTCCCCACTGAGTGGACTGAAGAAGAAGTCATAGAGAACATCAAGGTTCCCACTGGATGCGGCCCTGTAATTAAAGCTAGGAGAATGAACCGTAAGGTGGTTTCTCTGGGTGTAACCGAATGGAAGCCTACCCAAACAGTTGTTCTAACCTTTGACGGCCAAATTTTACCTAAACGTGTTTTTTGTTTTTATTCTGCTCTTTCCGTAGAGACATACATGTACCCAACTGTTCAATGTTTTAACTGTTGTCGGTATGGTCACACACGTTCAGTATGTCGCTCGAAACCTCGGTGCTTTAAATGTGGTCAAGACCACCCAGGAGAGGGTTGCCAAGTACCCCTTGATTGTGCCTTTTGTGTTTCCTGCTCTGGTAACCATTATGCCAATAATAAGGTTTGTCCTGAATTGGGCCGGCAGAAGGCCATAAAAGCTCTTATGGCAGAGAAGTCGGTCTCGTATGCGGAGGCAAACCAGGTCTTTCCTCCAGTTTCGAGATCATATGCTGAAGTCTCGAGAATATCCCAAAATTTTAATCCTGTAGCCAGTCCATCTCATTCTCCCAGTCCACTTCCCCAAAACCCAAAATCTTACCGTAAAACGGTCTTCCTTAAACAAAAATCCCACGCCCCACTTTCTCCTAGCTTTGATAAGCAGACTCATAATGCCCTCACTCAAAACTACTCCTTCTCTCCTTCCCAAAACGGTTGCGCTTACCCTAGGGAAGGTGCAACCAGACCTAACAACTCAGAGAATATTCTGAATATTATATCCAGCATGCTATTGACTGTTTTAGCTAACCCGAATCAATCCCTACCTGACCACGTTGCCGACAAACTGACATCCATTGTTAATTATATCCACAATGCTCCACCCACTGACATTCCTTCAATGGAACGTGAGGAGTGTTTCTCCCAGGAAACCTGACCTACTCTTCCTAATTAATAAGTTCAAACCATCGATCTGCAGCATCGCTGAGACATGGCTTCGTTCTGAAAGTAATTTCGGAATTTCATGTTTCAGTGGTGTTCGCCAAGACAGACCAGATGGATATGGGGGATGTGCTTTGTTCATTAGTAACAAAGTACCATTCTCCCCAATTCCTCTACCCTTTGTTGGTGACAACATCAATGTTGTTGCTGTTAAGGCTGAGGATATAAATATATTTAGTTTTTATATTGCACACCCACAAATTGAAGATCTTAATACAATAAAAAGTTTGTTAAGTATTGTACAAGGTCCATTATTAATTATGGGTGATTTTAATGGCCATCATTATAGATGGGGATCTGAAATCTGTGACAACTTTGGTACAGGGCTAGTGGATATACTAGATGAACTTAACTTATGTGTAATTAATGATGGCAGTCCCACTCGTAGGTCTGCGCCAGGGCAGAACAGCAGCTGTGTTGATTTAACATTCTGTTCATCTAGTATAGCCAGCCTTTTTAACTGGAGTCGCTTGAATATGACTTATGGGAGTGATCACTATCCTATCATGGTTGAAATCCCTTCTAAAACTATCCCTGAAAAAAATTCCCCTCCTTTGTTAAAATACCAGCTGAACTCAGCTGATTGGGACCTCTACTCAAAAATAGTAGACTTACGTGTCTCTTCCCTTCCATCCATTAATCCGGAGTCTGCTCAGGAATGCTTTTCCTCATTTTCCAACACAATATCCTCTACAGCAGATGATGTCTTCCCTCCAAAAAAACCACCAACGGGCAAAATTCCATCCCCGCCATGGTGGGATAGGGACTGCTCTGCCGTGATCAGGGCCAGGAATGAGGCCGAAATGAATTTCAACTCTGACATGAACCTGGATAACATCATTACTTTTCAACATATTTTGGCTAAGTCCAAGAAATTACTCAAAAATAAGAAGAGAGAAGGTTGGCGGAAGTATTGTGACTCACTGGGTCCATCCACTCCAGCGTCAGCAGTGTGGCGTAAACTGAAATCTTTCAGAAGTAGTGTGAGGCCGACCACCGGGAACATACTGTCTGCGGAACTGGGTAACCAGTTTTTTTCTAAGCTCGCTCCAGTTTATGTTCCTGGAGTGGATGAGTGTGCCGCTTCGGTCTCTCAGCTGACTTCAGATGACCCCCTGGATAGGCCATTTACTTTAGAGGAACTTAAATCGGTTCTCGCCCATGTAAAAGATTCTGCTCCTGGAGTGGATGGATTCCCTTACTCCTTCATTACTAAAGCTGGTGAAAAGACCCATAAATATTATCTGGACTTAGTCAATTATTGTTTTACTTCTGGCTATATTCCTCCTGATTGGAAGGTTCAAATCGTAATCCCTATATTAAAACCTGGTAAAGATCCTAGTGATCATTGTTCTTACAGGCCAATTGCTCTATCGTCCATACTTATTAAACTCTTAGAACATTTGATTAAAAACAGACTAGAATGGTTTGTAGAAAACAGGAAACTGCTACCAACGACTCAATTCGGCTTTAGGAAAGGTATGGGTACAGCTGATAGTGTGGGTACCCTCACATCAGAGATCCGGCTGGCCCTTAGTAGGAATGAGTCTGTGGTAGCCGTTTTCTTAGACATTTCTGCTGCCTATGATTCTGTCCTCCTACCAGTTCTCAGGCAGAAAATGCAAGAGCTGAGAATTCCGGCTAGGATTCGTCAAATCATTTGCAGTATTTTCGCAGATCGTAGTGTTCAACTCAGGATCCCCGGGGAAAGCTCTGAACCGAGGTCGGTTTGGAGAGGTCTACCTCAGGGATCCGTACTTAGTCCCCTTTTATATAATATCTATACCTCTGATCTTCCTTCTTGCCTAAATTTTAACTGTAAAGTACTTCAGTATGCTGACGATATTGCACTATTGGTCTGTGGCAGTTCTATTGAAGATGCCGCTCAATCCATTAATGTCTCTTTGTCCTCATTAAACCAATGGCTCCTAGGTCACGGGTTATCTTTAAGTGCTCCAAAGAGCACCGCAGTTGTCTTTACTCGTAGACGCCTTATCCCGCAGGTTGACATTAATATTGACGGTCAATCCATCCCCATTAAGGAGAAGGCCAGGTTTCTTGGGGTTACCCTGGACTACAAATTGTCGGGAATGGCTCACATTGATAACTAGAGATCGGATAATCGGATGCATATTAACCTAAAGTTGAGGTGTTGGCTAAGTATGGAGTGGGCTTTTGGATTAAAAAATCCCAGAATTCCGGTATCGGCCAATTTTGACTTCTGATTATAGAATCGAATGTATAATTTACTTAGGTTCAGATGTTAGTTAATATGGATTGCACTAAAAAAAAAAAAATCCCGGGATTCCGGAACGAAAATTTTAAGTTCTGATTTTGGAATCGAATGTTTTAGTTAGGTACTTGCGTTCAGGTGTTGGATAATATGGATAGTACTTTTGTATTAAAAAAATCCGGGGATTCCGGGATTCACAAATTTATAGTTCTGATTATAGAATCAAATGTATATTTACTTACGTTTAGGTTTTGGCTATTAAGGAATGCACTTTTGTGTCGATCGTCAAAATGTCGCGATTCCGGAATTGATAAATTAAGTATTTTTTGAAAGTGTAACTTTTTATCACTAAATTTTCATAGGGTGTTCTACTCATGAGCAACTTTCACTATGGGATCAACCCGTAAATCACGAAACATAAGTCAGCTGTTTCATACATTTTGGTCGAGTAGGTATTGAACTTTTGTTTCAAACATCGTAATTTTTTTTGTGAATTCAGAGTTGGTCCCATAGTGAAAATATTTTCAAATTTTTTATCATGGGTACTACTCATGGTTTTCGAGGCTGTTACAGCTGATAGTGACATTAAAATGTAAATCCAAGATGGCTGTTGCGAAAATTTTCTAATTTTTCGTCATGGGTGTCGTTTTATTGGTTTTCGAGGGTGTTAAAGCTGATAGTGACATTAAAATGTAAATCCAAGATGGCGGCTGCGAACATTTTCTAATTTTCGTCATGGGTGTCGTTTTATTGGTTTTCGAGGGTGTTAAAGCCGATAGTGACATTAAATTGTAAATCCAAGATGGCGGATGCAAATATTTTTTAATTTTTCGTCATGGGTGTCGTTTTCATGGTTTGAGTTTTAAAGCCGATATTGGCGTTAAAATGTAAATCCAAGATGGCGGCTGCGAAAGTTTTCTAATTTTTCGTCGGATGTCGTTTTATTGGTTTTCGAGGGTGTTAAAGCCGATAGTGACACTAAAATGTAAATCCAAGATGGCCGATGCAAATATTTTTTAATTTTTTGTCATGGGTGTCGTTTTCATGGTTTTGGGGGGTATTAAAGCTGATAGTGACATTAAAATGTAAATCCAAGATGGCGGCTGCGAACATTTTTTAATTTTTCGTCATGGGTGTCGTTTTTGTGGTTTTCGAAGGTTGTAAAACCGACCGAAATGTTCGCAGCCGCCATCTTGGATTTACATTTTAATGTCACTATCAGCTTTAATACCCCCCAAAACAATGAACACGATACCCATCACATTTTTTTTTTAATTCGCAGCCGCCATCTTGAATTTACATTTTAACGCCACTATCGGCTTTAAACCCTCGGAAACCATGAAAACAGCACCCATGACAAAAAGTTTGAAATTTTTTGCAGACGCCATCTTGGATTTACATTTTAATGTCTTTTAGGTTTGTAACAAAACAACAAACACGAAAGATTAACTTAAGACGTGCTAGTTACTTAGTGACCCGCCCTCCTAGAACTAACTTTGGAAGAAGAAATTTAGAGTTTGAGGGTGTCACCATTTATAATAAGTTACCATCAGTAATAAAAAAAGAACAAAGTTATGCCAGGTTCAAAAAGCTACTAAAAACTCACACAATGAATACATACAAATAAGGAAAAAAAAAAAAAATTAAAAAAAAACATGGAATATATATATATTAATATAAATAAAATACACACATTATAAAAGATTAACTCTAAATCTCTAAATCAAAAATACTACTAATTATTTAAATTAAACAAAAACAAACAAAATCCAATACTCAAAATGTTTTAACATGTATGTACCCAAAATATCTAACTAAAACAATAAACTAAAAATAAAATAATCTTCAAATAACAAACATGCTATTAACGCCATCAATGCCGCATCTAGTAAAAATCTAATTCTTACATCCATGTTGTGTTTGGTTGACGATCGAGTTTGAGTTAAGTACTTATCTGTTTACCCACATTTTTTAATTTTTTTTTTTCTTTGCTATTTTGTTTTTGTTATTTTATATATGTACATCTGTGCGCTCTAATTAATAATCTTAGTTTTAGACATTGTTTCTCAGTAAGTGAATTATGTATGCAATTCTTATGAGAAATAAAGTTGTTCTTAGACCCTAATGTCACTATCAGCTTTAACACCCCTGAAAACCATGAAAACGACACCCATGACGAAAAATTAAAAAATATTTGCATCCGCCATCTTGGATTTACATTTTAGTGTCACTATCGGCTTTAACACCCTCAAAAACCAATAAAACGACACCCATGATGAAAAATTAGAAAATTTTCGCAGCCGCCATCTTGGATTTACATTTTAACGCGATTATCGGCTTTAAAACTCTCAAAAACCATGAAAACGACACCCATGACGAAAAATTAAAAAATATTCGCATCCGCCATCTTGGATTTACATTTTAGTGTCACTATCGGCTTTAACACCCTCAAAAACCAATAAAACGACACCCATGACGAAAAGTTAGAAAATTTAGCAGCCGCCATCTTGGATTAACATTTAACGCCACTATCGGTTTCACAACCCTCGAAAACCGTGAAAGCGTCATCCATGATAAAAAAAATTAAAATGTTGGCAGCCGTCATCTTGGATTTACATTTTAACATCACTATCGGCTTTAACACCCTCAAAAAGCATGAAAACGACACCCATGACGAAAAATTTGAAAATGTTCGCAGCCGCCATCTTGGATTTACATTTTAACATCACTATCGGCTTTAAAACCCTCGAAAACCATGAAAACGACACCCATGACGAAAAATTTGAAAATGGTCGCAGCCGCCATCTTGGATTTACATTTTAACATCACTATCGGCTTTAAAACCCTCGAAAACCATGAAAACGACACCCATGACGAAAAAAATTGGTTGCCTGTAAAGTCGGTATACGGGCGAAAGTTTTACGTGACAACGACTTTGAGTGGTAAAATAATTTTAATGTGAATATTCATTCGTATAGTAGGAAGAAGGATTCGAAAGGGACGCGTGCCTTTCACTTTTTATGTCTGTCTCTCTCGCTCTTAGGCGGGCTAACCATGCCCGAGTGGAAGGGACGCGTGCCTCTCACTCGCTCTCATTGTGAGCGCATAACGTGAGCGGAGCGTAACGCTGTTTCTTGAAGTGACACCCGGCAAACCAATTTATAAGACGTTGTCACGTCAAAATTTGAAAATGTTCGCAGCCGCCATCTTGGATTTACATTTTCACGTCACTATTGGCTTTAACATTCTCGAAACCCATGAAAACAACCCCACCGATATAGTGACGGTACCTTCTAGGGACAACCATTTTAATTCGGCAGCTTTGTATTTCTCGCGGGGATCACGTGTAACAAACGGAATATTTATGTGATCCCGATTTCCCGGTATTTCCAAATAAATAAAACCACGTTATTTATGAAGTCGTTTCCATACCATGTATCCGATTAGTTGTGCATTCCTACATTTTCTGGAATACCGGGATTTATAGTAAGAAAAAAAATGCTAAGAAGCCGCTTCCATACTTTGTTAGCGAAATATTAACTTTAGGTTAATATGCATCCGATTATCCGATCTCTATTGATAACACAGTCAAAAAATGTGAGCGCTCGGTTTCGGTCCTCAAGGCTTTGGCAGGCGTCTGGTGGGGAGCTCACCCATACACTTTAAAGCTTATATACAATGCGCTGGTCAGAAGCGTGTTAGATTATTGCAGTTACCTAATTGAGCCATGTAATAAGGAAGCTCTGCATAGACTAGATTCTGTCCAGGCCAAATGTTTGAGGATCGTAATTGGTGCCATGAAATCCTCCCCCATTAATGCTCTACAGGTTGAATGTGCAGAACCTCCCCTTAACCTTCGGAGACAATACTTAGCAGATCGTTTCTTGTCAAAAGTTTTCTCCCTTTCGTCCCATCCTTTACACCCCATTTTGGACCAAATCTACCTTTCTCTTAACATGTCTTCCTACTGGAATAATAAAAATATTCCATTGATGAATAGGTACGGAGAGCTTAAACACCTCTCCTCACCTGTTTGTCAATACCCTTCTCTTCCGGTCTTTTCTTCCGCTTATGAGGTGGTCCAGTTCAGGCCAAAGATCGTTTTGGGTCTTGGTATCTCCAAAACATCCCAGGACGTAAAAGGCGACTTCGATCGGGCCATCAAGAAGTACTGGGTGGGTTGGAATTTGTTTTATACGGACGCACCCAAATTGTCCTCAACAGGATGTACAGGAGTTTCAACATATTTCCAAAACTCAAAAATTGCTCTCTTATTCCAATGTCCACCAGAGGCCTCGGTATTCACAGGGGAATGCATCGGTATCCTAGAAGCCATCAATTTTATTTTAAGCCATAATATTAAAAATTCGGTCATTTTCTCAGATTCTCGCAGCAGCATTCAAGCTTTAGCTCAAAACCAACTTAAATCTAAAATTCACAGTAAAATAATTTTCGATATACTGAATTTACTGTTCATTTGTTCAAACAACGGTTTAAACATCGAAATAGCTTGGGTTCCTAGTCACTCGGGTATATGTGGCAACGAGTGCGCCGACTCACTTGCTAAATTTGCTTCATCTAACCCGGTGGATCAGAAGCACTACATAATACAAAGTTACGACTTAAGAACTGACACCAAAAACAAGTTGTACAACTCGTGGTCAGCAATGTGGCAGGTAAGTTCGAAACTTAAGGGGGCGTACTACGCCGGTATTCAACCCGACATCCAGCGGAAACCTTGGTTTTTTAAATGCCCCAAATTATCCAAGAGAACTGTTACATCCTTGTGTAGACTGAGACTCGGTCACTGCTGCAGTCCAGTATTCCTGAACAAGATCCATGTTCGTGACAATTCCTTGTGCGAATGCGGTCTTGACGATGGTACTCTGGACCATATCTTTTTTTCATGTCCTTTATATTCCCAATCCTTTGACTTGTACCGTAAGCTCTCCAAAATTAAAATCCCTCTTCCTACTAACTTCCATTCCCTCTTGACTAACTTTTCTCCTAAACTTGTCAAAGTTCTATCAAAGTTTTTAAAAGTAAATGAAATCAAAATGTAGTTTGGTGTGTAGTATTATTAACTTTGTAGATATAACTGTAGACTTGTGGTGTTAGATTTAGGTATATGTAGGAAAAAAAAAAAAAAAAAATCTGTTTACTAACAAAAATTGTCTCGTCCTTTTTCAGCTGCTAACATAAAAATAGGTAACTACCACGAAGTGCAAAGTTCGACGGCTCAAATCACTGCGTCGCCGCCGTCACCCTAAGCCGTCACCACTTGACGCTGGCAGAATAGTCGACATCGGCTCAGTTGCCAAAAAGAAAAAAAAAAAAAAAAAAAAAAAAAAAAAACGTCAAGCAAGTCCAAGTCAAATCAAAATCAAATCGTCAAGCAACGAGACGTCAATCTTGCGTTGCGTTGCGTCCATGTCCATCATTCAATGCCATTATCCGTAGAATAGTAATAGATTGGGCTATCAAAATGTAGTTTGGTGTGTAGTATTATTAACTTTGTAGATATAACTGTAGACTTGTGGTGTTAGATTTAGGTATATGTAGGAAAAAAAAAAAAATCTGTTTACTAACAAAAATTGTCTCGTCCTTTCAGCTGCTAACATAAAAATAGGTAACTACCACGAAGTGCAAAGTTCGACGGCTCAAGTCACTGCGTCGCCGCCGTCACCCTAAGCCGTCACCACTTGACGCTGGCAGAATAGTCGACATCGGCTCAGTTGCCAAAAAGGAAAAAAAAAAAAAAAAAAAAAAAAAAACAATGCAATCAACCAACTCGAATCTCAATGTTATTGTATTGTAAGTTGCAAAGCAACAAAATCCATCCGATCCGACCCTCTTCGAGTGATAATGTTCTGTGATCCTACCAGCGGGAACCGTATTGAGTCGAAATCCAAATTTATTTTATGATTCTCAGAGTTAAATCCAAGTTAAATCTTATAATTCGAAAACAACCACAACAACAACAAGCTCCTAAATTACTGTTCAGTTAATATGGAATTCACTGTTAATGTCTTTACTCTAAACTGTTGGTAAGTTTTGATATTACTAGGTACTTTTACCATAATTTACTATATCAAATGAAATTAATGATACTGAATGAATTGTAAAGTTTGTATGGTTACCTCTCTGTACACACTAGTAACAGCTAAGTGGATTCAGCAAACTGGTTGTTAAACGAATTTGAAACAAGTAGACCTCACTTAAACTTGAGTCTCACACATACTAATCAGATAGATGTTGTAATACAATCAATGAAAACATTCTATGACAGTCCAGTCTGTTAATTAATTTCAAGGTATGTATATCAACTGCCTCATTCTGTGTTAATAACCACTATTGTTTAATGGGCAACTCCACGTCCATGCATATATTTTGCGGAATTAATAATAACCACTATTACATTTACAGGGGTATACCAGGGGTGTCTAAAAACCGAAAGGAGCGTTTTGAAGCTATAGCTAAATATTTACAAGAGAGCACTCATAATATAGTATGTTTGCAAGAAGTTTGGAGTGAAAATGATTATTTGTTTTTGAAGAATAGTTTGAAACGCAATCTACCATATTCACACTACTTTTACAGGTAACATAATATTTAATTGAGAGCGTCTAATGGGCCTCTGCAAGTTGGCTTTGGCCCCTCGTATGCCTTCTAAAGGTCCGGGACCCCAGGGTCCCGAGAATTGCCAAGAAACATAAAAATATATTAATGTCTCGTTTTTAGAACAGTAATAAATAAATCTATATAAATAAAAAGTGAAGCCCTGACTGACTGATTCATCAACACCCAGCCTAAACCCTTGAACCTAGAAAGCTGAAATTTTGCACAGAAGTTCCCTTTATAATTTAGACAAGGAATACGGATGTCCCGATAGCATGTTCGCATTGGATATTTTCCGATACCTATGTGGGCGATGCCGTGGGCAACAGCTAGTAATCATAGCAACCGAACTATCCTAAATGTTTTTTTGTGATTTAACAGTAAACAAAACTAAATCATCATTGACAAAGAATGTAAGCAAATGTAATGAATGTTATGGTCAGAGTATTTTTATTAATTTCAACTGATCACTTACTTAATGTTTCAGTGGAGTACTTGGGTCAGGCCTTTGTATATTCTCAAAATGGTTGATGCAAGATGTCTTCTTTCACCAGTGGCCATTAAATGGCTACATTCACAAGATACATCACGGAGACTGGTTCGGAGGTAAAGGAATTGGTCTGTGCCGTATTCAGTATGGTGATAGACTAATTAATGTATATTGTACACATGTGAGTAGTAAGTAATTTTATTTTTATTGCTTACTGGGCTTGCTCTTGACCTTGATCATGCCTGATGGAAAGTGATGGATGAGGTATATGATGGAACAACTGTGCCCAGAAGATGCGTGTTCACTCTTGCTTTGAGGGCAGACGGATTATATGTGGAACGGAACATGTATGCTGGCACAGAGTTCCACACTGGGTGCGTGCTTAGTAAGTGTGGAGGAAAAGCGCTGAGTATAGCGTTGGGATATCAACCATGTGCGTTTGGTACTATGGTACCCTGCCTGCCTAAATATTTCATGTAATTAAAATTATTTCAAATCCATCCCCCAGGATTTTAAATAATTTTATAAGCAAGACTTGCCTTGATGAAAATTTTTTCATACTTAGATATTTATAGACTTTTATGTTTATATATTTTTGCACAAGTTATTTGCATCTAGTGTTGGAGTTAGTTTTGTATTAAAATGTATTATTTTAACTTATAGAAGTTTCATGATATAGTGAGATTATAGATAATAGATAGCTGTTCTCTCACTATCTCATGAAACTGTAGGTAAATTGAGTAAGATAAAAATTGATGTGTGAAATCAACGGCACTCAACAGTAACATTATGCTTTTTTCTGTAATCAATTATTGTGACATTAGCTTTATCATGTTTATGTGAATTGGATGCTTATGATAGTCTTGGAAGTGCCACACTTATTTGTTTAATAATTTCATAATTTGACAACAACCCAAAAAGCTCTTGCTGAAAAAAATAAATTAAGATAATTTGTAAATACACACAAAGAAGCCTGATGAAACAACAAACATGGTTCTACTAGCGCATATTCTACACTTACACTACTACTACTACTTGTGTAATACTTCAATGTACTTTTCTTTTTCAGCTCCATGCAGAATACCATGAGGATGATATTTATTTGGCTCACAGAGTGCTACAAGCATACGCAACAGCGGAATTCGTTAATTTGACTACTGCACCTGCTGACATATCCATACTGGCAGGAGATCTAAATGCAGCACCTGGAGATTTATCATTCAAGTAACTCAGCTTGCCGTAGGAGTAAACTGATAGAAATCGTCAGTTTTAATACAGAGCCCTCTGGTATAGTTTTCAGCTTGCTAAAAAATATAAGTACTAGATGGCCCTGTATTAACACATAATATAAAGCGAAAGGAAGTTCGTTCCAACCGGAACCAAAAAAAAGACGGGACTTGTCGTGGGACACTCCACGACACGTCCCGACTTTTTTTTTAGTTTTGGTGTAAGTTTTAGTTTCTAATACAAACTTCTTAGCATCTTATCGCATTTTATATCTTTTTTTTTTTCTTCTCAGGGTAGTGATGCAGCTTCCCCCACTTGTGGATCCTTATGACAAAGACCCTGACTTGAAGGAACCAGCAAAATTAAAGGCTTTGGGAACCAGCGACAATGCTAACAATAGCTATGCAGATCCTAAACAAGTCAAGATTTGTCCTGAAGGAAAGAGAATAGATCATATTTTATACAAAGTAAACCCTGCATGGGAGGTAAGTTTATTTAGAATTCTTTGCATGGTTCAGGTTTTTTAACACAAGTTTCACACATAGTATATAGTTATTTCAATGAAAGTTAATTGATTGTTAATAAGGTACGATGGGGTTGGCATATCCGTGTGGATAAAAACCCCTTTTTAGGGTTCCGTAGTCAACAAGGAACCCTTATAGTTTCGCTATGTCCGTCCGTCTGTCTGTCTGTCCGTCCGTAGCTTAGCTCAGAGACTCTTAGTACTAGAAAGCTATAATTTGGTATGAATTTACATATTCATCACGCCGACAAAGTGGTAAAATAAAATAATGAAAAAAAAAAATTTTTAGGGTACCTTCTGTACACGTAAAGTGAGGATGTTTTTTTTTTCTCGTCTACCCCATGGTGTGGGGTGTTGTTGGATAGATCTTTCAAAAATATTACGGGTTTGTCTAGACAGTTTTTCGATTTAGGGATTCGTTTCTGAAATATTAAGCTTTAAAGTGCTAATTTTTGTTAGAGTCAAGTGTCCTCCCCCTGCCAGCTAAACGGTTAGTTTTGGATGACTGAAAAAAATCATGGTAGTAGTATATATAACGAAATTAAAAGGAAAACTATCATAGCTAAGTAGGCTTTTCAAGTTTACGAGTAATAGTCAACCAACTTGTAAAATTTACTTTGAACAGTAAAAATTTCGTACACATTCCATAAAAAATTACTTATCTAACGTTGTTAGTCGCGTAAGTCGAGGAGCTCGCGGCTAAGTAATAACAGCCCCACGGGTCAGTCCGTCAGGTTAAGCTACGCTTGCCGGGGTTGGTCAGTGGATGGCTGACCATCTTTACATACCGAGATTCCTCCGTGCCTCGGTTGGTCCCGGCTGTTATTCGTGGATCTTTGACAGTCGTTACGGGTAGTCAGAAGCCCGAAAGTCTGACAACCAGTCTTACCAAGGGGTATTGTATTACCCAGTAACTGGGTTGTGGAGGTCAGATAGGCAGTCGCTCCATGTAAAAATACTGGTATTCAGCTGCATCCGATTAGACTGGAAGCCGACCCCAACATAGTTGGGAAAAGACTAGGCAGATTGATTTTTGATTCATGTAAATATACAAAAATATACAAAAATAAAATCATAACATTCTTATTAATAATGATTTCTAAATTAATAATATTTACGCTCGAATAACGACGGACGGCGGCGTGCACTACGCCCTATTACTGCGCGTGGCCCAACACGCACTTGGCCGATTTTTTTTTTAATAACATAGAATAAAAAAATAAAAAAAAAGGATTTAATCACACTTTGTTTATTTTTCAGGTTGAAGTAAACAATTTTGGCAACCCATTACCTGACCGAGTACCTGGCAAAGAATTTTCATATTCTGACCACAATGCTGTTTCTGTACAATTACATGTGAAACCAACTGACAATACCATAATAAAAAGACCACACGTTGGCTGCTGCACCGATAATGAATTTGATGAAACTGCTATGCAAGCTATTAAAGTTTGTGAGGAGGCAATGGCCAACTTATCTAAATTTAAAACATTATATTTAACTATTGGTGGACTACTGCTCATATTCCTAATTGGCACAGTTGGTTATTGGCCCAACAGTATATTTTATGACATAATTAAAATATTTGTAACTGGCCTTTGCTTCTACTATCTCATACTGGGAACAATATGGCACAAAATTGAAATGAATTGTTTGAAGGCTGGACTGACTGCCTTAGAAAATTTCTGTAGGACGAGGATTCAATCGAAGAATGACACCTATTGATAAATAATTATAGGCTTGGCTTACTATAACACATAATCAAATAATTGCATATCAACAAGAATATATTATATGTTTTTATGGAATGTAATGTATGCATTCCATTTTTATAGCGATTACGAGATACATATTATAAGCATATTTTACAAGCAATTTGATTAGATAAGAATTCAACGAAGCACAGTAGAATATTATACAAGTATTATTTTTACTGATCTCAGATCTAGATTGATGATCAAGCGTTTCTTCTAAAGATTTTTAAGCATACTTAGAATAATTATAAGACTACACAATTAATGTATTCAGCATCTTATTCCTAAACTGCGCATAGTTTGCATGTTTAGTGTTTACAGCAAGTAATATCTAGATGGTACAGATGCCAGCAGGTCGAGCCACCCGAAACTGTCAGTTTCCCAATCAATATTGAACGTAATGCTTTAGTGATAAAGATGTAAATCTATTAAAGTTTGACAGATTGTAGTAGCTTGAAGTGCTGGCGTCTGTACAATGACATTCCCAGTAAAAAGTTCAGACTATTCAGTCTTACATCAGTTTTGTTATGTGTGGCTGACACTGGCTTGGCCACCATCAGGGATTTTACTTTTGATAACACAAAGATTTAGTCGTTAATTAGTCGAAATTTGTCGCCAAATATCAGAATTTGTCGGTCACTGGTTCAAAAGTTATAAGGGGTCATTGGTGGCCGATCTGGAGAGAGTCTCCCCAGCTTGGCCACCTTTATATCTCAAAAACTAGGGCACCTAGCGAAGATCTGTTTTCTCCCAGATTTAGTCGCTAATTAGTCGCCAAGTCACTGATTTAGTCGGGTCTTAGTTTAGAAGATATAATGAGTTCAATTTTTAAGTATAGTTCAAGAGCTAGATTGAAGAGTTTACGATAAAATCTTTGATTTAGCTCTTGGTCTATACTTAAAAATTGAACTCGTTATATCTTCTAAACTAAGACCCGACTAAATCTGTGACTTGGCGACTAATTTCGACTAATTAGCGACTAAATCTGGGAGAAAACAGATCTTCGCTAGGTGCCCTAGTTTTTGAGATATAAAGGTGGCCAAGCTGGGGAGACTCTCTCCAGATCGGCCACCAATGACCCCTTATAACTTTTGAACCAGTCACCGACAAATTCTGATATTTGGCGACAAATTTCGACTAATTAACGACTAAATCTTTGTGTTATCAAAAGTAAAATCCCTGATGGTGGCCAAACCAGTGTCAGCCACACTTTTGTTATTTTCAATAATGGAGTTGCTAAAATGTTTATTTGACCAATAAAGAATTAACAAAATAAGAATTGATTTTACTTTCCGATCTGTTTCTAATGTAACTATACCTACTCATATTTTCTTTGTTGTGATATGTGGCATGGCCAAACTTCTTGGGTATGGGACAGCACAGTACAGAACCCCAAGTCCAACTTACATAAAACCGACATATGAACACCTTTCTGAAATATAGCATTGCCAACAGTAGGGTATCTAAAACCAAATAGGAAAATAGTGTTGTGTATGCTAAACAAATACTTTATTTCTAAAACTTAACATATAATTACAATTACATAGTCAGATTAACGTAAATATCACAATTTATACTAATATTATTATTCATAGTTAATACATACTAATATACGATATATTGTTTTATTGCTGATCATAATAAAATAACATAAAATTAATAATTCAGGGTGTTCGTACTTTGTTTGAAAAATAAGGAATGTAAAATTTAGTGATAATTTTTTTATCAGATAATCCTGTTATTGTGATGCATTCTTAATTAGTTTATATAAAGCAATATTAAGTAGCATCAAGCCACTATTCGATTTCCCTAATAAGCAAAATGACTATCACTTTTGTATCACATGTTATACTTTAGGGTCGTCTTTAGTTTCATCATCGAGGTCAAGTAAAGGCTCTGTTTCAGAGTTCGTTGACACCGCGGCTAGAGTGTTATCAAGCGATCCGTAGGCAGACGGTCTCACTTCCACAGACGGTGGTTCCAAGTCTACAGTGAGGTTCGGAGCCGAACTAGACGGGATTGGTTGCTCGCTCATCAATCTTGAACTTTCGTCGTATCCCCGCGCCATGTGATACATCGATTTTCCTCGAAGTCTTCGACTAAATGAGCTCCCTGTTGGTAATGAAAATATTAAGTATTAGGATTATAACATTTCAAAAATAATCCTGTTACGCGCTGGGCTCTATTTTAATTCCTTGAAATATCACGCCTGTATTCCACGATAGAATAGGCAGAGGTGCACATTTTTAACCGACTTCAAAAAGGAGGAGGTTCTCAATTCGTCGGAACCTTTTTTTTTCTTTATTTTATGTGTTTCCCGATTACTCGAAAATGGCTGGACCGATTTGGATTTTTTTTTTGTTTGAAAGGGAAATACTTCCCAGGTGGTCCCATGATCATCAAATCAGTAAGTATCTGATGGTGGGATCCCACGGAAATCTAAGAAAACCCTCAAATTTTATGGGCGCGCCTATAGCGATTTCGGTATTTTTTATAGTAACTCGTGGATTTGCTCTCTGAAAGTACCATTTGGTGAACTGGAACTGATGATGAAGACCACAGATGGCCAACGGAAATACTCAATTAATTTCACAGGTTGCGATTCGATTACTTTAATATTAAGCAATTTATGCTGAAAATGCATGCTACGCTTGCCGGGGTTGGTCAGTGGATGGGTGACCATCTTTACATACCGAGACTCCTCCGTGCCTCGGAAAGCACGTTAAGCCGTTGGTCCCGGCTGTCATTCGTGGATCTTTGACAGTCGTTACGGGTCGTCAGAAGCCCGAAAGTCTGACAACCAGTCTTACCAAGAGGTATCGTATTACCCAGTTACTGGGTTGTGGAGGTCAGACAGGCAGTCGCTCCATGTAAAATACTGATATTCAGCTGCATCCGGTTAGACTGGAAGCCGACCCCAACATAGTTGGGAAAAGGCTAGGCAGATTTTTTATGCTGAAAATGCATAATGGTGATGGTGACTTCACCATGAGCTCAAGTTCTCCTGGTTCTTACTAGGATAACTCCTCAACAATTAACGTCCCTCCGTCATTACAAAGTGACACAAAAGTGAAAAATAAAAACATTTTACAAAAAAAAAACCCGACTTCCAAAAAAAGACACTACAAAGTGAAAAATAACTTTAATTTCGGAAGTCGGTGGCAAAAAACTAAAATACAGATCCTAAGACACCGCCATCCGAAATTAAAGTTATTTTTCACTTTGTAGTGTTTTTTTTGGAAGTCTTTTGTTTTTTTTTTTTTTTTTTTGTAAATAAGTTTTTATAGTATTATTGTGTTATTAACTTATTAACTACACATTAAACTAGACTAGGCTCCTAATGAAAAACCCAATAACACTACCCGACCGGGGATTTGACCCCAATACCTTACGATCAGCAGTCGCACTTGCGATCAATAGTGTCTAAACACACTATGCCGAAGTTACGCGACCGAAGTTCGGCATGATTACGCTTGCAATGCTATTTGAATTACTGACTACACACTATGCCGAAATTACGTTGCGTTCTAGCGTACAGCCGAACTTCGGTCGGGCGTAAGTTCAGTGGCAATTTGGCGGCAACGTATTCTGTAGAGCACACATTATACGCGACCGAAGTTCGGTTCGATTGCCGAAGAAGATCCGGGGCGGGGACGGGGGGACAAGACACTGAAGTACAAGGAACTTCAGTGTCTTGAACGCTGTCATGGCGTCGTGCTCTATAGTTATTATACTCTTTGGCGTCGTGTCGTGTTATCTAAACAGGCGGACAGACAGACGCAAAAGAAAGTGATGCTGTTAGAAAATAGAGCCATGTCGTTACATAAATAAGAAGCACTTTCGTATTAGCAAATAAAAATACTTTGAACTTCCAAGGATTTTTTGCTGATACGATTATGCTTTATTTACAAGGCAACACGAATCAATTTCCTATGCAAGTATTTTAGTATTTTGGTGGTTCATCCATTTATTTAATCCAAATGAACTGACCGTGAGTGCCCAGCTTAAGCTATAGCACCGTGGGGCGGACACGCGGGGCGCGGGCATGCCTGCCTCCCGCTGCTCCCCGCCCCGGATCTTCTTCGGCAATTGAACCGAACTTCGGTCGCGTATAATGTGTGCTCTACAGAATACGTTGCCGCCAAATTGTCGCTGAACTTACACCCGACCGAAGTTCGGCTGTACGCTAGAACGCAACGTAATTTCGGCATAGTGTGTCGTCAGTAAATCAAATAGCATTGCAGGCGTAACCATGCCGAACTTCGGCACACTATGCCGAAGTTACGCGACCGAAGTTCGGCACTGTTTAGACACTTAGACCAATGTATCAGTCAATTGATTATTACGACATAATATATGTACTTATTCAATTTAATGAATCATAGTCCATTAGTAACTACCAAAGTACAAACACAAATGATAAAATAACGTTAGTGTGATTGAATTAATTTCTGTGAATGATTTTGGTATTCATTCATCTATTCTCAGTTTTCATAATTTCCCAATGTTTTATATTAGTAAGGTTCATTTTGTTGCAACATACCAACGACACCAAGGTGCTCAGATATATCTCTCTTGACATCGGATACATCCCACATCGCAAGGAAAGATCCGAGGCATGACGGCGACGGGTTTTGTGGAGACACATACGGTTTGTAAGAGAAACTGTAGTGGTGAGCTATCGCTGCCAAGAACATTTCTATGCATATCAAAAAGTCCTGTAAAAAATATCTTTATGAGAAAAAATATTTTATTGAACTTAAATGATAATTTTTTAAAAGGTCAACTAGCAAAAGATTTTTTTTTGTATTGAATAATCAATGTAGATATATTTCAAGGACAACTGGTGGTTATATGGCTTCTTAATGTTAAATATATTTATTATGGGAACTTACCTGCAACTTAGAAGACATGATTTTTATCTTATCAGAATCTGATATATCAAATATAGTTGATATCACCCCACAATAAACTAATATGTTAATTATTACTCCTTGGCTGGAAAATGAGAGTTTTACATTATTCATGAGTTGGAAAAAATCGGAATAATAATGCAAAAAATATTTAAAAAAAAACTTACAAGAACGAGAAGAAGACTACAGCTTTTATACATAAGAATTTACCAATAGGCTTCATAGGTTTTAATTCAGTTTTATTTGCTCTATAGAACAATACAAGGCAATACATGGCAACAAATTGTGACAGATTGTTGATTGCTATCATATATGGGAAGGCAACTTTTGGGCTGAAGTCACTTTCCCCGTAGACCCCAGACAGTTCACATATCATTGATATAACTGTTGATATGGGCCTTACTACAGTGTATTGAAGAATTCCATGCTTGCAATTATGGACAAATTCACTGAAACAAATAAATAAGTAAATGTTATAGTAATAGTAGCCGTTAGGTGTGATAGTTTACAGTATTGTTGGTATAATTAATTTTTATTACTCAGTTGTTAATATACGATCATGTAATGCATTGTTTTTATCATCAACTAAGTTTATGAATAACAATTACCTTATCAAGTGCTCAATGCTCTACTGTTTTTAGTGATGTAATGTCATTGAGCTACAAAAATAGACAATTAATATAAGTGATAATATGTAATGGTAAAGATACAAACAGAAACTGAATAATGCCACATTACGTTTACCTACATTTATTTTCCATATTTCTAACCACAATATTTATTATGGTACAGATGTTACAGTAGTGTATACTCAATATACATTGTATGACATTGGTTTTAAAAGCTTGCTTATCAGCTGTTAATCTGTAAATGCGAATAAACAGGTGTGCAATGAACTCTCTACTTTGAAGTTTAATCAAAGGTAAGGTAAATATTTCGTAACAAAAAACTAATGTTGTATAAGTTGTTTTCGTTTGGGATGGCTGATGTGTGGAGCTATAAATAACTGTGATTATACATATTTTAAGCATCATGGAAAAAAAATGCTTAATTAAGTGAAACCTAACAACTGTTCAATGTTTCTTACCTTCCCATTTCCCATGGTGTTAAACAACATAAAGGGAATATGTGATAGACTTGAGGCTTCGTTTCTAAAAGTGCCTCTAAATCATGGTCTTCATTAAGATAATTCAACAAATACTTCATAAAATTGTAAATTACATAAGCTTCATAACATTCTCTTAAAGAATCAACATAAATTGATTGCTCTGGGAATTCCAGGCCTATCCAGGCATTTAAAGCATATATTGGTACCATCCACAATATTCTGAAAAAATTAAATAAATAAATAATAATAATAATATTCTTTATTGTTCTCTCATAATCACAAACACAGTACAAAGTCAAGATAACACTTAATAGAGACTGGTGTCTGTTGTAGGTAAAACCTGTATTACAGATCACCAGGCTTACCCTCCATCGAAATGTTAAAACATTTATTTTAACATTTTGTTGTTAAAGTACCTACCTGTTTTATAAATTTATCATCTTATCTACAGTTTGTATGTCATTAATAATTGTTAGCAAGTTTCCAGTGCTTTGAATCGATTTTTGCTGTTGTCTAACAGAATATTAATATGATAAAATTGATTATCAAATAAATAACTTACCTTATAATATGTTTTTGTAATATTGGCTTGGTATAATGAACAACATGTTGTGTTATTTGCCATATGGAGATAGGTACGGCGAGAAGAACAAATCCTCCACCAACCAAAGACCCTTGATCGGATTTCTTGAACCCATTATTTATTGAATGGGCTATCAGTATTGGTACTAATACTATAATTAATACAACATAAAGTGCGATCAAGAAGGGCCTAATCCAAAGTCTCCACTGCCTTAAAAAAGATACAATTGTGGAAGAACACATTATAAAAACGTAACTGTTGTTTACCCTTTACGTGCCAAACATATTATTTTCTTTGCTTGTTAGTTAATGATGTAGCGAATGATCATTCTACAAATTAGTTTCGAAGGGAACAGTAACAGTAAAGTACTTTATTCGTTAATAATATAATGAGATTAAAACTGCTCAGTATTTCACAATGCTATCAAATAGGTATTCGAGGTCTTCTGTTTTGTCAGCCAATAAAATACAGAAAGTTGTATTACAAGTGACAGAACTGACAGACAGCGGCAGCTGACAGTGACACAGAACATAAACACAGTGTTGCCAATCATGGTAGATGATCCACAGGCACAGACAGGCACACACTGTCAGACTCAGCGACACCGTTCAGAAAAATACCAGTCGAAAACAGAGCGCTTAGTATATTTCAGGAGTAAGCAAAATGTGGCGTCTCGCCTCCGCGTATGCAATGGCTTAAACGCAGATGTAGCGTCTACGCAGGATGACTATTAATTACTCTTAAATTCGCCATCTACGTTTTTGAAACACATTATATTATTTATATTCATTGGAATACCTAACAATGCGCTTTTCCAGAATAAGCTGATCTCGCATTTTATAGGATTTCCGTACAATAAGAGGTCAGCCTATACGGGAAATATGTAGCCGTGTGTACATATACAGGGCGTCCCACGGATATGCCACGTGGAGGGAATGTACCTTGAATATTGTATATGGAACATTTTACTGAAAGGAGACATTATTTGAATTTAAAAAACAATTTAAACTGCATTCATAGATATTTAAATAATTACATGGTTGAACCGGAAATTAAACCCGTTATATGAGAAAAATAATCATCCTGTAATTTTATCATACCGATTGAAAGGCTTCATCATAATGACTATTTTTTGCTAAATAACATAGTGTCACAAATAAAAGGAAGACCATGAATTTTAACATTCAGGCATACAGCCAGGAGTGAAATAATCAAAAGAGTGCGACTTTGTATTCAACAGGAAGGGACTCATTTTGAGCATTTGATAAATTGATTATTGTAGCCGACGGGCATGGGGTTCGGGCCTCTGATTGAAAGTCCTTGTTAATTTACTGTACTTTAATTTACCAATACACTTGAGAACACAAACAAAACAAGAAAATAAATGAGTAACAGACTCGAAATCGTACTATTACTAGAAATGAGAGAGTTAAAGATCTAAGATGGCCGGCGCTTTCCGGGCGCGGCTTGAAACGCGTAGCGTTGCACAAGGATCGAGGTTGGACTGCGCTGTTTGCGGCGCTGCGACCGCGAGGGACTCCTGCTCCACAACCGCGCCAGAAACGGGGCGCGCGGGAGAAATCGCGGCGCGTGATTGGTCGCCCAAGTCAGTGGCACCAACATTATTATTAAACCTATGGTCGTGGGGTTGCCGCGCTACATACTCCCCCTCTAGATCACGATTACGCCCTCGATCGTGGTCTAGCCCTACATTAAAATCATTAAGAATACGTTGTAAACGAGGTCGGCCTCGCTTTTTCTTTGGCTCCAGTGGCTGAGCGCGTTCATCTACTCGTCCTCGAAAAGGGGTGAGCTGATTAGCGTGGAATTTGCCCAATATCTCACCAGGATTATCATCAGACGCGATTAGGTATGTTGTTGGACTCACTTTCTTCTTCACAACATATGGCCCATCCCTTTTTGGGAAAAACTTAGCAGTCTTTGACTTGCTGGCGTTGCTCAGCTGATGGGAAGCCAATAGAACCTTGTCATCTACTTTAAAATCCTCTCCTACTCTTCTCGAACGATCAGCGTAAGTCTTCCTTCTGTCCTGCAGCTTTTCTACTCTGTCACGGACTTCACTTAAGGAGTTTAAAAATCTTGTCAGGTAAGGAGTGATCTGTGGTACAAAATTATCCTTCTCTAAGACCGCCCTTGGATCATTGTACACCTCTAACGGTGACCTCAGCTCCCGTGCAAACGTCAAATATGCAGGAGTAACCCCTGTTGTTTCACAGACCGCGCTGTTCATACTGAACCGTACTATCGGTAGCTGCTTAGGCCATGAAGGGTGATCCGTACCAACCAACAGGGCCAATTGGGTCTTCATATCCCGGTTTTTCCTTTCAGCTGGATTGGCTTCTGGGTGGTAATAGGGTATCAAGTCTTGTGTAATGCCGAGAATGAACATGCATTTCTGCATGACCGCTGAAACAAATTGGACACCATTGTCCGAAATAATGCGACGTGGTAAGCCGAACCGAAGGAAATACTCTTCTATTAGTACTTTCGCGCAGGCGACAGAGGTTGCTTCTTTGAGAGCATACAATTCTACCCATCTTGTCGCGGTATCTTCCACTAACAGGATCCACTTTTCCCCGTTTTCGCCCTCTGGCAGTGGTCCAAATAGGTCGATAGCCAAGACTTCATTGCGCTGGTTTAAAATCGGTGTTTGAATCAGACCAGGTGGCTTTTCATTTGTCGCTTTATAGCGTTGACAAGAGGAACATGATTTTACATAATCGGTTACAATTCTTCTCATGCCAGGGAAGTAATAGTTTTGAGCTATTTTCTGGTATGTTCTCTCTATACCAGGATGACCTGCAATTGGAGCATCATGACATTCTCTTAGAATCCCTTCACGTATGCTTACAGGTATTACTAATTGCGGCGACTCGTTGTCTGTATCGGGGTTATAGCGATAAAGGATACCGCGTTCCATGAGATAACCACGTTCTGTCCAACGGCGAGACGCAACTTCTTCTGTATCCTCTAATTCCTTCACAATTTTAATTAAATCTGGGTCAGATTCTTGTGCTGCACGTAGCTCCGTGAGATCTCGCGTAGGTAAATCAATAATGACAGTACATATTCCACAGGATTCGCGAGACTCATCTGTACAGACAGGGCGGCTGAGTGCGTCGGCCACTACATTTACCTTTCCGGGAGTGTACTCAAACCGGATGTCATAGGCCTGCAGCTTTAGTGCCCAACGCACTAAACGACCAGAAGGTGACTTCAAGGACAGCAGCCATTTCAAGGGCTGGTGATCACTGGCTATAACGACTGGATGACCATCAATGTAACCCCGCATACGGTCGACTGCCCAGACGACCGCCAGAGCCTAGCTCCGTGGTCGAATAATTCCGTTCAGCCGCTGATAACAAACGGCTGGCAAATTCAATGGGTCGTTCTTCATTCTTTTCACCTTGAAGCAACACTGCGCCTATCGCATAGTTGCTCGCATCTGTGCGCAGGATGAATGGCTTGGAGTAGTCTGCCTGTATGAGGATCGGCGCTGACGTCAAAAGCCTTTTCAAGTTACTGAACGCTTCAGCCTGTTGTGGTCCCCATATCCAAGGTTGATTTTTCCTTGTCAATCTTGTCAGTGGCTCTGCTACCTCCGAAAACTTGGGAATAAATTTCCTGAACCAGGAACATGTTTGTATGAATGTTCTGAGGTGTCCCAGTGCAGACGGCTCTTTCATGTCTAATATGGCTTGAATTTTCCTTTCATCAGCTGAGACTCCGTCCTGCGAGATCACATGACCTAAATATTTAACCGACTCTCGTGCAAACACACACTTTTCTCGGTTAGCACGCAATTTGAACTTCATCAGCTGTTCAAAAACGATTCGCAGGTCTTCCAGGTGCCTCGAAAAGTCCCCCTGCGTTATAATTAATAAATCGTCTAAATATCCTAGTATTGTGACGTCCTTTAGTGCTGAACCAGATCGCATTCTGTCTATCAGACGCTGAAAAGTAGCCGGCGCGTTCTTCAGACCGAACGGCATCCTTTTAAAACGAAAAGTTCCGAAAGGGGTCACGAAAGCCGTCTTATCCCTATCCTCTTCTTTAACTGACACTTGCCAGTAGCCAGATCGCAAATCTATTGTACTCATGTGACAACGTCCACGTTTAGTAGATTGCAACAGTTCATCAATACGAGGCATTGGATAGGCGTCACTCTTCGTAATCGAATTTAACTTTCGATAGTCGACGCAAAACCGGAAACTGCCGTCACGTTTAGGTACTAGCAGGGCTGGCGCAGCCCATGCAGATTCGCAATCTTCAATAATATCTTCAGCTAACATTTTGGTAAGCTCTTGCTGCATGATCTCCTTCTTTGCAGGTGTCAGGCGATATGGAGGCGTCGCTATCGGCGAATTATTTCCCGTATCTATATGATGCTCTCCATATGGAGTCGGCTCCCCAATCGAATTAAACATATCCTGAAAATTCGTGAGCAATTGGGCAAGCTCCTCACGCTCCTGATCCTCTAAACCTGCACCCTCGTCATCGCGTAAAACATTCATCGCGGCGTACGAATTTTGACGAGGTGAAAAAGTTTCCAAAATCAATTTATACTTTTGATCACTACTATCCGAAAAATGCCAAAGGCACTGCTTAAAATTGATAACGAGACCAGCACTGTTAATAAAATCAATACCTAAAAGTGTTTCATTGTCTTTCGCTTCGGGGAAAATTATAAACTCGGTGGGCACAATTTTATGAAAAAGTTTCACCTGTACCTCTGCAACAAGCACCTCCATCAGGCGCGTGCAACCATCCGCCAGGCGGATGTTTCTAGTGCACTGTTGCAAAGGATGGCCTTTTTCCTTTAACACGCGAAAAAGTGTGTGACCGGCAATACAGCCCCTAGCACCAGTGTCCAGTAACGCTGTCCCATTTTCCCCCAAAATACCTATTTGCATCAAAGGTCTATTATTATTAGGCTCCCCCTTAATTGAACCTCCCTTAGTCCGACCCTGTGCAGACGTGATGCGTTTCTTACAATTTTTATTATTAACATTTACCGAGCATAATCCTAAACATTTATCAACGCTATCACTATTACAACATAAACATAAACAATCATACTGAACATTAAATAAACCCTGACCATTTGAATTATTGTTTACGCAACATGATATGGCAACATAATCGTTATCAGCTGATTGAACAGATTGAATTACGTGCCCGTGTTGCGAACGGGTTTCAGTTGAATTTACAGAAAACTTAGTGTCTCTATTATTATTATAACCTATGAAATTATAACACACATTTTTACCGACATTAGAACGCTCGTTAGTATGTTGCAGTTCAGTAACACAATCACAGTAAAGTTTTAAGTTACGCCCAGCGTTGCAAAACGCTGGGTTACCTGTGGTACTGGCAGGAACGATGTGAGGCGGGCCCGGCGACTTCCGACCGCGAGGAACGATATCGTTACGCTCACGGACGGTCGCTAGGCAACGGGCAGCGCTGCCGCTCGCGGCCTTGGCGCGGCCGCACGTACTCTGCGGGGCCGGCGCGGGTGGCGGGACGCTTGCGGCTGTCGGCTCGCCCGACGCGCATTCATCGCGCACGATAACGCTATGACTACGGGAACCGCGCACTTTTGAATTTACGCTATCGCTAGTTGTCGTAACCGAATAGAATGCGTTTTGAGAACTAGATTTGCACTTTTCACACTTCGATTTTATAACGTTAGGGGCACCGCACCCATAACATTGAATAGCTTTATTTTTGTTTACGCTATCATCACTTTTCCCGTTATCACTTTTTACGTTATCACTTTTATCATTGTTTATTAACTTTTTACACTGCGATTTTTCATGTCCCCATTTCTTGCAGTAACTGCACGACAGTCTTTTGCTGCGAGTGTTTTTATCACTTGGTGCCGAAGTTGAAGGGGCGCCGGCGACGGCCGCTTGGTGACTGGCGCTCGATTGCGTCAGTGCCGGTGTCTTGTCGCATGCGCTGTCTTCTAACGATTCTTCGATCGCTCTGGCACGGTGCAGTAACTGGTCGAACGATGTTATGGAGTTACGATCGAGCCGCTTTTTTATTCTACGATCGAGAAGCCCGTATACCATATCCAGTTGAACTTTTTCACTTAGATCTTCTTGTGGCAATCTCGATAAAAGCGCTCTCGTCTTCGCAATAAATAAATCAGTTTTGTCCGTACCTTGTCGCAATGAAAACAATTCCAAATATATACGAAATGGCGGGCGATGCTCTCCGAATGCACTTTTTAGTTTTTGCATAGCATCCGGCCATGACGTGGTGCTGGTTTTTATACCCTGCCACCATAATGCTGCCGAGTCTACTAGCAACATGGAGAGTCCTTTGACAGCGTTATCATCTGATATCTGAAGGCAGTTCTTGTACACTGTTATTGCGTCGATAAACCCGTCGACATCAGCGGACGATCCGTTAAATCAGTTGTGCACTTTGAGAAGTTCGCGGCGGGCGTTGTCATGGACACTTCAGCAGGCGCTGGGGTCGAAGTCCTAACATCTTGGATGAGCCTCGCGAATATCTCTGCCTGACTCTGCTGCAGTGATTGCATCAGAGTTGCAAACTGACCCTGGTCCATGGTGATGGACGTGAACATCTCCTCTTCTGTTTCATCTTCATTATCTTCTCCCTGCTTCTTGGATTTCTTATTTCTTGTTACCATCGTCGTTGGTGTCGTTGGCATCCTGACAACGAAAACGGAACCTCGTGGCGAACTTTTATTCGCTGGAAACGCCCTCGTAGCGCTTCAGATTCCGAAGTTCCCGCGTGTAGGTAAGTACGTGTAACCGAAGCCTTCCTCCTGGAGAACAGACGCGGACTGCGTCGTAATGCTTCGTAAAAAAAATTTTTGCAAGCACGTGTCGTCAGAGGCCCCTACTGTTGGGACGCCAAATGTAGCCGACGGGCATGGGGTTCGGGCCTCTGATTGAAAGTCCTTGTTAATTTACTGTACTTTAATTTACCAATACACTTGAGAACACAAACAAAACAAGAAAATAAATGAGTAACAGACTCGAAATCGTACTATTACTAGAAATGAGAGAGTTAAAGATCTAAGATGGCCGGCGCTTTCCGGGCGCGGCTTGAAACGCGTAGCGTTGCACAAGGATCGAGGTTGGACTGCGCTGTTTGCGGCGCTGCGACCGCGAGGGACTCCTGCTCCACAACCGCGCCAGAAACGGGGCGCGCGGGAGAAATCGCGGCGCGTGATTGGTCGCCCAAGTCAGTGGCACCAACATTATTATTAAACCTATGGTCGTGGGGTTGCCGCGCTACATTATTTTGTATTAAAAATGTTAAAATTCATGGTCTTCCTTTTATTTGTGCCCTCAAATCTTATGCTTAATCTCTTTCCACACAGAGTCTAACTCTAATTTTATTTACGTTATTCGAAATTAATTTTGATTTTTTTACTTATTTCGTGTCTATTTATTTATCGGATTTAGAATAAAAAGGTGTTTAGTAAGCCGAGCCTGCAAGAGATATGGGTTCATCATGGTTCAATCCGTAGATAAAGAAAGCTATCTCTGTCAACAGCTGTCAACGGTTCAACCGTGACCTCAGAACTTATATAATAGACTTCTAGATCGAGCCACCGCGTGGCCGGTCATGAGATAGCAATATAATACTTTTTCTAGGTTATTTGGTATGAGAAATGAAGTTTAACGTAAGAAATCTTCCATATTTTGGACTGAATCCCATGTCAATACATACGCAAAATGCAAAAACTGTCCAAAAAAGTTAAATTAATTGACGCAAGACAAATTTTGTAACAGTGAAAGCACTTTGTTTGGCTAACATTCAAAAGTTCGCCAAGCAAAATTACAGCACGCCGTAAGAGACAGAAGATACTATGCTTTGTCTCAATTTTCCTACTAATTTCATATATATGTGTCTCACTTCCACACTTCATACTGTAATCATGTCAATGTCATTGCCTCAGAACAATGCTATAATTATTGTGTTCAGAGAGTATGACACTTCTTAACTGTCATTTCGTAGAAGTGTATTTTTTTTACTGCAGATAATTAAAAGTCTGACCATAGGTTCAACATGGGTTCAAGTTCAACTGTTCAACTCGGTTCAACTAAATGCTCTACTCGTTCAACCGTAGACAGAGAATAGTAAGGTAGTAATAGTATCTCTATGTAGTCTGTGGTTTCAACACTCATCCAGATTGACGTCATAATATTTATTATGTTGCCATTATGAAAAATTTCAGAGACGAAAAAAAAATACTTTACAGGTGTTCGGTTCGGTTTTTTATCAAAATGGTTTTGGTTAAAAGTTTTTAATTTCATTAGGAAATTCCTTCTTAGTTCATAGTAAATACAGACATTGCTTAATAAAGCCAAAATAACATAATCAAAACGGGGATCCACTTATTTATGCATTTACAGTTAGACGCGTAACACGTATTTTGTGCATCGAACTCAAGCATTGAATTAGGCCACATAGCGATCTCTCCCTAAAATACCGCTGTTCTGGTTGTCGACGTATCAAGCTAACGTGAGTTTGTGATTTATTACTGTGCGTTTTAGCGACTTGAATTCTTAAACAATACATGGACTACGGTATTATACCTATTATACGATAGATATTGTGTAAAAAGTAATATATCGTGAGTAGATAATTCGTATGTTTTCGTAAATGGGTCACCTCGCCATTCTTATGAGAAACAACTTGATTTGTGTTTTAAAGCTGTTTGGGTTGTTGTTTAGTGTATATTGTGTTAATTAACGTTTAGTTATAGACGATTCGTTTTGTTTTGACGTGTTTATGTTTTCGTAGTCTTGGAAGGCGGGAGAGTGATGATCAGAAAGCCCACTACATGGTAATGTGATGTCATCAAAAGGGGAAACAGAGGCCGACTCCGGCACCGTGTCACCGAATTTATCTGCAGTCAAAAATGAACCGGTTAGTAAGCTCCTCTGTTAACTGTAACTTAGTTGTAGGCCAGTCAGGTTTACAATACATATTTTATTAAATTATAAATATTTAATGTCGTCCAAAATATGTTATAGATCAGTTTAGGGATAAGTGTCATTGATGAAATTTATTATTCCTTTTCAATAATTTCTAGATCATTGTGAGAAATGTCTTTTTGAGACATTTGTGTGGATTTTCAGTTATAAAGCTATATCAACATTCGAAATAAGTAAAATTAAAAAAAAAGGAGAAAGTTTCGTCAAAATCCAACATACAAAACTTGTCTCTGGATAACTGGGGCAAAATAACAGTATAACAAAAATATTTTTTAGCATTGGTGTTTATTAATTTGCATTGCATTTATTATTTATGAAGGTTAATAATAATATGCACAATCAACTTTCAAGTAAGTATGTTTTCCCATAACAATTGAAATAATAGATAATTTGTGATAATGATACTCTATTAGTAAAATTATTAATAGGATTGCATTACGTACAACCAATTTAGTGATCAAACCAACATTAAACCAAATTAGTGATCCTTACTTAAAACAATTGAAATTCCATTATTTTGAAATTATGTAATGTATTCTGAGAACACCAATAAGTTTTTGAAACTAGTCTGTGTTTTTAAGTAGAATTAATTCCATTCAAATATTATGCACAATAAAATAAAATAATTGTTACAGAACTTATTTTGTGCTAAATAATAAGCATAATGAATTGGTATGTAAATGGTCTGTGGCATTGATTTCAAGTTTGTTGGGATTGAACAATAAAACGGGTGTAGATAAAAAATAAAAAAGTATCTAACTCCGCCCCTAAGACAACCCACTGACCGTATCTTTCTCCTAACTTAACTTGCATAACTTATAAGAATATCAGTTAATTTTCATTTTAACCAACATAGGATTTTTTTTTTTTGCTAGCCTGTTTTCCATCCCTCTACTAAATTCGGCATTAAGTAGATACATAATAAGTTAAAATTTAAATTAGAATAATTTATTTCATGTTAATTATAGGCATCTAGTTTAAACTTTGCAAAAGAACATCAAAATGCTGTCTATTTTATCAGACCTATCAGTGAAATACATTTTTAGGCCACTTGTTATGAAGTGGTGGTGACCTAAAT
The DNA here is from genome assembly GCA_905163495.3 of Cosmia trapezina. Lineage (NCBI taxonomy): Eukaryota > Metazoa > Arthropoda > Insecta > Lepidoptera > Noctuidae > Cosmia > Cosmia trapezina. Next base: position 9,545,814 of record LR991024.1, read on the forward strand.
GTTTATTACCTTTAACCATCAGCTATCTGTATATATTAACTTTCACCTAAAACTATTGACTTGCTACTTTTGGTGCTATTAAAATGCAGCTGTCCCATTTTTAGAGTGGTTATTGCCATTAAATTCTTTTAATAATATCCTCTTGTACTGAAAGGTGGCCTTTTTGGTTTTATATTTTTTCGCCTTGCATAGAATTAAACTCAAAACGTTTCACTTGGCATCCTATGCTTGTAGCTACTACAGCAGTGAGTTGAGATTGTTTTGATACCAATACCATGTCATGTAAACGAGGAAAATAATCATTACTACTCTTTGGCTGCAAACTATAGTGATCTTTAGACTTAACACTACGAAGTTGCATCATGTGATTGAGAACAGTTTGCACTGTTGTTCACACCACAAATAATTCATGTAAAATTCAGCTCAAAACTTATTTCTTATGTTTAAAGCTAAAAATTCACTTCAGTATTTATTTTGGCGGTCCTTCTGGGCGTAGTGTTCATACTATATTAACATTTTCAGGTGGCCACCAACAGCAAAGAAACTCCAAAAAGGGGTGGTACATTGTTAAAATGTACCACATGCAATAGTTTTAGTACTTTAAGTAGTCGATCCCTAACCACCCACATGGCCCAATGTTCCCCTGACAACAACAATGTGGCAGCTGCACAAAACGCCGACCCCCGACCTCACAGAAAGCTGTTTGAATGCGACGTGTGCAACATGAAATTTTCAAATGGCGCCAACATGCGGCGACACAAAATGCGACATACTGGAGTAAAGCCGTACGAATGTCGCGTTTGCCAAAAAAGATTCTTCAGGAAAGACCACTTGGCAGAACATTTCACAACTCACACCAAGAGCTTGCCGTATCATTGCCCAATCTGCAACCGAGGATTCCAGCGCCAAATTGCCATGCGCGCGCACTTCCAAAACGAACACGTTGGACAGCATGACCTCGTTAAAACTTGCCCCTTGTGTAGTTATCGCGCTCCCACCATGAAGAGCCTCAGGGTTCACTTCTTTAACAGGTAATTCAATTTCTATAATTAACTATTTAAACAAGCGTGACGCTCTCGTGTCGCGAATCGTTCTAGGACATTACTGATTGATAATATTGACTAACCTAACAGTAACCTTTCTTGTGACTGTTTTATTTTAAATGCATTGTGTGAATATTATTGTTACAAATTACAGAACGTCTTATGACTCGGTATTTTATTTTACAGACATGGCATCGATTTGGACAACCCTGGTCCAGGCAACAACTCCTCAGTATCTCTTCTTGCTGCGGGTATCGCCAATGCCGCGTACTCTGATGGTACAATGGATCCCAGTGCTATAACCGCCCTCGGCGCATTAGGATCCAGCCTATCAGTGTCCGTCGCTGCGACGTACTCGGATAGCGGTGACAGCAACGGCGCCCGCTCCGTGGATAATGCAACGCCGCCCATGCACTATTTGACCCCACATGTTGAGATTTCTATGGCTGACAATAACGAAACTTTTTCTCCAGGCCATTTATGCAAATCAGGTAACTATGAAAATATACTGTAAATTTTTGTTTTTGTTTATTTTAAAGTGGGAATAAATTATCTATAGGTAAGGTACTATTAGAAGCTCCTATGCTGGAGTGTGGGATAGATAACTGAGTAGTGGCTTAATTAAAGTACAGTTTTATATGGAAGCTAATCAGATAGTCAAATATTACTTATAAGTATTGAGCATTGTGTACTATGTTAACAGGGAGACCATTTATGAGAAATGATTTGACTATAATTAATTAATATTATGAATTACAGAAAAAATATGTTGGCAATAAATGCTTAATAATTAATGTTGGCATTCCTGTTATGCTTGCGCACATAAAAACAAAATTTTTACCCTAAAAAATAGCACCTTAGTTCAAAATAATCTATTGAAAAAGCCAATACTTAATAGGAAACATAATTCTACTTTTTTTGGTATTTTTTTTTTGTATTTACGTTAAGTTACTTCCTGCAAGTAACATTTAAAAGTCGTTGTTTGACGTTGAGCTACTTATTCATAAGGACAGAAAATATAATTAGTGCCATATTTTTCTACCAAGCAGAGCGCAAATGAGACAGCACGTTTTTAGGTGGTATCCTGGTAGTGTGTAAGATTTTAGTTAAAAGTTAAACCTAAGTACAGCTATAATATTCCTTCGCCTCTTTCTTGTTTTACCTGCAAGTAAAAGATACAAATAAGTTTATTTGGTGTATTGTGATAATTTTAATTATGTAAATAATGATATATTCCTATTTGTTGTAGAATCGCGCATGAACGGCGAAGGCCCCAGCTCACCACAATCCGGTGACAGTGCAATTGCTAGCAGCTCCCTATCAACTGGATTACCTACTAACATAACTCCGTCCATCACTCTGATACCCATCAAACAGGTAAGTCATGCTTAACTAACACATTTCCATAATCTATACTAATACTAGCGGACCCGACAGACGTTGTCCTGTTTGAACGATCCTAGAACCCGACTGCAGCGCCACCTACCGGGTCCAATTGTGTTTTCAAACCATCCAGGAACCCATTGAAATATACACACAAAATTTTATCTGAATCGGTCTAGTCGTTTAGGACGAGTTAGGTGACAAACACACGTACAGACGAATTATATACAGGGTGTTTCTTTTAAGGTGTCAAACCAGTGCCAGTGCAGAGTACCATACTTATCGATTTAACCCCCATGTACGATTTTTTGTAGTTTTCGAGTTATTTTGGATTCCTCATTTCATATCAATGGTAGTGATTAAGAATAGTAGTAGGTATAAAATTTATGTATTTATTATCAACTGAGCTCTGCTTAAACGCAGAGGAATATTAAATATCAGGATTGACAAAAATATGCAAAGATAATAATCACACTAATATTATAACTACAGATAGCGCGCGAGTTGAATGCAGTCGGGGTCTGAGGTAAAGAGCGCCCCGCTATCCGCACGCCCCACCTCACGCGCCTGCAGTGTAGTGCTAATTATAATTAGGTCACAGCACTACCGCATTCCTAAGCTCTGCATTCAACTCGCGCGCTATCTGTATCTATCTAGCTATCTATCTTATTATGTGTGAACTGTCCAAGGATATTTATTTTATATTTTTTTTTATTTATAAAGGCGAAAGTTTGTGAGTGTGTGTGTGTATGTTTGTTACTTCTTCACGCTCAAACGGCTGAACCGATTTGGATGCAATTAGGTATGTAGATAGCCTATACTCTGGATTAACACATAGGCTACTTTTTATCCCGATCTACGCGGGTGAAACCGCGGGGCGCAGCTAGTAAATTATAAAATATGAAAATCACAAGATTTCAGATATACCACTTTCAACAACCGATTTCAGCAACTAATGCCCTATTTAGAACATTCTTGTTCAAAGTTGACCAAAAAAAAGATAATTTTTTTTAAAGCCATCATCATCATCTCGTTGAATCAGGAAAAATATCGAAAAAAAATGATAACTCGAAAACTACAAAAAATCGTAGAACATACATGGGGGTTAAATCGATAGGTATGGTAGTCTGTTATAAGCTCGCACTGGCTTGCCACCTTAAAAGAAACATCCTGTATATAATAAAGCTGAAGAGTTTGTTTGAACGCGCTAATATCTCGAACTACCAGTCGGATTTGTTTTTTTTTTTTTTGCATTATTTTATAGCCCAACTCTTGAGGAAGGTTATAAGGCTACGACCCTTAGGAGCCGAGCAAAAATGAAAAACGCGGGCGGGCGATGCGATGATATACGATATATTCACGCAGACGAAGTAGCGTGCAGAAACTAGTTATTAAAATATTTTACAAAAATTCTAAAATTATCTCATCATCATCATCATCTTCCTGCCCTTATCCCATGTTACTTGGGGTCGGCGCAACACGTTTTCTTCTTCCATTCTCCCCTGTCAACCGTCACGCTATCATTCACTCCCTTCTCTTTCATATCATTCCTCACACAGTCCATCCATCTTTTCTTTGGCCTTCCTTTCTCTGTCGATCCATCAAAATTTATATTCATCACTCTGTTAGTCACATGCGTTTCCTCCCTCCTAGGATAGGTAGCCAAACTATTTCCTTTCAACTTTTCTGCCACTTTCAAACTTCCCCATGAATACTCATTTCTTATTTTATCATTTTCGTCCCTCCACACATCCATCTCAACATCCTCATCTCCGCTGCACGCAATCTTTTTTCATCCGTCTTCTTCATTGCCCAGCATTGCGATCAAAACAGTATGACAGGCCTTATCACGAACTTGTATATTTCCCCATTAACTTGAGGGGGTCGCAAGTTGTTCCTGTAACCTTTTGCCATTTCATCCATTCTGAGTTCAATAATTAAATACATGTTAGGGCATAAATTGAAAAGATTATGTGGGTCTCCGGATTTTTTATTTGACTGTCTTTTTCTAATTTCAGATGAGAATATTTTCTTGTTTCATACTTTTTAGAGCGTGATTTTTCAGTAGTCGGGTTTTAATTTTTAAACTTACTTTTTACTTAAATTATTTTGGAAGTATAATTTCTTGATAAAGTATTTGCAGAACCGCTTTACATTTTTAAAGCTGAATTCATGTATTTTGGGTAGGTTTGGAGAGAAAATATGTTTGCTTCACATCTGAGGCTTGATTTTAGAAATTATTCCCAATTATAATTGTACAGTCAGCGTCAAAAATATTGGGACGAACAGGCTGTTCAAAATGATCTCAACAACTATGAAAATTAAACTATAGCTCAATTGGATAAAGTTCATGTCAGAATGACAGTTGTCGTGTACTGTCTTCATTCTGAAACATTCCTTGTGTCATTGAGTTAATATTTAATTTTCATAGTTGTTTAGATCATTTTGAACAGTCTGTTCGTCGATATTATTGACGCTGACTGTACATTCAGCTGCATGCAAGCAAAGCCGCGAGAAATAGCTAACTATATATATTTTTTGAAATGTGCTGTGTACTTTCATTTGATACCCAACGCGGCATCATTAAAACATTTTTTTAAAGTCATGACTTTACGTCCTTTATAGGGCGCCATATTAAATTTAATGTGACGTCACATAGCCTATAACCACCGGACGATCAAGACGCTTCCAACGATACCTTATTTGTCAAATTATGGAGTTTAGAAGTTATGAGGGAACAGATGAACATACGTACATACCGGTCAAAATCATAATCCTCCTTTTTGCTTCGGCGTAGTCGGGTAAAAATGATGCTATGTAGTCAGTTTTAGGGTCTAAAATCCTACAATAATGTTTTGTTTTTCAAGTCGCAAGCTGTTTCTGTAACCTTTCGCCATTTCATCTTCTAAGTTTAATAATTAAATACTATAAAATGACACTAATGAGTTTTAGGGCCTAAAATCCTACAGTAATGTTTTGTTTTTCAATGTTTCAGGAACTCAACACTCAAGAAGAATCAGGCAATAACGATATGCGGGAAGGCGAAACTAATGGGGACGATAAACGAGGCGTATCCTCGAGTCTGTCATCTCTGATCAAGGTGTCACCGCTAAAAAGTTTATTAAGAGAAGATTTGCGCCGGCGCATCTCTGCTCGTGGACGCGCTCGGGGCTCTAGCGTACGTTTATGTCGAGTTCAATCATTAAGAATTAACATAATCTTTTGAATTTGGATTAGAGAGTAGTAGTGGTTCCTGTTGGCTCCTGTAACACAGGTGTTGCTACCTAGCACAGGAGTCAGGGCTTTAAATTTACTTGTGCACCTTTTGTTATGGCAATAAAGAATTTATTATTATTATTATTATTAGTGGTTCTCTCATATATGCCTAAAAGTCCCACTTCAGCATTGTTGTTTTTATTGCAGGCTTCTCGTGCTTCTCCGTCCGAGGGCGGCATGATCACGTCGACGCACGGGGACGCCGCCATGCTGCCTTCGTCTCTCGTATGTACGTTTTGCTCTATAACCTTCCCGGACTCCACGCTGTATTTCCTCCACAAGGGCTGCCACTGCGACTCCAACCCCTGGAAGTGCAACATCTGCGGCGAGCAGTGCTGCAACGTGTACGAGTTCAACTCCCACCTGCTGAGCAAGAGCCATCAATGACTGTTTGCAGGGGGGCCGTTCGATCACTGACTTTTGGTTTGATGATGCACTTCTCGTATGCTATGTGTGCATAGTCCGTAAGCACTTCGAAGATACTACACCCTATACTTAACATATTTACGGTTATTAGATACAATTCATTGTTTCTCTCATCTTGTTTTGTGTGTGTAACTACATTCCTTATTTAAAGCAGGCACTGTATGTTGAAGTGCTTCGAATATGCTATATGCTGAACGTCCCCCCGAAGCTATTGTTTATTTTTAAAGTGCAAATTATGTCAAGGTATATTTAGTGGTTAAAATAGTTAATGTGCGAAGATATTTATATGGATATTTTAGTACTTAAATAAAAAAGGGATATGAGATGGTTATAAAAACATTAAAATGAGGTCGTGTCTAATAAATTTGAGTTATAATAAGACTTATAAAATAAGCTGAAATTCAGCAGTAATTGCTATTACTTACATTCCAAATTATGACGTATACATTCCATTTCGTGAGATTGACGAAAATTATTCAGTCTTTGGTGGGGAATAAGTAACTACCTACTCAAATTATCTTAAAAATGTTTTATATTTATTTTTTGTCTTGAAGTACTTAACTGTACATTACCGTGATTAAAAAAAAAATCCATTTTAGAGTATTTTGGTGCGATAGTGAATTTTACAAATGTTTATTAAAATAAAACTTATGGTGAAGAGTGTACAAATTAATATATATTTTTACATTTCGCTGTTGAGAAGTTATAGAAAGGCAAAGCCTATGATAATCCGTGATGGTTTAATTATTGTGATTGTGTACAGACAGGAATTATAAATTCTACATTCCGTTTTTATTTATGTTTCCTTTTATAAAGTGCATGTGATGCAAGTCCACGACTAATACTTAATGTACAAGTTAAATTATTTTGTTGTTATTATTTATTTTTTTCTAAAATATTGACATATTTTACATTCTTAGAATTATAAATTTCATTATGTACTTAAAAAGTCTATCCACTATTTGTAGACAAAAAGCACTTTCTGTTTCGAGTTCCATTTTTGAGATAAAAGTAACAAATAAAGTAAGTTTTAAATGTTGTAACTTGAAACAACAAATTAACGAGTGGCTATACTTAGCACATCTTGCTCAATTAAGCTCAAGCACGGAGCATGTTGAGTGTTGTACTCGCACAAAAGCATAATAATATTAGTTGACATGCTTACATTTTCATAGTTTGAAATACTCCACAGAAAGTTGCATGTGCTTTTATTGGTGCCTGTTAAAATAGATTCGTTATTTATTTATATTATTATTATATAAAATTTCAAGCAGACAGATTGGTTAATCATTGTTGAGTTCTAAGCTCCTTATTTTATGGATTAATCAAAATAGGTAAATAATTTATTTTAAGAAAAATGCTCAACTTTGTGGTAAACAATTTTATCATCTTTTTGTAGCAAATACTACTAAATTATCTTTTAAACTTTTACCTTAAAAAAACTATTTTTTTCTTATATCAGCATTACGATTTTAATCAATAAATTTTTTAGACTATCCACACTAACGAAATTAAGAAGATAAGCGTCGTATTTTTGTTTCATATAATATAGATGTTATTTCCTATTTTTAGGTACATTTTTTGTACAACGTATTCGTACTTTATAACATCGGTGAATCCGTTCCATTCTTTGTTTTAACCTGAGATTTACATTCCTTTAGCAATTAAGTACTTAATATCGGTTGTGGTCTTGCCTGATAAGTTTACTGAATTGACTTAGATGGAACTGAAATTATGTTTACCAACGAAGTTTATTTTGTTTTGTTATTGCATTGGTATTAGGTTAGCAGTCGGCGCACGTGGTAGTCCGTCCGTGAGTTGCATGGACATAGTGAGTTACCTGAAATGAGCAACACATATTTATTTATAGAGATTCTTATATTATGCTGTTTCAATTGTTGGTTATGTAGAACTTGAATGTTTTATTATATATTTTGGTCCCGGCGCGCCGCAATTAGTGTTAATACAAGTGTAGGTTTAGTATAAGAGCTATTAATATTATTAATCGGTAACCCCCGTTGGGCGCCTTTACTTAATCCGTCCATATCTAATGATAGATATTGCCTTTAATATTTAATAGAGTAATATATTTTATAGATTCTAGGTGTAATTAAGAACAGATCTTAAATATAAAATGTTTTCAGAATGCAGAGGTTTAAAGATGTAGTTGTATTTATTTAACTTCTATTACATGGATGTTTGCATTGTTAAAAAATCAACATAGAACTCGTTGAATGAATTGCAACCTCGTGTTATGCAGTGGTTCTTGTTTGATTTATTTGCAATGCAGCAATAACATTGTTGATTGTTGCGGTTTGAAGTAAATATTTTATTTTTTTGTGTGGTAGTAATACAAATTGTAAACTGTAAAGTATTCGACGTTGTTTTAGAATATTGTTGACCTAAAATTATATCATCAATTGTGTAAATACAAACAGTATTTTTAAAGTAACATTTTGGGAACTTTTTCCTAATTGAACATTGTAATTTATTAAAAAATAATTGATTCCTACTTTATAACTAGAGCAGCGTGACTTACATTATCGGATAGATTGGGTTGTATCTTAAATGAACACTATAATATACACCATATAATATGTAATAATAAAAGCAGAATATTTAGTGTAGCGATCCTCACCTTAATACCAAAACACAGCTTACCAACAATATAATTTTATTTTAAGTTGTTATGTATGTAATATAAGATAGAGAAATTAACAAGGTTGAAAGCAATTAGTAACTATAAGCAGATTGAATTTGTCGTTGATATTTTTCTGTTACTTTATGATATCAATGTTAAAAGAAATAATATCAAACTGTACTAATATATCATAGGGTTACTAATTACGAGGAACCAGTTTGGAATCATGAGTGATAGTTACTATATCAAATTGTAGCAGATTGTGCCTTAGATCAATAGTTTAATATTGATTATATTATCTTCTAGAAATATGAAATTTTATTTAGAAGTGTGCATTTTTTAAATTGTCACATTTAAATTTAATTATACACCTATTAGAATCTGGGAAATCAAGTCGAATGTTATTTATTTATGTATAGAAGAATACATTATATTATACAATGTGGCTGTTATGCTTGTTTTCATAGAAAAGTTAATTTGCAGTTGAAAAAAATTGCTCCAGTCGTTTTTATGTGACGATTAAGGGTTATAAACAAATGGTACTTACTACCGAATATGTAGTTCTATTTATTTACTTTATAATAATTTGGTAAAGGGTCTAATGAAATATTAATAAACTATGACATACAAAAGGAGGTTTTATTTTAGTGAAGTTAGTCATTCCTGTTTTAATTTGAGCAAGATTCCGTCAGACGCTTTAAATCTCGCAAAAATGACGTCAGATCAATCGTAGCAGTCAAACATCCCCCAGACACAGTTAATTGTGTCTGATTGATCTGGCTGCTTACAAATAGTATTGAAATAGTTCCCCTGGTATCATTATATAAAAATTAGGACTCGGAACTATAAGTAGGATGACGTCATTTTTTGCGAGCTTAAAGCGTCTGGCGCAAAAAAAACCGCCGAAGGGAAGTGTCTGACAGTATTGACACAGATAATATTATAATACTACGTTTAACAATGTTCTGTAAAAATACATACATAAAAATCAGCAGTCAGCGTAAGTAATATTTTTACGTAGGTAATTTTAGTACATGATATAAGACGTGATACCTTTACCTAATACCTGAAAATTGACCGTCGGTCGGCCCAAGCTAGCAGTTAAGCCACAGATAACTATATTAAGGTAGTACTATATACAGGTAGGTACGTATATGCGTACGTTCAAAGTACTACATAGGTACTAAGGCTACTTTAGAAAATCTTTTTTTGCCACATACTCAACTATCTGGTTTAGTGTTTCTGTGTAGGTAATCATTTGTAATAAACAGGTCCAAGTTTTTTTTATTGCAATGGAATTTGAACTTTATTATAACTACTTACTACTACTACTTTTTATTACTTTATTTTTTATATTTATTCTTTGATTTTTATTTTTGTGTATGAACCTGAGTTTGTAGTTACAAAACGTGAAAATATCTAAGATTCTGATTTAAAGTTTAATACCTATAACTACTGTAAACATGTTCTACATATTGCATACCAGATCTACCTACACAAAAACTATAGACAGAAAATAGCTGACAACACCCATCCCTCTTCCTCTTTGTAGTTTTCCGACATTCATAAAGTCGCAGGCACTATACGGTTGGGCACGCCACGCCACGCGGCGATAAATCTCCTCTTTGAGGAGTGGCTAGAGAGGCGCCATGGCGTCCTCACCTTCCGCCTGACGCAGGTCCTCACCGGACACGGTTGTTTCGAAAGGTTCCTGTTCGCATAAGGCGGGAGGAAACGCCCGGGTGTCACCATTGTGTGGATCGCCCGGAGGACACGGTGGAGCATACAGTGGAGGTCTGCCCGCCTTGGACAGAGCACCGCCGTGTTCTCACGGAGGCGATCGGCGGCGGCGATCTCTCGCGTCGCGTCCGAACCTGGGGGCCTACTCCCTAAGTCCGTCCGTCTTCCCGTCCGTCCGTTCATCCGTCCGTCTGACATTACAATCCATCAAAACAGTGTAAAAGTTAAATTTTTCGGACGGGAAAATACACATCGAGAGTAGGGACAACTGGCAAATCATGTTGTCATTCATACTTCGTTCGGGCCCCGAACCAATCATCCATCCATAGGTGATACGGAGTAAGAAACGCCCGTAACGAAGGCCGAAACTACGGGCTTCGTGCTTAGGGAGTAGGCCCCCTGGTCCAGGCCATGGTGCGGAGCGAGATTGCATGGGAGGCCGCCACCTCCTGCGAAGCAGTAATGCTCGCGAAGGAGGAGGAGGAACGCGTGAGGGAGAGGCAGCCTCACGCCCTCAGTCGCCGCAGGAGACGCCCTGGGCGGCGGGAATCGGTAGCCGATTCCCGGCGCCTCTAGGCGCGGGTTTGCCGACGGTGAGTAGTGGGTAGCTCGCCGTCCGGTAAGGACCAGGGGGCCTGCTGCCTACGTCCGTCCGTTCAGCCGTCCGTCCGTTTATCCGTCCGTCTGCCTTAACGATCCATCAAAACAAGTACCTATAAAAGTTAAATTTTTCGGACGGGCTAAAACACATAGAGAGTAGGGAGAACTGTCGTATCGTGTTGCCATTAATACTTCGTCGGGCCCCGAACCAATCATACGTCCGTAGGTGATACGGAGTAGGAAATGCCCGTAACGACGGCCGAAACTACGGACTTCGTGCTTAGGGAGTAGACCCCCTAGCCCGGGTCGACGGCGCGTTGTGTTCCACGCGCGCCTCAAAGAGATGTCAGCAAAAGATGGGGTCCAATAGGGCCGATGCCGCTGGGGTCGCGGGTTGTTTGAAAAAGATACCGTGGCCCTGGTATAGGCAACTAAAGGAACACGGGTGGGTTTTAGTCAGTAAAAGTCTGACATGCCCTTCCGCTCCACCCAGAGCGGGAGAAGTCATTTATTTATTTATTTTATTTATTTTTATTTATTTATTTTTCCAACTTACATCTATCATTACAGAGTCATCATCTATTGCGATAGTGTAGTACATATCTAAAAAAAAACTCTTAACTTATTATTAACTTACTATTATAATTTAATTTTGTAACATATTACAAACAATGCATTCTTTGTGAATTCACTCAGAGAACACCAGAATAGGTCCGTGTCACCAGCTATAAGGTTGAGAGTGCGGAGTGCACGCGGCAGTGGCGACTCACTTAAAAGGTTTGTCCGAGCGCGCGGCTCCGCCAGCAGCCGTGGCTGTCGCCGTCGCCACACGTACCTGTCGGGGACACATAAACACATGTGCCCTAATATGTCCGCATTATGTACCTTCCCTCTAAGTACTTTGAATATGTACGAGGTGAGTGCGAGATCCCTCCTGACTCTCAGTTCGTTGTATCCAACCATACCCAAAATAAATAAAGATGGGTACATAAGCGGATAAAATGGGTATACACCATACAAGCGCAAGTACAAGTGCCTCACAAACTTGTTTTGTACTCTCTCCAACATGAGCCTATATTTAGATTCATGTGGGGACCAAATGACTGCGTTACATTCTAATTGACTTCTAACTAAAGCATTGTATAAGGCGATAACCGCTTTAATGTTAGTAAAACTACGCACCATACGGAGCATAAAACCTAAGTTACGGTAAGCTTTTCTGCAGCAGCTTGTGACATGATCCCGAAACGTTAGCCCAGTGTTGAATTTCACCCCAAGGTCCCTAACTTCCGTAGCCCTAGCCATTGGCAACCCGTCTATATTATAATTATGTAGAATAGGAGTGCGCGCGCGAGAGAAAGTGATCGTTACGCACTTTGAAATGTTGGACTGCAACATGTTATCCTTGCTCCAGGTCACCACTCTGTCTATGTCTCTTTGAAGCCTGTCACAGTCCTCCAATTTACTAATCTCCAGCGACAGCTTGAGGTCATCAGCAAACAGTAAACATTTGGCGTCTTTAACAACTTCTGGCAAATCATTTATCACCAGAATGAACTGCAAAGGGCCAAGGTTACTGCCCTGACTCACCCCCGACCTGGTAAAATATGGCTCTGACCTGTGTCCCGCATATTCTACATACTGTTGCCTACCGCTTAAGTAACTTGCAAAAAACTTTAGCAGATGTGGAGTGAAACCAACGGCCGCTAACTTTTTGAGCAAAACATCATTATTTACTAGATCGAATCCTTTTTTGAAATCGAAGTAAGCGGCGTCGGTTTGCCCCCCACTGTCCACTGTTGGCACTATATTAGCCATGTAGCTCAGGAGATTGCTCGTAGTGCATTTGATGATTTCCCATCCACAAAAAAAAGGCACAATGCGTTCAGCAACGGAAGTCGATAACACCACCTCACCACAATAAAATAATCATCGTCATCATCTGCCTAGCCGTTTCCCAACTATGTTGGGGTCGGCTTCCAGTGCAACCGGATCCATAATAAAATAATAAATATTTTGTGTGTGGTGGTCAAAAGTGAAATATTATTTTATAAGTATTCCCCGCCGGCAAAGTTACATGCTTTGTGCCCGTATATTATTACATTTGAAAGTGAGGGGGCTTCTGCTGCTGCCGACGAATCACTCAAATATGGGGATTCAGTATAATTATTTAGTGATTTTGTAGGCTGTACGACTTTCTGCCACTGCCAAATAAAGAAAGTGTCAGCCATGTCATGTCATTCTGTCAAAAACTGAACTATTGAATGAAATGTCAAGTCAAAGTTTTGTTGACAAAAAGTTAACTTTTCCTTTTAATTCTAAAAACTTTGAGTAACTATCATAAAAGTAACATAATAAATTATAGCATATTTTAAGCATACAACAAATTACTGACGTTGTAATGGGAAAAACAACAGAAGTTGATGGCGATAATAACCCGACTTCGCCAGAATCTGATCCAACGAAGTTATTGGAAGCTGCTTTACTGCAGATGGATGGGATTATAGCCGGTAAAGTACAATTGGCTATAAATAATTTAGGCTAATTTGTTTGTAGAGCATCCTCATCTTTTATTTAATAGGTTTCAACAGCAAGTAACATTCACTTTGATAACTTTCATGGTTCATCGATTATTGGGGTCTTTAATTGATAATTTAACTTTAGCATGACTGAAATAACTTAAAACTTTTTCAGTGAGATAATAAGGGATTAATAGTGGAAAGATCAACTGATATAGTTGATAAAAAAAAACAATAACCTCAGCTAAAAGTTACCTATCTACTCATGATAACTTTCTTATTTTGTTTTCTCAACTTTCCATAGCCGCACATAGTATTATTGTGTAGGTATTTCAATTATATGGATTATTTCAAACACATCACACATCATCATATCCTTCTACACACAAACTTTATTATTTAACTATTGTAAATGGGTGGGTGTATGATGGTACACCTCTGCCTAACCCTTTGGGGAAATCTGGCGTAATGTTATTTTTGTGTGATTAGTTTGATGGTTAGTAGATTGATTTTTAATTCTGTTTACGGAGTCAAGATCTAATATAATTTTTATTAACATTAATATCTCTGTAATTAATTGAAATGTCATTTAACCACTTCCTGGTTGATTTTACCACTAATTAAATCAAGTTGCCACTAATTCTTTGTATAATATTGAATTAAGTGTTCATAAGTTTCAAGTACTTACTATTTTTTTTTAAAAGATAAGACTGATTAGAAGAATCAACACTTTTTGAACGTCAAAATTACATAAGACAGTCTCCCGGAACACCCACGCTTCACTACATCCTAGTGCTTTAGCTGGGAAGAAGAAGTGGTGCAACAAACTCCCTAGCATAATTAATCAACCTCTTGTATGCCACACTTGATCATAGACATAATATACAGTAGTGTCTTGTGTAGACCTATGTTATGAAATATCAAACCTTGATGTCCATTTAATATTGTATTGATTGGCCACCTAATCTGATAATAGTTCCGTAACTGACTGATACACATTGCATAGCTTACAATCTGCAGATAGAAACATAATTTAGTGAGGTCTAACAGATACTTGGAATAAGTAAGTAAAGTAGTTCACTGGCAGGTAGCGACTGGCATACATTAACTTATTCCTGTTAAATATGTAAATCCTCAGTTAAATTGAACATTTAAATTCATTAATTCTGTTTGAAATGATACCTTACTATTAAATTTAATTATATCTGGCCTTTCCAGTAATTTTATATGTTTGTTCTAATGTGAAACTAGGCACTTTGGAAGACGCCTTAAAGTTTTGTCTGTAAATATTTCCAAGACTTATTTTTGAAAAATTTTATATTTAATTGATGATGTTATGCAATCTGAAAGAATTTTAACAATGTAGGTTAGCAATTTAGCTACAGGCGCTAATTTTGCCATTGGGCTATTATATTATTACCAATCTAGAGGAAGTGGATTATACATAATTATACAGGGTGTTTAATTTTTTTATTATTATTTGGAACATTAATCCTAAATCTTCTTCGAAATTATTACTTGTTTCGAGGCATTTTGCTAAAATATTTGATTAAATATTAATTAAGTATGAAAGCCTAAAAATTAAGTTTTTCATACAATTATTTTGTAAGGCAGGAGACAAGATGCTTACGCTTTCACGCTAAAATGGCTGAACGGATTTCGATGAAATTTAGCACATGGCTGGACCATGATACTTTTTATCCCGGTTGTACGTTCCCGTGGGATAATTTCCGATCTCCACGCGGCATTAGGCAAAAGCTAGTGATTAAATAAATGTATTGCATACTGATTGTGACAGAATAAATGTTACTGCGAAATTGTACTGATAATATTCTAGTCTTTGTTAGTTGGAGTGGATAAGAGGTTTTTCTTGATATTCTGTAATTAAGGCAATATTATAATTAAGGGGTCAGATAGATTTTTTCCGAATTTCATGATTCGCGAGTTCGTAAGTATGTTAGATATAAAAATGCATAATTTTCTGTTAAAAGTACTAACCTACTTATAAAATACGTGAGAGGTAAATTTTGAATGATCTTCGAGTGTAACAGGCGGGCTTTACAGGAAATAGGGGTGACATTTTCGTGGGAGAGGGTGCAAACTGTTGAACAGAGGGTGGCGTGGCGCCAGTCCGCCGCCCGCACGCAGCCTCCGCGGACGCTTCGTCGTCCTTGCGAATAATCTGCACGCGTCAAATTGCCCTCGCTATTGTTACCAAGTAATCACTTAATTACTTTTTTAACGTTGCATTTAGTTAAAATAATTAACACTAACCGTTACTTTAAAACAAACACATTAATCCTTTTAAAGCCAAGTCAGCTAATTGGAATGATATATTTTGTATACGTTATTACTTATCGAGAGTCGCGGTATTTAACGCTTTTAAAGAGCAACGGGCTCGGCAGAATGACAGGTTCTGGATTTGTGCCCACTTCTAAAATACTGTGTGAATTAAACTATGTTCCTTAAGACCTATTCGTCCGTCATTATGTTGAAGTGATTGTAATTTAAATCGTCAAACCTATGCTTAAAAAAAAAACATTTTAGTGTGTTTTTGCATTTACTTATTATAAAAAAAAATATCATAATATCGCTTCTTGAACATTTTTTTGAATAAAAATATTTAAAAAAAACTCAAGATGAGTTTGCAATACCCGAGTATTTATCCGCAATTGAAACCGCGATCCTTTTGTTAAGACTGATCAATCCTGGATTACATTCTGCATTTTTATTAAAGTCCCTCCACAGTGAAAACTGTAATAATCCACTTTCCATCTCTTGTATGTAGGTTCATAATTTACGAGTTGTAGAAGATATTACATTTATATTGTAATATTTATAGGTAATTTTACCGTGTAATTTAATTTTATAAACATGATAGGTACTTATTTTAGAATTCTAGAATTAGTATTCTCATGATACTCTACCAGTAATATTCTGCCTTGGAATATTCTCTTGATATAATGAACACAAACAAGAGAATTTAATCTTAGTTGGATAGCGTCAAGATTAAATTTTCAGGCGTTTTTCTTATCTCTGGCATCCGCATTTCACAAATTACCTATTTGCTAGGAAGTTTTTGAGTTTTTCCTCTTCATGTTTACGTTTATGATTTTTTTTTTTAAATTGTTGTCACGTTTCTTACAAAATCATAGGTACTCCTCTAAAGTAATACCACCATATTTTAAAAATATAATGTCAACGATGTAAGGAAAATGGTTTATTTTATTAAAACATAAGTATTGATATTTGTATGAATAAGATACGAGATACGACCCTTATGCCTTATTCAAAACCAATAGTAATTTTCACTACCATTAAACAAGACTGAAATCATATATTTTCAGAGATATACAGATAAACGTAAAAACATTTATCTTGTCAGTCACGCTCGATACGACATGACCAACTATTGCTTGTACCCTATTGGGTACAATAGGTAGATAGGTGTCAGACCAAGTCTAGTTCAATTTTCTCTTTAACAAATGGTGTGCCTTATTCCCTGCGTTCACTAGTTCTATTTATTTTTATTCTTTGAGCTTAGAAAGTTTCGTAATTACTACCCTCTCTGTGGGTTCTTTTCTACCATTTTCCGTGTGTTCAACAGGTACCATTCGTATTTTTTGCTCAACATTTTCATCAGCGCTCGTAAATCCTACCCTTCATCTCCCAGTGTCCACTAAGTCCAAATGGATGCGGCTTATCTCTGTGTACGTCTATATAGACAAAAAAGCTCTTCATTATAGTTTGTCAAGGCTTTTTGTTTTAAACTTTGTTAGAAATATTGAAGTAATGTCTGGCGATATATTCGTCGCTCCCAAATCTATAAAAATAAAAATTAATGGCTAAATGTGTTGCTAAGCGCAAAACTCGAGAACGGCTGGACCAATTCGACATTTTTTTTTTCAAATATTCGTTGAAGTCTGAGGAAAGTTCATAAGAAAAGAAAGATTGGAAAAATTGCCGGGAAAATTGGAAAATACTTTAAATTTTCCCGAATTGTCCAATTTTCCATGAAAATTTTGAATTATTTTATGAATTATTGAAATTGGGACAGGACGACGTCTGTTGGGTTAGCTAGTGAAATAATAAATAACTATTGCAAAAGTTTAATGTAAACCCCGTAAACCCGCCTTTCTTTTAATTTTGACACGTTTCTATGATCACAAAAGCACTCGAGCTTTCAACTAAGCCCTATGGCCGCTCTTCAACAATTTCTCTCTCAAAAGATATTTAAAAAAAAAGCATTACATTACTATTCTGTTTAAAATTACAACCCGTCATATCCCACTTAAAAGTTCAATAAGAAAACATGTTAAAAGTGCACCGTACGAGTCAAACGTAAAAATTGCCTTCGAGTGAAGCCAAAGCGGGGTCACCGGGAAAATTTATACGTTCGTAATAAAATGTTTTTCTCCGCTACACCGGATGAAAGCTTCTGTTATTCTTTTTTTGTGATTTCCGTGTTATTAGTTTTGTGTGAGTAATCTTCCCCAATATTTTAAGTAGATACAGGATGATGTGTCCGAAACAGTCATCAGAAATGAAGTACTTTGTGATGTCCGGAAAAGCTAAATCATAACTGACTCTTTGAAAATTGTATGAAACAGTGATAAGTTTAAAATGAGTGTTTGATGTGCTTGCAATGCCGGGGTGTTGGCATTTACCCGAACACGTGACCAGGTGGTGGCTGCTGGATATCTGTACGCAGCGGTTGTTCGGCGATGCAGATGCCACGGATTCCCAGATACCGCAACGTATGCACATTTCACATACCTACCTAGCTTAGCTACGTATTTCCTCTACGTCCCCAACCACAACAATAATATTACCTACTCTAAACTCGTGAATGGTCACAATGTGTGCATGTGCTAATTACGTATCCGGTTATTTAATCCTGAAAATAAAAGCTGCTCGTATTATATGCGGTGGCGCTGGCGTAGCGCGGTATGAAGATATCGCAACGATCCTACTATTATAACGAAGGGTAAAATGATGAAGATTTTTTTTGCTCGAAGCAAAAGCGCCATTGTTCCTAGGCGGATGCAATTCACTCGGTCCCCGCGCAATTTGCGCGAGTGGAGTAATTTCGAAGAGATTTGTGTCGTGGCGCTTATGCTGGTTGTACGGTAGTTAATGAATGGAGATTTATAAGATTCTATTTTATGTTTTCTTATTTTCGCGTTCTAAATCTATCTCCATATATCTAATTATACACGTATCATTCTATTATTACTACCCGCACCGGGACAAACAAAATACTTACCTGTGTTAAACGATACAATGCCTTAGAGACCTCTTCCTGATTAACTTTGTTAATCAAGAAGAGTAGGTAAAGGTAGTAAGATTTTTAATCAAGGGGAGTAGAAAGCTCATTTGTAATAGGTACTTACACTTACCTTGTAAATAATTTTCCTGAATGTTTAGCATAGTCATGAATCAAGTGTGGGGCTAACCCCACACTTGATTCATCATTCGCAACCGTGCACACCCACATTTTGTTGAAAACGCTTGATAATTCCACATAGAGGTAGGCAAGCATGTAGTACGGTATATATAGGAGCCACAATTACGAGCATCGGGCTGCCAATGAGGATTTCCTAAATCATTAACTCCACTGGGTTAATCCAGGTCTGGAATCAAACCGATGCGATGCGACGACTACATGGTTCACCGCCTTACCATCTATCAGACCATTGCTGTTTAGCTGATGGAGGTTCACTGTAAAACGAATTTACTCAAATCCTTTGCAGACCATTGTAGATACCTACACTACAGTGGACCTGGGGAATAGAAAGCTCACATAACATCGTAATGGAAACAATCTTCTCCCAGACCCGCATGAAAAAAAATAACAAATCCTAACTCCGAATTACGGTGAATGCAAAAGTTTGTTAATTCTCTCTCCGGCTGGTTTGTTAACTCTACATCAAAACTTGGCATGTTGGCATATGCGTTGGAGGTCGCGGATATTATCAGAGCGAGTTTTGTAAATACATTGAAGGTGATATTGTACATGACTGCGAAAAAACAATACCTACATAATAATAATGTGCATTGAAGCTCGTCGATTGTATCGAATGACGGTGTTCCTTTCGGCTATTTAATACCTGATATTGATATGGTACCGAAGGTGTAGCTTAGTTGACACTATGTCATTGGTCAGTAAACAGTGAACGACTCATTGGGGATTTACATCATGTAAATTAAAATAACAAAAATCTGGCACCTGACGTGGTCAGCGCCTGCACGTGGAAGTGTTCAAGACTTCTAAACCCGGTGTCTAGACTAACAACGCGTATTGCAAAGGCCGGTCAGGGAATGTGCGCGAGCCTCACCGACGCGGCCGGCCGTCCGGGCGAACGGGAGTCGGCGCACGCTACAAGCCAGCCGGTTTAACATCGTTAAACTATACCGTGAAATGCGTGACGTTTTCTTACTAAACAGATGCGACTGCATTGAGCAGCGATCAATGCCCAGTAAGTTTCGACACACAGAAGACGTACACTTCCATCAGTTCAGCATGGCTCTTTGCTTATATACAAAGCGCTGTGAAAATCATAATAGCGCGATTCAGGCTTTTTGGTTGAATTGATATGATAAATGACTCCATAGCTAATTAATTACATAACTTGCGTGGATATCACAATTTTGGCATACATTACACTATAAAAACCCATATCTTCTAAGTAATTCTTTCTAAATCGCATTTATTTCGTCTATGTTTTGCGAAATGCATAATAACGCCATCTATTGCGCTGCTTTAGCGCTCAGTAAAGCCTTTTAGGTTCAAAATGAGTTTGTACTGAGTCTTGTCTTATATGCCTTCCCCTAGAAGTCTTCATTGTTTCTCGTTGTTTAAGTATGTGTACCTATGTAAAATGAACCGATAGTATGATAAGATTAAAAAGTTTTCTTTCAACTTAGTATGGACAGTGTCAAAGTTACCCATAATACTGTAAGTTTTCATGTGGAAATGCAGTTGTTAACACATCGCTGCTTGAATACTTAAATAGTAGGTACCTACTTACTTCATTGCATTATACTTATGTTGCAGTGATGTCATTGCCCTTGTTTTTGTTCTTTGTGTAATTTTGTTTTGAACTCCACATGATGGGTGCTAAACAAAATAGATTTTGTTTAATCGAGCTGATTCTTCCCTTACCGTATCTAGTTTTTTGACCCAGTACTTACTGAAAAGTCCCATCCCAAAAAAAAACACTGTAAGTATACGAAAATTTATAAATTAAGTAGGTATGTTCTCGACTTTTGGACTCGTTCCTGACGATTGGCCCCAGAAACAAAACTCAAAGAAAATGTCACCTTTGCCCAGCAGTGGGACAGCATAGGTTAATTTAAAAAAAAACATCTCTTATAAAATCTTGTTTGATGTTTCAGAGGCAGGCGGTACGGGCGGTTCGGCGACGACGGGGCCAGGTCGAGCGGCCCGCGCCCGAGCCCTGGAGCTGGCGCAGCAACTGGCCAGCTCGCTCCAACACGCAGTACCTCCGCCCCCACGACCTGACTTCACGACAGCCAGTGCCATACTGCGGTGGCTCCAACAGAACAACAACTCCGTCGCCCTAGTAAGTATCAGTTCCGCACTATTTTCTTTGTTCTACCGATAAGAAGTTACTTCCTTAGCTTTGTTTACTTTTTAATTTCTCCGCACTCGTAATGTTGCTGTGAATATTATCTGTAGTAAGAAACAAGGTCAGCTTGTGATAAATATCACTGTGATCTGATTGGAATGCAAATCGTTTAATTTTGTGTAGTCATTGGTAGAAAGTGATTTAGTCACCATTCTATTCAAATACAATTCACCAAAGACTCATCAGACCATATCGGAGGAGCGGCTTGCTATCTATCAAATATAGTTCAGCTAAAAATAAAACAAATAGCGATATTTACAAAATATAATAAGTATCCTTTTTCACTTATTTATTTACCAACATAGTTTTTAAGCTGGAACCTTGTGGCTATTATTTTAGTAAAACATAAGTGTTGCTAGAAGTTCCAAGACATCTTTAAAGTCGTATCCACAAACGGAATTCAATTCACCTCGTAGATAAGCTTCTGTCTCGGCAAACAACGTGAACGGCAACGTAACAGCTTCCATATTGTGTATGCTCAACAAGTCTGCTAGAACATTATTATTTTCAGAAAACGTCTAGTGGAGTAAAGTCTGCAATGTATAACATTTAAAGCTCAGTAGCAATCTGTAACTACTAGAAATTGCAATGAAAATATGGCTCTATCAACATCAAGAATACTTAGACGTTTATTTAGGGCAGTTTATGCCATTTTCACAAAATTGCTGTAAATTATTTGTTTTCTTATTAAACACATACCTACGTAGTTTTTTGCAAATCTGTCAAGGAGAAACATGATATGCGAAGTCAAAAGTAAAGAACATTGTTAATAGTATTTCTATTAACAAAGTTCTAATACCTCTACAGGAATTGTTCCTTAATAAACACATGTTCGCATACAAACTTCAACCCCCTTTGACCCGCTTATGGATGGAGTTTAGAAAAATCCTTTCACATAGTGTACATTCACCCCTTCTGAGGTATGTAATAACAAGTCTTTCTCATGTTCCTCTTCGATAGTTTAGATTGTGCTTGTCTTCTAGACTAACTGTCTGACTGCAGTTGGTCATAAAATTGGTCCAATAATGTATGTATATAATTCGTTTAAAATCAAGGACTAGGTACTTTGGTTTTAAAATTTTTCGTACCCAGCATTTCGACCCGGTGCTCGCTTGAGCAAGTCTTGGTTACGCTTACGTTTAAAACTGCGACGGTCATAAAAGCCTTTGGAAGCTGTGTGCGGAAGGGAACTAATTGCACACCCATGGTACGTTTGCTCGCTCACGTGAATACATTCGCAACAAGCGTACGTATAGCACATGCTACTTCGCTCCCCACTCTGTCTTTACATTTTCAGGCACGTCATTAAACTAATGCCGTCATAAGCGAAGCTACTCAAGCGTGTTTATAAAATTTAGGAAAACAGTTTGTTTGCCAATCGTTTTTCATCCTAAACAAACATTTGCTATTGAAAGCTCTAAATATGGGGAATTTGCATGCTTATAACAAAACGTTGAATATTCAACGCATATTCGAAACGCTGACTGTATACGCGCTAACTCGGTTACCTGTCACCGGGACACCTCTCAAGTGGAAGTTGCAGCTGAAGTTAGCCACCGATTCAATTAATACGATTTCAACTATACGCGGGCCCTGCGGTATGCACTATAATTGATTTTCCTCTGCCTACAGTTTTCCCAATAATAAACAATTAAATTAGAAAGCTTCCGTGACTATTAACAACGTATAATAATGCCCGCGACGGTCCCTACTTCTCAAGCTCTTTGTTCCTTTTAATTTAATTGTGAATTCTAATGAAACTTTGCAGGAGTATGCTTTTATTATATTACTCAAAAGCAAGTCCAACTTTGAATCATCTGCAAAAATGCGAGGTACCCCTCTCTTCATAAGGCGAAAGAAAGTATAAAATCAAGTTATGCTTTTCCTGGCATTTGAAATAAGTAAAGTTAGCGCTACATGCATGCATTTCGTATGTGGTGGTTTGCAAACTCATAATTGTAGTTTCGACAGGAAGTCGTTTTTCGTCATTCAGGCATTGGCTAAGCCGCCGGCAGTTCCTTGATATTTTTGCGCAAAATCATCAGTCTGAAAGTCATATATTTCAGAACATAAAGCCTCTTAAAGACTGCTACAATAAATGGTGCTATTCAATAAAACGGATTAGAATGATCTGTAAGACTTATAGAGATAGCTTACTACCTCAGAACTTTATGAATTAATAGAAGTGGAAGAAAAATGCTTGTTTGTAAAAGTTATGTTATAACTGTGGGCCATTTAGCGCTTCATCCAAGTATTTTTCCTTTATTATTCAAACTTTCACACAACATTACACCTGTATACTAATACTCTGTGTGTATACGAAGGGGTAAGGCAGATGTGTACCTATAGTACACCCACATTTAACCACCCATGTAGGTAAAAAGGGATGAGGCTTTTAACATTAGTAAGTAATCCAAAACACCATCACTTTTATCATTAGCATTTTCAGTGTATTTCGCACTAACCTACATCCTTTTCACAGTCGATTACCACTGTAAACATACAACAATCGTATTGCTATCGATCCCTTATCAGCGTGTGCATGAGCCCTGTCGCTCCCTAACAACGGGCTGCTCCCGTCGCCGCAGCTTGTCGGCAGCTGTCTGTCTGTGACTACCCAAGTGGCTTTCAGCTCAATGAACACGCCGTGACGTAGGGCTCGTTACTACGTCACGGATCGCACAGGTTAACACTCTATTTTGAAGTGACTATGATCACAGTTACGATTTACGCTTAGTTCCGAAAGTTAACGAATTGGTTACTATTAAGAAAGCGAGCTACATTTTTGCAACATGGTCAATACACCTACCGGCAAATTGAACCGACTGTATCTACCTTCCGAAAATGTACAAAATTTCATTTTCATGTAAATGAACCTACGGGCTTATTATTCCCAGTCAAATTATTCCAATAATTCGATATTCGCAAATTAACACTGGGCTACGAGGTGACACGTACGCCATGAATGCGCTGTTTACTGACCAGCATTGAACCTCGTGGATGAATGGATCTCATAGGCCGTGTGCACCACTTAGGCATTCATTGCCGGCTGCCTCCCTCACAGCATACGGGGTAACTAACCTCGCTTGTACGCTGCACTATAGCATATTATAAAACAGTCGGAAAGCCTCGAATAGTTCGTGTATAACTTTGTGGAAACCGAATACCAATATGGAGCTTATCTGGGGTTCCTATCGAGCAACTATTATAACAATCGATTTTAGTCTAGTGTGTTATATTCACAAAGGGTATATTTTAATGATATCTGACAAGTGTATTCCTTGGAGTAGCTTACTAGTTAGCAAGTTACGTTGTTACTGTCGAAGTATTTAGTTTTGATGCCGCTCCAAGTTGTGCTCATCCGGTAAGATAAAATAAGCTTAAACTTTAAAATAATGAGCAGAAGCCGTTCTGCTACAATATCCTGTCATTTGGGTTTTCAGAAACATGTTCTGTTCAAAAAACTTTTTTACAAAAACAAAAACCGACTTCCAAAAAAAAACACTACAAAGTGAAAAATAACTTTAATTTCGGAAGTCGGTGTCTTTCGATCTGTATTTTAGTTTTTTGCCACCGACTTCCGAAATTAAAGTTATTTTTCACTTTGTAGTGTTTTTTTTGGAAGTCGGTTTTTGTTTTTGTAAAAAAGTTTTTATTTTTCACATTTTAGTGGTTCAGTTTGTAATTTATCTAAGTTACAATAACCCAATGTCAGCTGCTCATCACGTTTTACAAAATGTTGCTTTTCCCGATGCAGGGCCGTTAATTTTTGAGGAGTTCTCCTAGTAAGAACCAGGAGAAATGGAGCTCATGGTGAAGTCACCATTACCATTATTTTGACTAGCATAAACCATATTAAAGTAATCGAATCGCAACCTGTTATATACTTAGATATGTATAATTGAGTATTTCCGATGGCCCTCTGTGGTCTTCATCATCAGTTCCAGCTCACCGAATGGTACTTTCCAAGAACAAATGCACGAGTTACTATAAAAAATACCGAAATCGATATAGGTGTGCCCATAAAATTTGAGGGTTTCCCTCGATTTCCATGGGATCCAATCATCAGATCCTGACTTGATGATCATGGGACCACTTGGGACGTATACCCTTTCGAACAAAAAAAGAAAAATCCAAATCGGTCTAGCCATTTTCGAGTAATCGGGGAACATACATAAAAAAAAAAGAAAAAAAAAAAAAAAAAAGGTTCCGACGAATTGAGAACCTCCTCCTTTTGGAAGTCGGTTAAAAAGACCAAAAAAGTTTTTTTGGTCTTTTTAAAAAAACCAAAAAAGTTTTTTTGGTCTTTACATTCTAAAGACCAAAAAAACTTTTTTTACAAAAAAAACAACCGACTTCCAAATAAAAATCTGCAAAGTGAAAAATAACTTTAATTTCGGAAGTCGGTGTCTTTGGATCTGTATTTTAGTATTTTGCCACCGACTTCCGAAATTAAAGTTATTTTTCACTTTGCAGTTTTTTTTTGGAAGTCGGTTGTTTTTTTTTTAATTTAAATTTTTTAGTAGGTCAGTTTGTAATTTATCTAAGTTACAACAGCCTAATGTCAACTGCTCATCATCTTTTACAAAATATTGCTTTTCCCGATGCTTATTCTCCTAGTAAGAACCAGGAGAACTGGATCTTATGGTGAAGTCACTATCAGCTCCACTTCACCTTCTGCATTGTGAGGGACGAGCATAAATTGGTAATCGAATCGCAACCCGTGAAATACTTATTATTGAGTAGTTCTGATGGCGATATGTGGTCTTCATTATCAGTTCCACTTCACCAAATGGTGCTTTTGGAGAGCAAATGCACAAGTTACTATGAAAAATACTCAAATCACTATAAGTGCGCCTATAAAAGAGGGTTTCCCTCGATTTCCATGGGATCTCCTCATCAGATTCTGACTTGGTGACAATGGTGGTCCCATTGTCACCAAGTCAGAATCTGATGAGGGGAGAGAGCATACCCTATCAAATAAAAAAATAGTTTTCAAAATCGGTCCACAATTGACGGAGAAATCGGTGTACAAACATTAAAAAATATATATATATATACGCGACGAATTGATAACCTCCTCTGTTTTTTTGAAAAGTCGGTTAAAAAGGAAACAAAGAGTTTTAAGTGTCGTCCCGTCATTGTAATAAAGAACAAAGGTCATTGTTTGATCTAACTTCCGAATCTGACTACTTATTTAGCTGGTTATTGTCAGCCTAGATTCCTCCCGGGAATAGGTCATAATTAGGGACGGCCCGTAAGAACTGGGTTAGTGAAGTTTGTTGTTACGATATAACTTTGACGAGGATGTTGTACTCGGTACTCGGTTAATTTCATGTGATCATAGCCCTGTGCATTGTAAAATATTTAACATTAATTTCACAAGGTACGAAGCGCTCGCCGCAGACTACTTCCAGGTGAACGCGCGTTCCATTAGCGCTAATTAGAATTTCTCCAAGCCTCCTGCCCCCACACTCGGGAGCCGTGTTTCACGCCTCTTATCTATACCAATAATAAAATCGTTCCTAATTAACGATTCGTACGTGAAACTGGGACAATTTTCAAGGAGTCTCATTGGCCTATTTAAAATTGACGGCACCGCAACCGATTTCATAAATTTCTTGCTTCTTTGTGCGGTGGAAGCTGTGCGATACTCTCATTGATTGACTAGGAAGCTTAGAGGCTGTATTACGGCAAAGCTTATTATTTATTGGTAAGAAAATATGTTCCGTATTTTGTACGGAAACAAATGATTCGGCGAGTAAAAGCTGTTTGAGTATAGTAGAATACTTATAATTAATGTATCAAAACTTTAATTGCCTGGAGAGTGTGTAGTTTAAGTCGACGTCGTATGGATTAAGTTCTTACTTAAGCTTATGAGTCAGTAGTTGGCAAAGCGGCTATAATTTTCATTGTCTCTTGAATCTATATAAGTATGTCAGTTTGTAATGTCAAAATAACAGCTTAATTAATGGAAAGTATATAAGTACCTACTGTAATTATAACAAACAAAACATTTTTCAATACACTTCCTCTTCCTGGTTCATATCGCACTACGATTAGGTTTAAGTACAATGCAATGTATTTCACACACGTGCGTTTTTCATTTTCCAACACTGTGCGGGAATAAAAATACTTAGTCCAAATTGGCCTCTATTCACAACTCTATTCGGAGGTGAATGTTTTTTTTAAATCTCGGCACAGAGATTATGCGTCTTTACGGCGTTAATATTTTTTGAATATTTATTTAAATAATGAATGTAAATAGAATATCATCAAAAACCATGATTATTACAATAAAATAAACTTTTATGAACAAATATATATTTTTGAGTTTAGAACACAAATAAATGTTAATTTGTGTTCTAAACTCAAAAATAATTGATTTTTCTATTTTTCATATTAGGCTGTTTATCGGCTTTATACCTTTGCTTCTCCTTCAACCTGGCGAAAGAAAAGCGCAAAAAAAAAAATTAATCATAGTTTCCTAATAATGACAAAAATATTTTCCTTTATTTTATTTTATTTCTTCAAAAGTGTATTGAAAAACGTCGTTTGATACACGTGGACATTTGTTAATGCAGTTATCGGCTCAAAAACAACCTCACCTACGCCTCGGGTGTTAATTCCGCCTCGAATGCAATAACAAACGTTCTCCATTTGTATCAAAATGTACTATTTTAAGTAAAATCAGATTCAAATACGAATTAGGTATTGACATCCACGTGTGCGAAACCGTGGGTTACAGCTAGGTGTGTTCATAAAGTAAATAATAATTATCATGCCAGTGTATTAAGATGTTATTTGTGGAGATTTTACATGCGCTTGATTAGAATTTTTAACTTAAATTTTTAATAAGTACCTACAGAAATTGGTATAGAACATAACTTTTTAATTCACAAGATGGGATCGATATGAACAGTATTTCAATTAAAATGTCCGGCACTCGGGTTTGATCGGAAAACTCAGGCGGGGAGCGCGAAACGAATTTATTTCTGCTAAATAATAGGTTATAAATTGAGACTTCGGAACAGGCCAACACGTAGCATCAAAATGACATCGTATCATATTGGTATATCGTAGTTTATGTGGCTTATTGGTTTGTGTCCGCAACACTATGTGTCACGTCCGTCGACATCGTTCGTATTCGTACTATGTGCTTGTGTATGTCGAACATTGATTGCACTTGCACTGGAATGGAAGTATAAAACGTTATTAACAGATTCAGTTATTAATAAAATAAAACTGTTACGTATATGTATATGGCTTGAAATAACTGTTTAAACGTTCTGAGTAACGATACGATAAAAGTGCGTGTGCTTGAACCAAATCATTTTATACATACATACAGGTATATGTACCTATACATAATATACCAATACATACAGGGTGTAAAGGACAGCCCTCCGCAAACTAACAGGGTACATTCAGCTTCTCATTTTGAATCATATTCCACCGGAAAATTTCTCAGGAAAAATTTTTTTTTTTTAATAGTTTTTCAGTTCTTTACATTTTCTTTATTTCAATGTAAAATTCCATTGTGTGTTCGCAGCACTATATTTATGTAAAAAAAACCGGTCAAGTGCGTGTCGGACTACGCACAATGAAGGGTTCCGTAGTTGGGATTAAATTCATTATCCCAAGAACAAACTTAACATTACAGTTGAAAAACATGTTCTCCTATACATTCCAACAGTAAATGTAAGTTTGTACTCACACTATTCAGAGATTTACCATGTTATTTTATGACCACAAACTTCTTATAACTTTTCCTGTAATCTAAAGGTAACTATTTTCTGTATTTTTTTCAAAATTTTAGGCTCAGTAGTTTCAGAGATAAGGGGGGGGGGGGAACGGTTTATTTTCGTATAGTTTCTTAAATAACTTTAAAACTATTTATTTTAAAATATTAAAAAAATATATCTGAGACCCTCATAGTAAGCCCTTTCATTTCATATGTAACACGGTACAGTTTGCAAAACTTTTTTTTTAAATTTTCTTATTTGCCCCCTAAAAGTGACCCCCATATTCAAAATTAATCTATTTACTTTAGCCGTACATGTTTGGGTCACAGAAATCCATATGTATACCAAATTTCAAGTTAATCCGTCCATTACATTCGCAGCAAATTGGCTGTGACAGACGGATAGACAGACACACGAGTGATTCCGTTTTTTCCTTTTGAGGTACGGAACCCTAAAAACAGCAAAAAAAATCAGCAAAAAAAACCAGATGTATGTTGAAATACTCTAACGAACGACGCGTGAAATCAGCTGTTCACTTTCTGTCTAATTACAGAGTTCATCGAACTCACCGCACACCTAACAGACGCTCCAATTTGTGCACAAAAACACAAACAAATCAGGTTTATTGGATTCCCATAACGTTCCTGAAATAATTTCATGTACTGGTCATCTTAGTATGATATATTGCATTCACCACATCAGTCTGCGGAGCGCTGTCCCTTACACCCTGTATACTCACGTATTTTACTCATGGGGGTAAGCAGAAACTGCAGAACGCCACCTGCTACGATCTTTCCTATCTTCACTATCACTACATATTATAAAACAAAGTCGCTCCGCTGTCTGTCTGTCCCTATGTATGCTTAGATCTTTAAAACTACGCAACGGATTTTGATGCGGTTTTTTTTAATAGATAGAGAGATTCAAGAGGAAGGTTTATATGTATAATACATGCATAATTTAGTAGAGAAACACTGATAATTTTAGAGGTTTCTAACGTGATGTCGTAAATAAACACATTTTTTTGCGGTTACATTGCAAACGCTGGCTGAACCCTACGAGATAGATCAAAATAATATACTACAGTATTGTACACCTAAAAAAGGTCTGCAAAAAAGTCCGCGATGGTATATGTCTATCTCTTAGGGATAACCCACAATAACCATTTTTTATCCTTTACTTTTTACGACAAATAATGGCTTATTTACGAAGCAATTTTAAGCAATACAGCATTAATCCTTATCCAATTTAGTACCTTAAATAAATTGTCCATTTACTATAGATCAATATGGCCCTTTACACCATGTAATTTAAATGAATATTTTCGAAGATATTACAGATTTAAAATGCAGGGACATAGCGGGCGGCGCGCGGTACATAAATAGCGCGTCGAAGGCCGCGCTTCGCCCTATAGCAGCAGCACTTTATGATTAGCGATGGTACGCGTTTATCGGAGCTCTCTAGCGAGGAAAATAACAATTATCCATACTAATATTATAAATTCGAAAGTAACTCTGTCTGTCTGTAACCTTTTCACGCCTAAACCACCGAACAGATTTTGACACAATTTGGCAAGGCTATAAAGTGGTATCCTAGGGAAGGACTTAAGCTACTTTTTGGCTCAAAAATAAAGCTACAGGGGGTGATATAGGGGATGAAATTTGTATGGGAAACCCAGCATTTCTTAAGTTAGGGATATGAAAATTAACATTTATGCTTTTGGTAGGAAATAATGAAATAAGTGGTTCAGCGTTAGTGGAAAATCATCACCTAAGGGGGTAAAATAAGGGTTATTTTAAAATCTACAAAACTGCACGAACATCGATACAATTTGGCAAGGCTACAGATGGCATCCTGTGGAAAGACACAGCCTACAGGAGGTGATATGGGGTATGAAAGTTTGTAAGGGAAACCTAGCATTTCTTGAGTTAGGGCTATTATAATACTATAAGCTTTTGGTAGAAAATAAAGAAATGTGTGGTCCAGCGATTTTGAAAAATCATCCCCTAAAAAAGGGGGGTAAAGAAGGGAATGATTTTAAAATTCACAAAACTGCACGGGTATCGCTAAAATTTGGCAAGACTATAGATGGCATCCTGGGGAAGGACATAACCTATTTTTTGTCTTAAAAAATAATCCTACAGGCGGTGAAAGTTTTATGAGAATCCCAGCATTTCTTAGGGATATGAAAATTCAAATTTATGGTTTTGATTTATGAAAAAATCATCCCCTAAGGGGGTAAAATAGGGGTTGATTTTAAAATTCACAAACACTATTAAAATGTTTGTGTAAGTACCTCTTTTTAAGAGATTTAAGGGATTGGGTAGTTTGTATCTTGAAGTAACATTTAGCCGACGTTCCCACGTACGCAAAAAAATCGCGGCGGGATTGAACGTGGGCTTAGTCTTAACATTTTCTTAACATTTTTTGGTTTTAAGATTTATTATCCTCCAGCTATATCTTAAATCAATCTGCGCGCCGCTCCTCGAGTACTACGAGTATATAAGCAGTGCGAGAAGATATTGTCTAGCCGACGTTCGCACGGGCGAAAAATATCGCGGCGATTTTTTTTCGCGCACTGCATTTTCAACGCTCTGCTTAAACCCCCACCCCCCACCCCCTGCCCAAGAGTTAAAAATCCAACAGTGCGTTTTTTCGTCGCGCTGGGATGCACTCTGTTGTTGTTAGGTTGGATTCTCGAAGCTCGGCTCAAAACCAAGAGTTGAAAATCCAGTGCGCGATAACATCCCGCCGCGATATTTTTACGTCCGTGCGAACGTCAGTTTACTTGGATTAACATTTAGGGTATTTTTTATCCCGGTAGTACACACGGCTACACATCAAGCTAGGATAACCGGAAATGTATAATTTCCAGTTTACACTGACCTCTCATTGTAAGGAAATCCTACACAATGCGAGATCAGCTTATACTGGAAATGTATAGCTTGATCTGCAGCCTTGCGTACGTTCCCGTGGGATATTTTCCGACATCCACGCGGGCGAAGCCGCGGGCAAAAGCTAGTTCATTATAAATTGAAAAAAAAAGAAAATGTGGTACTTACGCAGGTTGTCACAGGCCGAAAAAGGAAAATATCTAACATTAAATTATAAGAAAACCTTTTTCATATTCGAAATTCTCTTCTTTCTATCAAGGTAAAAGGGTTAACAAGAATATGTGTTAATTCTTGTTAAGACGCAGATAAGTTATGAAGAAAATTCTCTAATTTAACATAATTATATGTTTTCCAAATCATTAACACTACTCGCTTACGTGATCTTTAGTTTAAAATAATTAAAAGTCGGTTACAGTCGCCTTAACCCCTTTTTCTCTCCCCATATAACCCATATTGCTAGTAACATAAAAAATAAACAAAACAGAAATGTTCATACATACCTACACGTCCTATAAGCAATTTGGAGCAATAGTTGGCTAAGAAAACAGTATAAATAACAAATAACATAAAGGCCATAGTGCCCTGCCCTCGGCATTGGCCTCATCAGCGCGACAGGCGTGAAAGTAGGCTTCGCCGTACATCCGATGCCTGTCACCCGTTTCCGCTGAACAGTATTCTGGAATCGACCCGTCCTGAATGAATCAGATAGCAAACCTTTTGATGAATTATTCCTCAACCTGTAGCTATTGCCTGATTTTACAAGATTTTATTGAGTTTTATCCACTATCAGACAGGCAAACTAAGAAGCGCAAGCATCCCGTTACCAATATTCATATTTTTGAGTCCACAAGTCCCCATTGACCATCCCCATCAATGAGGATTTGTGGTGGTAACCCATATTTTTAAGGTTCCGTACCTCAAAAGGAAAAAACGGAACCTTTATACTTATAGGATCACTTCGTTGTTCCATGTCTGTCAGTCTGTCAAGACCCTTTTTCTCACGAACGCGTGGAGGTATCAAGTTGAAATTAATATCAAATACGGTATAGTATAGTATAGTATTTTTTTAGAACTCCAAGGGACCATCCCTTGGAGTTCTAAAAAAATCAAGCTTCTAAATCAACGCAATAAAAAAATACGGCCATTTATGCGACATATTTTGATTCTCACAAGTAAATCAAAACCTATCCCGTTGTCTTAGTAGAATCATGAAGTTTGGCAAGAAGCAAAGGTCAAGTAAAGGAAAAAGTCCGAAAATTGTTAATTTGTAATTTTATCACATAAAAAAAAAGTTTTTTTGGGTTACAATTTTAAGTTTGTTTTCGAGATAAATTCTTTTCAATTACGGAACCCTTCATTGTGCATGGTTCGACACGGTTACACGGTTTTTTTTAGTCATTGTCAGTTTTCCCGAGGAAACAATGCTGTAGCAATTTCAGAGGAAATGGAATGCGAAATGTTATTGCATACTCTGATTCCCGATCCCGTTCAATTTGTTTCCAAGCGTCAATGTTGGTATTCCGGCTATAGGGTACCATAATTAGAACCCCTTCAGATCGGTTTGGATTTAACTGGCTCAATTTGGCTAACTTCACAAATGTATAATGTCGATAAGCAGCTACTGTTTGGCTACTGTAAACTCATTTCGTACTTAAAACTATTTGTAAGCGAGGTTCAAAACTCGTCTAGCTGGAGAGCTGCAATGCAATCGTCTGGAAAGTTAGCGGTAACATTTTTTTATTCATTTTTGAAGAAGCTACACAAATCGCTGCATGAAAAGCTTTGTCGTTACTTGGGTAGTAGTTATGTAAAGAAGGAGCTTGAACCAACAACTTTTAGGTTGTCTTCAACTTCGAGATACGATCGCGGATTTCGTTTTTAATTAATGGATATCTGAATTTTATAATTTTGTCGGTGGATTGTTTTAGGCCTTAAAGATCCGTCTTTACCCTAAACTTTAGGGTAAAGACGGATCTTTATAAAGATGAAGAGAATGTTTTTTTAAAGACGGTTCTTTGTTAAAACACAACATATTCCTTTAATAAGTAGGTACGTTTCAACATGACAGTACGTAAAAAGGGGTATGTTTCCTCGCGCAGTCATCGACATAGGCTGTTTACGAGCTGGCTCAGCGTATTCGCCTGTGCAAAGAGTAATTTAAAATTCAGAGCGCCTCAGTCGCGTCGGGTCGGTCATTATTGCCTCATTGTTATACATGTTGTATGTTATGTTGTTTTTTTTAAACTATATTGTTGTTTATGGTCTGTTTGTTGTCAATATGTTGTGTGAAAATTAACACTCTCTGTGTTCTCGTGTTCTCCTTCGAAGTCGTCAATGTAATCCTAGATGGGACACATTTGAGGTTTTGGTCCTTGGAGACACAAAGGTGCCAGCTACAGAAAGGCAATCGACAGTCAGTCGGTTCTATATTCAGTCCGTTTTTTATTTTGTTAAATAATTTGTTTTTGAATATAGACTCGCATGCTAGCTAATGTTGTCATGGCCGTCATTCGTGGATCTTTGACAGTTGTTACGGGTCGTCAGAAGCCCGAAAGTCTGACAACCAGTCTTACCAAGGGGTATCGTATTACCCAGTTACTGGGTTGTGGAGGTCAGATAGGCAGTCGCTCCATGTAAAATACTGGTAGGTATTCAGCTGCATCCGGTTAGACTGGAAGCCGACCGCAACATAGTTGGGAAAAGGCTAGGCAGATTGATGCTACCATATTGTAAAGTTATTGCCAAACTGGCCAAGCAAACGTCAGGATGTAATGTTAAAAATGAATTTCAAGTAAACAAGCATACGAATAGTTTTGTGATCCCGGTGTCCCGGTATTTTTTAAATAAATAATACCTACCACATATTTAAGAAGTCGTTTCCATACTATGTATCCGATTAGTTGTGCATTCCCGGATTTTCTGGAATACCGGGATTTATTATTTAGAAAAACAAATTAAGAAGCCACTCCATAATTTTTAGCCAAAAATTAATTTTAGGTAAACATTCATCCGGTTATCCGATCTCTGGTAATAACATACAAAAGCAACGAAACTTGTACCTTATACCTACATCGCAAAACAGTGACACCGTTAACAATTAAATTTCCAAGCACATTTCTGAATCAACTTAGAAAGAACATTGGCATTGAAGCAGGGCTCCACCCTACGCATTTTACGCTGAAGAGTCGCTTAGCATTGTAAATAGATTCTATACAGGTCAAGTACTTACTGAGCATTCTAAAGTTGAGTCCCAGAGTACTGGGTCAAGTACATACTGTGTGCTATGTTGAGCCAAACTCATGTATCAATTGACTAAACGCATGTTTGTGACAGATGCATGCGGACGTGTTAATGTTGTTGGCAGCTCATTTATATCTATATAAATAAAAAGCGAAGTCCTGACTGACTGACTCATCAACGCCCAGCCCAAAACCCTTGAACCTAGAAAGCTGAAATTTTACACAGAGGTTCCCTTTATAATGTAGACAAGGAATAAGGAAGGATTTCCCGGTAGGACGTTCCCGTGGTATATTTTCCGACATCCACGCGGGCGAAGCCGCGGGCAAAAGCTAGTTATAAATAAATAAAAAGAGAAGTCCTGACTGACTGACTCATCAACGCCCAGCCCAAACCCTTGAACCTAGAAAGCTGAAATTTTGCACAGAGGTTCCCTTTGTAATGTAGACCAGGAATAAGGAAGGATTCCCCGCTAGGATGTTCCTGTGGGATATTTTCCGACATCCACGCGAAATATTAATTCAAATCGGTACAAATCATTTCAATAAGTAAGTAATGTCATATTATGTGAGACACAAACAGGATGACCGGGATAGTTCCTAAACTGATAAAATGCCATGGGTTTTCAGTTTTTCCATTGCCTACAAAACGCAAAGGACAAGGAGAATTCCGAGTTATGACCAACCTTAATTGGAGAGGCACCAAAAGAAGAAGCTTATATTTAATTGATCCTATAGTAAAACTTTTTGATCTTATATCTTTCTGGCCTCTTTTGAAAGTTGGTCGCACTAACTAAACTATCCCTTACTAACTAACCCCGAATAGGTTAGACCTGCGAGCGTTACATCTAATTTGGTCGCAGGCACAGAATCGTGTTCTGTGGTCGAAGTTACTAGGCTAGGGCACATCATAATAAGACGATCTAGTTTATTTGCGTACCCATCGATATAGTGTTTTTAGGAAACCAAAATGGAAATTATTGTAAAAAGTGTTGTCATTTATTATTATAATCAGCGTGTCCATTAATAATTGTAGTAAATCAAAATGAGATTTGAGTAGTTGGTGGTCAATTTGGTTCGACATGCCAAGAAGAAGATAGCTAATCTACCACTAGGTTATAAATCATCAACAATGAAAGTCACTCACAAAAGCTAGATATAGTTTGAAATAAAATGTAGAGATCCAAGTATGAAAAATAAAACTAAGAGTAAGTGCGTCAGATGTGTTATCGGCCGACTTAATAAAAGCCAGTTACAGTAATTATATTTTTATTGGATGAAGGCACAGTCATTTCTAATGGTTTATTTACAACCAACAACGATAATAATACTTAATTAAACACCTTTAATTGATATCGCCCGTATTTTTACTGTGGCTGCAGATTAGAATCCATAGCTAAAATTAAGATTATTCGTACTTTATCAAACATCTATAAAAACGGGTGTAGCTAGCTTGAAGTGCATTTTCAGCTCTTTTATTGGACACAGTGAAAACCAATTTAGCTCTAAATGGATGTTGCATTTATTTATTTAACGAAAAAACCGGTATCCAATTAATCAATAAGTACCACATAAATAAGAAAGATCTGTGATCAATACCAATATGTCGCTGAAAATAAATAGTTAGCTTTTTAATAGTTGGCGGAGATTTCTTGAAAACGGTCAAAAAGGTGTTTTTTTAAGCAGTGGTATCTCATAAACCGTAAATAATTTTGACAAATAAAAAAAAATGTATTTTGAAGTCCTTTTCGCATACAGTGATGGAACTCAAAACATAACTAATTAAACATACTTTAATGCACCAAAAAAATCTTCAAACATACCTCTTAATAATCTTTAAAAGTAGTATAACCCTTCATTAACAATTATAATTATAATTAAAAATATACCATAAAATTTCAAATGCCAAACTGAGTCCAGTGATGGATTATTTATGATTAAATAGTTAATTTCTAATTTTATACGATTTTTTTTGCATTTTTCCGACATAATTCCGGTGCGCGTGAGAGTCTTCTATCTCGCGCGTCAAACTAGACAGCTATAACGCCATCGCCATTTCATTTACACACCAAGCTTGAATGTAGGGCCTTAAAAGTCAGCCTTTACAGAGAGCCTATTATTTATCAATGCAAAAGATAAGTGGCTTGTATGCTTTTGTCGCAGACTCACAGCTGTTCCATTCATCATGTTTTACATAATAAAAGGAAAATAAATATCAATGTTAGGTATACTTGCTTGCGATGTTGTTTCTCAACTCACTTCCGTGGCTGCGTTTGTAAACTTTTTATTTATGGATGGCGTCCCGAAAAACTCGATTAGGTAATTTAATTTAACTTTTTGGATGATGGCGTCAATTTTGATACCTCGGGCTTGGGTGTGGTGGCCGTGTGGGATGAAGGGATTTATTTTTTATTATGATTAGGAGAAGGAAGTATGGCGGAAAAAAAGTGAGGCCTATACCTACCCAGTAATACCGGACTGAAATGATGATGATGATTAGGAGTAAAAATTAAATAATTTTTCCTACAATTTGACATTCTTGTCGTGTATTGAATTGTATTCTAGCTAAATTCGATTTGGTCCTATAATAAGGCTTGGGTGTGGTGGCCGTGTGGGATGAAGGTATTTATTTTTTATTATGATTAGTAGAAGGAAGTATGGCAGAAAAAAGTGGAGGCCTATACCTACCCAGTAATACCGGACTGAAATGATGATGATGATTGGAGTAAAATTAAATCATTTTTCCTACAATTTGACATTCTTGTCATGTATTGCATTGTATTCTAGCTAAATTCGATTTCGTCCTATAATAAGATCCGGCGGGGTAATTGAGTAACACTAACAGTAGCAAAGGCTTTCATTATGACAATTCATCAAAAATCATTGCGTTATTTACGTTGTTTAGCAGACAAATTTTTCAAAAAAAAAAAAAAAAAAAATAGTAGTTAAGTAGGTAAGTACTCCAAAATCATTCAGATTGTGATTTAAAGTGTGTTACGCAATTAGGGTGCGGGATATCATTCGAAATGTACCTACCTATTGAAAGTTTTCTGCAAGACATAAGATTGTTTTTTATAGTTGATGGCCCTAATTCGGTAATGAGAGTAGGCAATAGGGCAACATTGTATGCTCGTTTATACGCCCGTACACTAGCAGGCGTTATAGCCGACCCATGTAAACATGAGTGCTAAAGCGGTGGAAGTTTATGAGCTGTTGAGTGAAGTTGACGAGTGATCTGTAGTAGTGTAGTGTGTGTCTGTGTCTTCCTCAGATCACAGGCATGATGGCTATTTCATGTTTTCTCATCTTAATTTATGGTTGCAGTGTAGGGCCACGCAAGAAATTCCCGGCTATTCCCGAGTTGGTTCTTTTTGTGTTAGAGAATGTCTTAAAATAGTTATGGCGCGCTTCCGTACGATGGTTTATTTGCCCAATTCATAAACAATGGTGCGATTAACCCAGATATCTCTGTATCCCGCGGAAAACATTAGGTTCCTCTATTT
This sequence comes from Cosmia trapezina, assembly GCA_905163495.3. Classification (NCBI taxonomy): domain Eukaryota; kingdom Metazoa; phylum Arthropoda; class Insecta; order Lepidoptera; family Noctuidae; genus Cosmia; species Cosmia trapezina. The sequence continues at coordinate 9,584,472 of LR991024.1, forward strand.
CAACAGCCAATAATTAAGTGGCACAGTATATTATAGTAACAAGTGATATTTATAGTCACCCGCCCAAGAGTCCATTTGCCGCCCACCGGGCCGCCAGGGTGTCGACCCGCGTTTTGCACACTGGGCTTGTTACATTTTATTGTGAAAAAAAAAGGTAAAATATAACATTCCTTTTTATTTGTATAAGTAATTTATTTCATCTCTCTTTTGTCATGTTTTTTTGTTACATCTTCGAGAAAGTAGGAAAAATAAAAGATGAATGCGACTTTCTTTTAACTGATCAATCAATCTGCCTAGCCTTTTCCCAACTATGTTGGGGTCGGCTTCCAGTCTAACCGGATGCAGCTGAATACCAGTATTTTACATGGAGCGACTGCCTGTCTGACCTCCACAACCCAGTAACTGGGTAATACGATACCCCTTGGTAAGACTGGTTGTCAGACTTTCGGGCTTCTGACGACCCGTAACGACTGTCAAAGATCCACGAATAACAGCCGGGACCAACGGCTTAACGTGCTTTCCGAGGCACGGAGGAATCTCGATATGTAAAGATGGTCACCCATCCACTGACCAACCCCGGCAAGCGTAGCTTAACCTGACGGATCGACCCGTGCGGCTGTTATTACTTAGCCACGAGCTCCTCTTTCTTTTAACTGATATTATAATGTTTAAGTCATACTTATTGCATATTCAGCAGTATTTTTTTAGCAGTGATGTCACAAGTTGTTTTTGTGTTAATGTTTTACTAACATAGTTTGTAAGTTTATTGTTACTAACACTGTGAGTCTTGTTACTTGGAAATTAAATTAAATTATTAATATTGCTTAGAACACAGATCATTAAAATAAAGTACTTACTTACATATGACTTAGTATTAATTATTATTGTAAAAATAAATAAATAACCTAAGATAAAAAAAATCAGACATTCACAAAAAATTGCTGCGGTGGAATTTACACAGTAGTTAAAAGCTTAAAAAACAATCCACTATCGTAGCAATTTATCTTTTAATAAATATGGTTCATACACAATATTTTTGCGCTGAACTGCAAATTCAGTCATAAATATTATTTTGTTCAGATAGCGCATGTTTCGTACCACTAATGACCCAAAGCGTTTACGTAGTGATGTGACGAATTTTCAGCAGCAGTTTGTAGCATTCAGTCGTAACGTTAATAGCCGCCAGCCGTAGTTTTTTTAATTGTGAGTTAGCAATATTGTGTTTTGTGAAACTGTGGTGTTTTTTTTGTGATTTGTAAAAAAAAAAATCGGTCGCGAAAAAATATTTTTCATATTTTAGCCTTCATTTCTTTGTAACATAAATATTAAACAGTGAGTTTATAAGTAGGACTCAGTGGAAGTTGTCAGAGGAGGCCTTTGCCAAAAGGCATAGGTAATCTTTTAAGGGGTCATTGTACTCATCATTATGAAGAACTTTTACTATGGAACCAAACCTGAAATCGAGAAAAAAAATCAGCTGTTCCCTACATTTTGACGAATTATGCGAACATAAATGTACTGAACAGTTGATTTTTATATCGCGATTTCAGGTTTGGTCCCATAGTAAAAGTTGTTCATAATGATGAGTACAATGACCCCTTAAAAGATTGCCACTGTTTACACTTACACCCGGTATATTAAATATATTTTCTATAAATAGGTGAAGTGAGTCATAGCATAAGAGACAGGGCTAATCGATTGTATCTCTAAAGTATAAAAGAAGGATAAAAGTTGCGTCGTCTCGCTATCCCGGTCTCACCGCGGCAGGCAGTCAGTCGCTGTCAACTTCAGGCTAAGTTGCCATTAAGTTTTATATTTTCTTTTTTAAACACACGCCGCAACTCAGACTTCCACTGAACCGTTTACTAAGTTACAAAGACGAGCTTGTTCAAACAATAGCTTGTACAACTAGGAACAAACCAGTTAGTTTTAATTACCGAAACTTCTTTGCTTATAAGTACTATTCTTTATTTAGTTTTAAACTTTTAGTTATAAAGTAAATTTGAATATATTTATTACATTTAAAGCTATTATCTAGTAGCTTAGCTATAAATACGACCCCACTACTCCTGGAGTGCTAAAGGCAACTAAGGGATTACCTATATTAGATGAATGGGCAGCAGTGGGTGGCAACATTCCCCTCTGACTAACGACATAGGCACTGCGATCATCAATTCATTGGAATGTCTCTTATTAAGTACTACTTATTAAGTACTATTGTACGTATCACAGAATAAGTACTATCATTTAATAAAAAATCGGTTGAGATTTTGAATATGGATTTTCAGAATAAAACTTTTGAGCTTATAGTATTTATTCAATATCTTGGAAAAGCTGGTGTGAGACTTCATCATCATCATCATCATCATCATCATCATCATCATCATCATCATCATCATCATCCACAGCCCACTTCACCAATTGCTGAGCAGAGGCCTCTTTTCTTGTGCCAATCCCCACGCTCTTGTGCCAGCCTCATCCAGGTTTTACCGTCGTCCGCACATCTCGTCTGCCAGTCCTTGGACGCCACTCTGCCACAGCCTTACTCCACCTGTCATCACTGCGCCTTGCCAGGTATCCTGCCCAACTCCATTTGAGTTCCATAATACGCTTTCCGATATCGAAGACCTTCCGATATCGAAGACCGCCTGATGCCAAGCATGGAACGCTCCATGGCTCTCTGTAAGTAATTGATAATCGATTTTGATATCACGTAATACCTAATACAGGATTTGCTAATGATATTCTCAAAAAACAGGACCAAAGCAGTCAACTATTAAAATCAATTGGTTATTGTATCAGATTCTTATTAAGTTTCCGTAATGTTATTGGCAAGCAACTCAAGCTCTGATATTGGAAAAGGATTCGAGCCGCATTGCTTAGAACTGTAAAATATTTGAGGGTACTTCGTATTACTTAGCTACTACAGTTTACCACGAGCCTCGTCGTATTTCACTTCCTTCTTTTATGCGATAGGATTGTGGGGAATATGAAATTCGAATGCCTCAGTTGTACGTACCCTCGGGAATTATGCAATGTCAGTATTCCGGAATCGTTTGAGAGTTGTTTGCTTCACCGAGCCCGTGTCACGATCTCGAAGACATTCCGTGCGGAGTACCAATTTATTGAATCTCAACTTTTGCGACCCTCAGTTTTGTGCTTTTCCTGTCAACCTTTCTTTATCGTGAGTTTGTGACATTTAATTTTAGATAAGTTTCTGAGGATTCTTCCAAATCGAATTTGTGTATTTGACTGAAAGATGGAAATTGAAATTTCAGTAGAGCTGCGATAATTTATTGATGTTCTGGAACTGAACACGCACGTAAAGGTGAGCGTCCACTGGCCCGCGCCGGCCACAACGCACGCACTGCATGCAACGTATTGTACGGATTTGCCGATGGCATGCGTTCACTGTGTACGGATTCTTTATTTAGTCTGAGTGTTTTTGTTGTTGTTACTAGACGTCGTCTGTCATAGAGATTGACGAAGACATTATTATTATCAGTTGCTTGTTGGCAGAAGAAAAAACGTAAACCTAAACGTAGAATGTAGTTTCATGAAATAAACTTGAAGTGACCAATGTTAGGAGAATATCATTCATTATTTGTTACTGATTTACTTCATGATGAACAAACGTGCCACTCGTGTCAATGAGCACGAATCTAAACATAATTTAAAATAAAAAAATAATAATATGGCACAACAGAAATGCAATCAGAAACTCAAATTAGTTTTTTTTTTATCTAAACTGGTCCATAAACATATTTATGGACTAGTCTGGACAAAAAAAATGTAAATGTTATGCTCTGTTATGCCCTAGCGACAGTAGTATGACACTGACAGCTCACTCCTCGCTCAGTTTTCACGGTGATGCGGTGAATTCAAAAATGCGTTGCGTGCCGGTGACGTCACATGGAATACTTGGGACATCATCGGCACGCAACGCCTTTTTTGTTCATTTAAGCCAGCGCTTGGTATGGGCGGTACCGATAGTGGACGCAGTGCTATATGAATTCGTAATTTCGTACAGAGCAAATCAAATGCCGTGCGAGCGTTGCGGCCACGCGGCGCGGACCATTGGACGGTCACCTTAAACTATCATGTGTCATTATTAGACATTACATGTGATGTCTATCGCATACATAATAATATGGGATAATAATGTGATTGGAGTTTTCTAACCAATTTGTAGCAATTACTCTTGCACGCATGATTTCATTGCGTTTTATCGAGCATTATTACGAGTAAGACTCGTCTGTGTGGGTTTTATTTTTAAGAACCATTTCAGTGATACGAAATAATAACACATTATTTACTTCGAAAAATATCTTAAAAAATAATCTTTTAGAGTGCGTTAAACAGCCAAACTATCCCTTTCGAATTATTTAAATGTTCATTTTTCTCTCCCTAAGGCGCAAAAACGATAATAAGTAAGGGAACGTACCCCATGCTCAATAAGAACGTCCCTGGATTTAATTTATTTAATCGTTCCTTGAATTTATCGTCCCATGTCCCAGCACATCTTTTATAGTATTTTTATTTATCACGTCTATTAATAAACCTAGTTTAGTTAAATAGATAACTGGTTACGCAGACTTGTGCAGAGTGATGCAGTATTTATGTTTTCTAAAATCCAATTTGAATAGCAATAACATACTAAGTATGTACTTATTATACATCCCAGAATATTTTTTTACATTGTAACTCGTAACATTTACTTCTACATATGAATCATTACAAAATTTCAGAACTTGTTTATGTTAGTAACAACAATTGCTTCATGAAAGCGAAAGTTTTCAACATTTGTGTCTATTTTTAGGGCTTCGGCACACGTGCTCACCCTCTGTGGAACATTAAAATGGGTCTTTTGTCGGATATTCTCAACGGAACAGCTGTCGAGTTATTTCCGACATGAGGGGAGTTATCTTATTTTCAAGATGAATTTAGTTGGATGTTGTTGATAACATATAATAAATCAGGATAAATAATGAATGTTGAATAACTTTGTTGGATAGTTTTGTTAAATAATGTTGTAAATAATTTGGTGTCGTTTGGCTATCCTAGTAAACATTATACTTATCTTTTAAATTATACCAAAGTCGGGGAAGGCATGCTGTAATTGATTGTCGTTATATAGTAGAGCAATAGAGCTAATTCAGGAACGTCGTTGTTTTTAAGTTTAATTGTGTCCTCCTAACCTAGGTTTAATAATTAAGTATACTTACTTTAAACTTGATTACGTTTTGTGATCCTAGTTTTCGTACCATCCAATGAATAAATAACTATTGTGAATAATATATCACTTAAAATAGCTGCTTATACTACGTACAGACACAGAGAGGACTGAGAGGAGCCAATATGAATTGTTTGGGTTCGTGTAAGGGCCGCTATGAATTTAATCTGGCAGAGACAAGCGCCCCGCCTTGCTACTACCCACCGCAATTACCTTACAACCCCGATTTCACCGATGAACATGTTGAATATGATGATACAGCGGTTCTTGATCCTGCTAACTTGTGGAGCACCTACTATGGCGAGTTCTACGCTGGAAATACTTTCGAAAACTATGACGAGTGGGGGCGAGCTCGCCGCTCCTTGTACGAAGGCGTCAACTGTATGCCGGTGAGTGCGCCGGCGCCGGCTTGTGTGCATCGCGTCGTACGCTGCCTGCTGCCATTACGCCTTGTTGCCGTGTGTTATGTGTGTACATAAACAAAATGCTGTATATTTCAACATTTCGTTTTAAAATTATCAGACAACGCGTTTGTTGCTGACGTAAAAGAGAATGGGTTTGTTTACATAATTAAACCTAATTTTTTTCTTAAACCTAATAAAACTCGGATCAAAGCGGGAAGGGTGTCCAGAATGCATCAGGCGCATATACCGCGATCTATTTCCGGGCGCGGGCGTCGGCCCTACTCGTGTAAGCCTCGTTCATTTTGAACTAAAACATGCGCGAGCTCGGCCGCGGGGGCTCACTCGTAGCTGCCACCATCGCGGCATTACACAATCGAACCGTAGTCGAGGAAAAGCCTCGGCCGATCAAATCACGATCGACCTCCGCGGAGATAAGAAATGTTGCGCGTTCTATAAGAGAAGAAAACTTTGGCGAAACTCGCTCTCGGAGAGCGTCCGGCTGCAGCGAACGTCCTGTGTCGACCGCGTCTGAAGCCTCCGAACGTGACTCCGCTTCCGTGCAGTCCAGTGAGGAGCCGCCCCCACAGGAGAGTACGTAACACGCGATCTGCGGACGAGTCACTGACGTAGCATATTACTGGAACTTAGCCAAACTTTAAAATAGAGACACGTAGGTGACTCGTGCCGAGAGCTTGTCGCGCAGTGTCGCATTAGCGGAGCCTCATGTCCGACTGCGAATATCTGACGGAGCCCTTCGATGAGGAGCAGGAGCGCGCGGCGGCGGGCTTCGTGCACCCCGCCGTGCGCTCCTACATGTACTCCCCGATGGGTGAGTTGCCGTCGCTCATGAGGCTCCAGTGAGTTTTATTTACTTTTCTTCACTTATCTCGTGACAGGCGGTGATTCGGACAGCCCTGATGAGGCCACAGTGAAATGCACGACGTGGCCAGACGGTGCTGTAACCGCGGCTCGAACTGGCTCATCTGACACAGATTCCAGCTCCTCCAGCGGCGACGATTCTGATGAACAAGAGTACGAACCTCGAAGTTGTGATGCAGAATACCGCACACTGACGCCCAGCAGGCGTTTGGATAATTCCACTCGACGCGATGATGATTTTATGTGGATGCCTACCGGAAATATGGCGGACGAATGCGACGATCATGTCTCGGAACCGAGAGGGGATGATTATTCGGCAGCAAGTTTGGAAAGAAGACGACGTGCGCCGGGCGACCGACAAGATCGCGACCGCAAAACAAGGTCGTCGTTGACATCCAAACCGCCACAACACCCGGCAAGCGTGCGCGCGTCACCTCGACCGCGACGTTCTCGGAATGAAGACACACCTCCGGAGCTACAGAGGCGATGGAACTCCTACGAGCAGTTCCGATGGCCGGAGGGCGGGTGGTGGCCTCCCATGTGTTGGTGTCACGGGCCTCCGGTGCCGCCGCCGTGTTACATGCACGACAGAGCTTGGCCGTCCAACCCCTCGCTTCCGCCCATGCCCACACGAAGTTACAATAAGGTACGAGAACTGAGAGTAGACAAAAATGTAATTCAGACAATTGGAGAATTGAGCTAGGAAATTACTTAGAGCGTTAATAAACACGTTCCGCTGTTATACAATTCACTACACCTCCTACTCGCGCTTGTGTCAATAAACCGAGGGTTTCGAGTAAAGGAATGTAAGAAATAGGTGCAGCGAGCGCTCTCGTTCTAATTTAGTTCTGTTGGTAAACACGTATACAAAGTGTATATATTTAAATGTTGTGAGTGTGATTTTAACACAACGAGTTGTTAACATTGTTACCCCGGGAAAATTTAATATTTTTTTAACAGTTACACTAACTTGTGTTGTTATAAATGCTCTGTAAAAATATGATCAGAATCATAAAGCAGAGCTGTAAATTAAATATTGTTTTGGCACGGCAGACTGTTTTTTTAGAGCCTAGTTTAACAGTGACTGTATTAGTGTTACGAAAATTACAGAACGATGCGGAGGACCGCGTTCGTCGGCTCGAGGCAGATAAGGAGAGCTTGCATCTTCAGGTGCAAGTGTTGTCGGAACAAATCGCCGCGCAGACTGAGAAGATGACGGACTTGGAGCGCGCCTTGCAGGATGCAAGGCAGAGGCTCGACGATGCTGAACAAAGGCTGCAGAAGGTAAAAATGCATTACAATATTTCGCCTCTAGCATACAAAAAATTCAGCCCGAATTTTCAACCCTGAATTCCAGGGCATGTTGAAAATACTAGGTTAACAACAAAATACGTTACGTTAAAATTGGGTTTATACTCCGCTTCGGGCTGGATTCCACTTAAAAACGAGTGAAAATTTAACTGGGACAAGATTTAACACCAGTACATTTCTTGTTTTGCATGTCCTACAAAAAATAGATGCTGACGTTTTATTGTTCGCGTTTACTTCAGAAATAATATTTTCTTTTTAGTCCCGGAATTTTGTAAAAACCAAGTACCTACTCCAAAAATCCCTATCTTGTACTGTTTAAGTAGGAAACTAGGCGCTACAAAGGTCACGTTAGTTCTAACAGACTTGCTTGTTTTACAACTCCGCTGCGCGTTTGTCTTGCTACTTTACAAGTTTCGCGTTTGTTATTTACTGTGAAACTTTACAATCTCATTTACTTCCTAAACATCACATAAAAGGCCTACAATAAATTGATTAATTTGAGTTACTGAAACAAGTCTTGGAGTGTACCGTTTCCAGTTTGTTAGGGAACAGTGAGACATTATTAACTCGTTTGGATTTGCAGTTGAATTAATAAATATGATAGCAAGACGGTAAACTGTTTAACATTCAGCGCGGCCTAGATCCCGGTGGAACGGGGCTATTGAATAATCATGATCGGTGTGGGCCGCACAATTTCTAGCGCGCTCCTCAGGCGGTGCCCGATCTCTTTATCGCATTCAGCTCGGCGTGTGCCCGTCACACAATCGCTTGGAACTACAGATTAAGTAATAAGTCGTATCATAGACCCCGAAAGTGGATACATGGGGTCGGCGATAACTTTCCGTTCGATTAGAGATAGGATGCGAGTTGCCATTTGTTAGTGCTATCACGATTTTGTAGAATAGTTAGCTTCCATGTACCTATAACCTATTTGCGACGGGCATTGTTAGCAGAGTTTTAATCCTAGGATTACCTTTGCAAAGGCTAGCGCTATCCAAACCCGGTCGTATTCAATTAGGTTAATGAATGAAATCCTTGTCATTGTTTCATTTCATAATAAATAGATTCTGGCTGGGTTTTTTTAATGAATCAAAAGTAATATTTTGCGGAATGACAGAAGCTAAATTAACTCGAGTTAATTTAAAGATATTTGGGAATACATTTATAGCCGTACTACCTACCGACTCATTGATATATAAATATCGACTACTTAAAATATAAAGTTTTTAAACCGTTTTCAACTGCGATAAGTGCTAAACTAGTAACTAGAGAACTGGCCATCTGCTATTACGCGTGTTGGACTTTATCTATAGGTATAATTATGTTATTTCCGATAGACGTATTACCGGAATTATAGGCTATGTAGGTACCTACTACATAAATACTAGTTAAGGCGAAAGCGCCAAGGTAGCCCGCGAAATTCAAAATTTCTTACGTTTTTTGCAATTTGTAGGTCAGTGTGAGCTTGTATGTTGATTAAAATATGATTCGCGGCCGTACCTAATATCGCTTTACAGAATTATAATCATTAGAATCAGCAATACAACTCCATAAGTTAGCATTTACCTCAAACCTCATGATTTCATGAAATCGCTAGATTTGAGATAAATGCTAACTTATGGAGTTGTATTGCTGACTCTAATGATTATAATTCTGTAAAGCCATATTAGCTACGGCCGCGAATCATATTTTAATCAACATACAAGCTCACACTGACCCACAAATTGCAAAAAACGTAAGATATTTTGAATTTCGCGGGCTAACCTGACGCATCAACCTTAAGTTGAATATGGAAAATGGTTGGTTGAGTACCTTATACTGCCTACCCAAATGTTCTTTCTTTGTTGTTCGTCGAGTCGTTGACCTCCGTTGAGCTACACGAAATTACTGAAAAATGCTTTCACTGACTGGACTGGTCCACTCAAATAATTGTGGTTCTTTCCTCAAAAGACCATTACAGACACTAATCTACATGGTCCTCACATGATCTGACCTAGATTATGTCTGCACATTAAAAGAGACTTTGACCCTTGAGTTTGTTTACCTATTTGACTAAATGCCGACTACGTCTAGCTTCCTTTTTTTAAAAATAAGTATTATGACTTGTAAAAGTGATTTCGATATCCTATTTACAGAATAAACAATTTCATTTCATTGTACTACAAACTTTAGATGACGTGTGGTTGTGAATACACTATGCGAATAATATGACCGAATCACTATCGTTGCGTGTCTTGTAGATGCAAATTACACGAATTGCGTTGTCAAGTCGCCTGAGCGTGCGAGAATGTTGTTCATTGTCTCAGACTCACACCGAGTTATGACAAGAGATTTATGTCTCCTGTCATCTTGCTTCAGTGATCAATGTGATCATACACGTTATGAAGTGGTGTAAAAGTAAGAACCGATGAACTCCGAACCTTAAGATCGATGTGGTTCGCCACGCGGCTTTATCATCTTTTCATAATGTAAATTAAAGTCGCGTTTTGTGTCTGTCTGTGTGACCGCATTGTTATAAGTATAAACTTCTTAACGAATTCTGATGCGATTTTCACCATCATTTAGAGATTTTTTTCCGGAAGGTGTATTGTATTTTAGGTTTGTGTTATTAATATTAAACTTTCACATAGGTATACTAAAGAAATCTCCATGTTTTGAAAAGCAGCTAAATCCGTGCAAAGCAGTGGCGGGTCGCTAGTTTTGTAGTAAAAAGATAGCTTTTAATGATTTCTACGAAACAACCGAACCTTAGGAAAAAAACCCGGTCAAGAGCGAGTCGGACTCGCGCACCGAGGGTTCCGTACCATCATTTATATGTAATTTTTGTTGATGATTTCTGAAAAACTGTGCTATTTAGAGACATCTTTTTATTTTTCCTGTAATCTTTACATAAATTTCTATCACATAGAATAATTTCAGATTTTTGCTTTGCAAACTAAGGAGATAAGGGGGGGGGGGGGCGGTATTTTTTTTTACATTTTTCATCAAGAGTAGAAAACTATGGGGCCTAAAAAAAATAAAAAATAGTTTGAGAATGTGCAAACAGCGCTCTTTCATATGATACCCCACATGCCCTAGTAGCCCCACTTTAAATTTTTAAGACCCCCTTTCAGTCCCTGTGGCAAAAAAAAATATAAATATTTTTATTTCTTTCTTATTTGCAAAATAGTTGAATAAACGTCATCTAAAACTATTCCAAATTTCAAGTTGATAGCATCAGTAGTTCTTGAGATATCCAGCTGTGACAGACAGACTGAGTCACACCATAAGGGTTCCTTTTTTACCATTTTGGTACGGAACCCTAAAAAGAGTTTTAGCTTTAAATTCCTTCCATTCCAATGATTGACATCTAGAAAATTAAATGGAATTCAATCGCATAGTGAAGCTAAAAGAAACGATGCGTCACAACCGGTCCTGGAACTAGATAAAATAGTCGCTCCACAGAAAATAATGATTGCTTCACCTACACACATGGCCACCCGCGAGTGCCAACGGATCAATCAACGTGATAGATTAGTAACAGTTAAACTCACAAGTAGTTTGTAAAATTGTACGAAAAAAATGTTATTGATTAAACACTATCAGCTGTATGTTTATATTAATGGATTTAAATGTAAAGTGCGCAAAAATCACCCGATTCTCGTTTTAAGAGAGTGTAAAGAACGAATCGTGATTTTTGAGAACATGTTTCCGATACTAATTTCTACAAAACTTTATAAGAATTAGCAATGGCACGAAAACCACACAGTCAGATGAGATGCCAATCAACATGTTTATGAGTAAATAAAATAAACATTTCGCTTTAAATCGGTCTAATTCCGTAGTCCATTTTACGTCTGAGCAATGTGTAACGTGTGTAGTTATATCGCGTAAACTGCCAGATGCGCATTTTTATTAACAACCGACAAACGAGTAGACACAGCTTCGCAGTCTTTGTACTATAAAATTCCTTTCGGATTGAACTTTAATTTCGAACAGGTCAATGCTGTTTAGACGTTTCGATTTAGAGATCCTATTAGAGGCACAGTTGTTTGAGACAGCTCTAGTCTACGTTTTCTTTATTTTAAAAATGGAAGCTGAAATATATTTTTGGTCTTTTCGACGTCTAGTTTTTACAGTGTTCTTATGAATGCGTTTATTCAACTCAAGAATTAGAAGTACGTCCATTTTCGCTGTTTCGTACAGACGAGTTACTGAGAGTAGTTAGCACCAGCATAATATTATTAACTTAAAGTAAGTAGTAAAAGTTAACCCGTTTCATTGATGATAAAGTATTCTGGCACACTGTATAAATTGTTTGAACATTAGCATCTCAGCTAATGGAATGGAATTATATTTTGGAATAACACTTCAATGAGTTCATACTCTTGAACATCACCTTTGAGTGTGCGTAATAATGTTTCTACGTATTTGCGTGTGTCCTGAATCAAAAGTATATTCAAAATTTTCTTAGTTATAATAAGTAGGTACACACGGCTACATTTTCCAGTTTACATCTCTCGTTGTAAGGAAATCCTATACAATGCGAGATCAGCTTATACTGGAATGGTATAGCTTGATCTGTAGCCGTGCGTACATAATTATAATTATGTTGAAAGTGGCGCCCCGGGCCCTATACCACAAAACTTAACAAGTCTACAATTCTACAAAATTGTTAAAACGTAGAAACAATTGCGTAGCAAAGAAATTACAAAATGTATGAGTTACAATTTACAATCTAATAGTTATTTATGCAACTGACGTATAATAAGGGGTCTTAAAACACGAATGTGGGTTTATCACACGAGGCGAAGCCGAGTGTGATAATAGTATCACATGAGTGTTTTAATACCTAATTATGTACAGTTGCATACAAGACTTTTTCTACACCCATGTTATCAATTCTCTATAAAAGGTTCTGAAACAGTTTTTTGCAATACTAATACTCGTATCGAACATGGCGGCCGGCGTCATAGTATACGACGTGAATTCGAATAAGTTCTTTTTTTAAATTACGGCGCTGTTGTAGTGAAACGCGCGTGCATTACAATGTTCTTTTTTTGAAAACGAGTTGCATTATGAAATTCAGTACAACATTAAAACACCCGTTTGGATGCTATTATGGTACCCATGGTTACTATGACACTGGCTGTTTTAATGTTGGCAATAAGCTAACTGGCTCAGAAACTTTTATAGAGAATTTATAGCATGGGTGTGGATAAAGTTCTTAAAGAGGCTAACGCCAGGACGCTACCCTGGTCGGAAAATAATAATCCATCGACACGAGAAGAATAAGAATGTGGTATAATTTAGTAAAAACGATGGTCTAAATGTTTTCAGGAAATGCTCCAACGTTCGTCTTTGGAGACGCAGAAGTTGGAGTTGCTGTCAAAACTAAGCGAAGTGAGGCTGCGTGCGGCGGAGCGCGGCGTGCTGGAGCGCTCGCCGCCGCCGCCCGAGCCCGCCGCACCACTGCCTGTGGCTAGGCCTGCGCCCCCCCGAGTATGTTATACAGATTTATTAACTAGAAAACAGTATTTGACTTGGTTGTTTATTTGATTTACATTATTTAACCGACTTTTGTTTTTATACATGGTTAGGTTTTAATGACTAGCAAATTTTTCACATTGTGTTCATGAATATTATGAACAATTTTGAAATCACGAAAAAAAACAGCTGTTTCATACAAAAGTTCAACATCTACTCAACCAAAATGTATGAAACAGCTGATTTTTTTTCGTGATTTCAAATACGGTCCCATAAGGAAAGTTGTTCATATTCATGGGTAGTAAACTAACCCTGTATAAAGTCAGCTTATATTCAAATATCATATCATTTCAAAAGAAATAAGAAAGAAATAGGTAAATATCGTTGCTCTATGAGAGCAAAGTTGCAATAACTTTCTTCAGTGCGTAAAGACGAGTAATACGTGGACCTACTTGGAAGCTGCACTATGTGGTAAACTGCCTGCATACTTATTTATTTTTTTTGACGGTACATTTTTTGTCATTAAAAAACTACTGACTTTCTGACTGAAGAGCCCTATGTAGTTTTCAGAGTAGTTTCTGATTTGAGAAAGGGAAGTTGAGAATTTGTCAAGCTGTAGCAAAGCCGGGAAATTCAAACATTTCTTTGTAAAAAACGTAAGAAATTTTGAATTTCGTTGACTAAAAAAAAAAAACAAAATAAAAAAAAACATTCCTATCAAAAGTAACGATACAACATGAACTTTCCAGACGCCGCCGGCAAACTACGGTCGTCAGATCGAGCGCAACACTCACATGTACTCGTCGCTGCCGCGCTCGTCCGTGGTGACGTCAGAGGCGCGCGTCGCGTTCGGTAAACAGAACAACATGGTGGTGGCTCGCGGCCGCGGACACTCTGTGCCGAACCTAGGTCTCTGGCATAGCAACACGATAGCTTCGCAAGCATGGACCCTGCCTTTGCTAGGCAAAATCCTGCCTTAAATGTTCTAATATAGGCTCGATACTGCTTTGTGCCGTAACATAGGCCCAATCCTGACATAAGCTGCTGCTGCTGCTGATAGGCGTATTTCCGCCCTATGCAGTAACTATGCGACGCCACTAAAGGCCGGTTTTTTGATTCATAGTTAACTCAACCAATAGTTAAAAATAGTAACTTATGGTTAAATTTTATAAAATTGTAAATCAAATTTAATGATTAGAATACTATATACAACTATTGGTTGAGTTAACTACGGATCAAAAAACTGGCCCTAAGAAAAGTACCGCATTGTTCAATGAGGGGTCTCTTTTGAACAGTTGTGTGATCAATTTGTTGATCAGTTAGTCTCCCAGCCCTGCTTATTTGACAGTCAATAAATCTACGTAGGTACTGTCTATTTTCCTTATTTCGAATTAGCTTTGAAAATCAGACGCTCCTTCACATGAACGAATGCGACCATGTTCGAACTTGGGCAGTAAACCTCTGCTTACCGTTTTGGAAATACAGACGTTACTATCTCCTACAAAGAAAATTGCCCCGCTTTCTCCGCCTACGTCAATGTTGTAATATCTATTGGTGTTGTATAATTATATAAATAGAAAATAATATGTTAGATAATATCCAAGCATGTGTTGCGTAATGCCTTAGCCCTAAAAACGATATAAAATAAAATTACTTCAGTGGTTTATAAGTGCATGTAGCTTTTGATTGTACACTATTGCAAGGATCTCTTGGCGTTTGAATGACATTAACGGGGGGACAAGTTGGTAAATATTTTTGCAATATTGTTTTGTGAGTTGTATTAAAAAAAAATGGCTAACTGCGAGTCGAACTCGCACACGAAGGGTTCCGTACCACACTACAATATTTAACACTACGTGTTTTACTTTATTAAATATATAATTATGTGAAAATTTCAAATGTCTACCTATTACGGTTCATGAGATACAGCCCGCTGACTGACAGACGGACGAACTGACAGCAGAGGCTTAGTAATAGGGTTCCGTTTGGCACACTTCAGGTACGGAACCCTAAAAAATGTTGGCGGCCTTAGTTCCTGTCTTAGCCACGCCCCAAAAGATCCGTGCAATACAATGATTAGCTATTAATTTGTTATAAATTAATTATTAAATGAAGGCCAAAATAAAAGCCTATTTGGCTACAGGCTTTTCGGCTTACTAGTGTTTGGTTTATTTATAAGAAAAAGAAAGCACAGATTACATATTATACAGGTACTCTATACTTTCACCTACCCTATGGTAAAAAAAGGACAGATTGTTCACCCATGCTTGTCGCGAAAGGCGAATAAAAGAACCAGGATCTTTCGGTCTAACAAAATATTGCAAAAATCACTTTGATAAGTATGGCTACTATGTGCAGTTGTTGCAACAAAGGTTTATTATAGTCTTCATCAAAAGGATTGGCCTTATTGAGTGTTTAATGGATTTCAACGATGCTATAACCAATCTCTTAGTAAATCGTATAATTGAATTCAGAATTTCAGAGAATTATCTAGTTTTTGGGAACACAAACTAAATGTCACGAACGACAAAGTTCAAATTGCATTGCAGCTGATATACGACCTTTTTATTATAAAAGGTCAATCAAAACTGAACTTAAACTACGTAACGTTAAAGTAGATCGTTGATTATGGCAATATGTAATAGTACATTGTTGCAAAGGCCGTGAAATGGGCAATTGCCATTTCCGCCGAGGCATATACAACGTGTAACGTTAAATAAAACCTGAAATCGCAAAAAAAAAATCAGTTGTTCAGTACATTTTGACGAATTATGCGAACATAAATGTACTGAACAGCTGATTTTTTTTTCGCGATTTCAGGTTTGGGCCCATAGTAAAAGTTGTTCATAATGATGAGTACAATGACCCCTTAAGAGGTTTTGCGCATTTAACGTTACACGTTGTATAGTGCTTTTCTCAAAAGAATGCAGGGAAATAAAATTTCCATAATTTTTCAAGTTAATGCCGTTTTTAACATGAATTTCAGCATGGAATAAATTGCCCATAATGTAGATGACTTTTTAGTTTTAACAATCTTCTTAAAATACGCCAAAAATACTGTTTCGGAGTAAATGTTCACTTTTTTCTCGTTTTTCCAAATCATAACATTTTCATATACCTACGTACTTTCATATATTTTTATTTTGACTTCGCTGGAAGCAGGTTTTCCATTGCCAATTTGGCTTCTGATTAAAACTGGTGGAGTAAAATCAATCTCCATTTCACTCTCAAAACCGTTGGAACTCATTTTAATTATTTTTATATTTACTATGTATGTAAATAACAAAACAAAACAAATTTTCAGCTTTGCGGCCAATTTTCTATTTATCATCTGTGCCGAAAGGCATTTATGGCTATACAGCCATACAGCCACGTGAACGCAATTTGTACTAAGCAAAGAGACTTACTTTGGAATGCCAAGCCAATCTTCAATCAATCTCAATCTCAATTCAATTTCAATCTTTGGAATGGCTGTATCTAGCCATAAATGCGCTTGCCTTTCGGCACAGATGATAAATAGAAAATGTGCGGCAAAGCTGAAAATTTGTTTTGATTTGTTATTTACATACATAATAAATATAAAAATAATTAAAATGAGTTCCAACGGTTTTGAGAGTGAAATGGAGATTGATTTTACTCCACCAGTTTTAATCAGAAGCCAAATTGGCAATAGAAAACCTGCTTCCAGCAAAGTCAAAAGAAAAATACGTGAAAGTATATGAAAATTTTATGATTTTGAAAAACCAGAAAAAACACATTTTCTACGAAACAGTATTTTTGGCGTATTTTAATAAGATTGCTAAAACTAAAAAGCCATCTACATTATGGGCAATTTATTCCATGCTGAAATGTACAGTTCATGTTAAAAACGGCATTGACTTGAAAAATTATGGAAATTTTATTTCCCTGCATTCATTTGAGAAAAGCACTATATATGCCTCGGCGGAAATGGCAATTGCCTGTCTCGTATTAGTGAAGTCTCGACCTGCAATTGCCTATTTCACGGCCTTTGCAATAATGCACTATTAAGTAGTGGCTACTCGGACATCGTGAAATAGGCCCTTAGTCAAATGAAATAATAGCAATATTCTAGATCTACACACATCACTGTGCCATCTCAATACAAAGTTCCGGAATGGTAAATAAAAAATCGGACAAGTACGAGTTGAACTCGCGTGGTGAGGGTTCCGTACGATGAATATGTTATCTACCATATATTGGGTATTCAAGTAAGGAATGCATGACTGTCTTCAAAAAATGTATGATATAGAGTATCTGTATAGAATAATAATTGTGCTGAAGCTTAAACAAAGTATGCACTTCAACGCGCTTGATATGTTTAGCGGAGAAGGAGGAGGCGACCGGGCGCGCCAGTCCGGCGGCGACGGCCGCGCTGCGCGCGCGCCTCGAGGGCGGCGACGCCACGCGCCCGGCCCGGGCGTCCACGCCCCGCCTACGCACTACTCCTATGGCGTGGTAACTATCATGATTATTTTTTATCCTTTAGCTTTAGCGAGAACTAGAGGATGCAATCTAGCGCCATTTTTCGAGATTTAGGCCCGCTTGTACCATAACATCAAGCCTTGTTTCACCAAAGGGTAGGTGTACCTTACCTATTAGTACCCTCACACACTGTCCCATGAAATAGGGGGCGAGCCTATTGCCATCAACCGGGCATAAACCCAGAGTGTGGCTGACACTGGCTTGGCCACCATCAGGGATTTTACTTTTGATAACACAAAGATTTAGTCGAAATTTGTCGCCAAATATCAGAATTTGTCGGTCACTGGTTCAAAAGTTATAAGGGGTCATTGGTGGCCGATCTGGAGAGTCTCCCCAGCTTGGCCACCTTTATATCTCAAAAACTAGGGCACCTAGCGAAGATCTGTTTTCTCCCAGATTTAGTCGCTAATTAGTCGCAAGTTTTCGCCAAGTCACAGATTTAGTCGGGTCTTAGTTTAGAAGATATAATGAGTTCAATTTTGAAGTATAGTTCAAGAGCTAGATTGAAGAGTTTACGATAAAATCTTTGATCTAGCTCTTGGTCTATACTTAAAAATTGAACTCATTATATCTTCTAAACTAAGACCCGACTAAATCTGTGACTTGGCGAAAACTTGCGACTAATTAGCGACTAAGGCTGCCTGTCCACAGTGGCGTGCACTCCATACATGCAAATAAGCTCTGCATACCCTGTAGTCCCATACATACATGCCCCTCTAAATGATTTAAAAAAAAACATGGTAGGTATTATATGAATCTAATTTAAAATCCGTCATTGAATTCCCGTGTTTATAATGCGATTCCGCGCCATCTATTGCTTTTTTATGGAACTAACTCGTTGGAGTGAGCGGCGAACACGCGTCACCGATGCACCACGCAACCAGCGCTCCCATGTGAGCAAAAGCACTACTATAACTTGCTTATTTTTCATACAACGCATCTCGTGAATTCTCGTGTAGTACACAGCAAAAGTGTGACTGTGTGCGTGAAAATGTGTGCGCGTGTTGGAGTTTTAGAAGCAGAGCTTACATTGCAAACCGTCCAAATTGAGAAGCCGTAAAAGCACCGCTTATTTGTTGATTGTAGAGGATCAACTTTTTTTAGTCGGATTAACCAATTTATTTGTTCGTATTAGTTCGTAATTGCTATGTTTATCGCCATATTTATTGTTTCGATTGATTTAATATCATTGTTCGGTTGTATTTCTGAGCGGAAGTAAACGATTGTATAAGTAATTATTTAGTAAGTTTATTGTAAAAAACTAAAAATTTTAAGTACCCGTGACAGCTGTGCTGGCCAAGTGTGTTCAAATAAATTAAAATCTGCCGCTTTTTCGACGTTATCTTTTGAGGAAGAAGTCAAATTGATTGCAAAGGGGTCCGCGTGTATCCGGGGATTGGTTTATCACAAAAAAAAAAAGCTAATGCTACTTACTCGTTATTTACTTATAAAGTATTATGATAATTGTTACTGGCTAACAGCTAATGGTTGTGTACACACAAACATATTGTATTGTTTACCTTGCATTTTATTTACAAATCAACATAAAAAATATTTATTTGGATCTACATAAAACGGATGTTCAGATTTAAATAATTTAGATATTTGTGGTGGTCGCAAACAAACGCCATGCGAAGCCAATGGCGCCGTGTGGTAAGAGTCGGGTATGTAGGTAACTATAGGTACTGGATAGGGTATCTAGTCGGTGGGACTCCGACCGCAAGAAGCTGAAACTGGTAGGTACTTAAGTTTTTTATTTTATTTTAACCGTGCATACCCCGTGTGAAATCTTTGTGCACGCCACTGCCTGTCCACCGGAGCGGAGCGAGGCTGCGGAGCGGAGAAACGGACAAATATTAACCAATAGGAGCGCGAGCGGACGGCGGAGTGGAGCGGACTTAAGATTCTATTGGTTAATATTTCTCCGTTTCTCCGCTCCGCAGCCTCACTCCGCGCCGGTGGACAGGCAGCCTAAATCAGGGAGAAAACAGATCTTCGCTA
Organism: Cosmia trapezina; assembly: GCA_905163495.3. Classification (NCBI taxonomy): domain Eukaryota; kingdom Metazoa; phylum Arthropoda; class Insecta; order Lepidoptera; family Noctuidae; genus Cosmia; species Cosmia trapezina. The sequence goes on from LR991024.1 coordinate 9,604,269, forward strand.
GGTGCCCTAGTTTTTGAGATATAAAGGTGGCCAAGCTGGGGAGACACTCTGCAGATCGGCCACCAATGACGCCTTATAACTTTTGAACCAGTGACCGACAAATTCTGATATTTGGCGACAAATTTCGACTAATTAACAAATCTTTGTGTTATCAAAAGTAAAATCCCTGATGGTGGCCAAGCCAGTGTCAGCCACACAAACCCAGACTCCGGGCTGCTACTGAGAAATTCCAGATGGAAAAACCCAATAACACTTTGCCCGACCTGGGAATCGAACCCAGGACCTCATGCTCAGCAGTAGCGCTTGCGACCACTACACCAACGAGGCAGCCCGCTGGTACACACGGCTACACAGCATGCTATACATTTCCAGTTTACACTGACCTCTCATTGTAAGGAAATCCTATACAGTGCCAGATCAGCTTATACTGGAAATGTATAGCTTGATCTGTAGCCGTGCGTGCGTACCAGTAATCACTAAACGTTGTGACGTATACATTAGCAGTTATAGCTTTCCTATAAGCCTATCTTGAATGTATAAGCTGTTAGTGTTATTTATTAAATAAATAAATAATGAAAACCTCATTTCGGTTTCTAGGGAAACAACAGACGTCCGCGAATGGGACTGCGAGACTACATGCGGCTGGCTGGAGAGTCTCGGGCTCGAAGTATACATACCCGGCGCGCGCGCATGGCTAGGTTCCACGCCTGATGCACGCGGAGTGATAGCGGCTGCATCGCACCACGCTATAGAGAAGGAACTGGCCATCAAGCATCCATTACATAAGAAGAAGATTCTACTCGCCTTGACTGATCTGCTGGTTAGTTGATTCTTATAATTTAGTGTATTTGTTTTTGAACTATGTTAACTGTAGACTCTGGAAGACCGATGGTCTTGTCAAATATAAGATTAGATTTTGACGTAATTCTTGCTCAAAGATAGGTGTTCTTTGCAGTATACTTGGGAAAGAAATACACAAATCAAAAAAAGTTTGTGATCACTAGCAAAAACTGATATATTTTTAAAATTTAACTTTATCTTGATAAAGTTAAATAAAAATATATCAGCTTTTGCTAGTGATCACAAACTTTTTCAAAAACTGATATATTTTTAAAATTTAACTTTATCTTGATAAAGTTAAATAAAAATATATCAGCTTTTGCTAGTGATCACAAACTTTTTTGATGTGTGTATAAACAGGTTTGCACGTTGTAGCAAGGCAGTCAAAGTAACGCTTTTTAAAGCTTATTGCCAAGTGTTTTACACGTGCAGCCTTTGGACCAACTATACTCAGCGGACTATCGGCGCCTTACGGGTCCAGTATAATAACGGGTTCAGGATGTTGATGGGGCTGCCCCGTTTCTGCAGTGCATCAGGCATGTTTGCACAAGCACGCGTCGATGACTTCCACGCCATCGTCAGACAGAAATCTGCCTCTTTGCTCTGCAGAGTGCGGGAGAGCTCCAACTCCATCCTGAAGACCATAGCGGGGAGGTACGATTCTCCTTTGTTAGGTGATGTTGTTCGAAGATGCATTTCGAACAACAGCCTTGTCGCTAAATAGTTTATAAGTTTACTAACATAGGTATAAGTTATCTTTTTGTTTTCTTTTTGCTTACTAACCCATATGGATGTTGCTTATCCGAATTAAAGATTATTTTATTTTTATTTTATTATTATTTTTTTTTTTTTTATAAACAAACGGCAAAACATTATACAAACAAATAATAATTGTTTTATTTTCAGGGAGGTCACGGCGACCCGATGCTCACGCTGGCGGGTCGCTTGGACACGGCGTGGGCGCTGCGCTGGATGGAGGACGTGGGCGCGTGCGGGGCGCGCGCCGCCGCAGCCGACGCCAGCCTCGACGCCAGGCTGCTGCACCGACTGACGCACGCCGACCTGCACGCGCATCTGAGGGTCACGCATGCGCTACATGCGCTGTCTATACGCAGAGGTATGTACCACACTTATCATCCAAATATCTGCGTCTCGCGATTTCACCCGCGCGCATTTTACCGGGATAAAAAGTATTCTTAGCTAAGAAGTAAATAATCAGAGTCGTAGAGTATATTTGCCTTAATGTAGGGTGCAAATGTTAGCACACTCTGTGCAATAGTCAGTGAGTGCCAACGGGCTAGAATCAGGAAATAAAAATGTTAGTTGTCCGACTCAAACCGCGTCTAATTGAACACTAAATGAATTATTGGTACAGAAAACATCATCCATGCTCTACATGCTGCTGCTGCATGATTTTCACGCTTCCTAATGTAGCTCGCGCGTGTAAGTGCAAAGATTTTAGCTTACTTATTGCATAATTTTAAAAACCATGTATGTGCACCGTACACTTAACTTCAAGGAAGTAACTAACATAGAGTGGATAAGGGATTACTTAACCCCCTTAAATCATGTGTCACTGGATAGCGGCTCACAGGCCGTCATTCAGATATGACAGGTGATTTTTAGTGATAAGTTTTGATTGTATAATTATAGTGTTTTAGAATAAGTGCCAAATTGTTGCTCGCATAGTATGGATCTCCTGGTCTGAAAATAAAGATTTATTTATTTATTTTATTTAACTATACTTATTTGGGTCAATTCAGCTTTTGTCCACGCGAAACTGGTGTTGTCTATAGACCAAATAAGTGTAGTTAGTCTTTAATACCAGCTCTCGGACATCCTGGAATAATAATCATGACCATTTCATTCCGGAATTTAAGAATCACGAAGTATTTATTGGACTTTGCACGACACCTCACGAGTTAAGTATGTGAAGGAATTTTTCGCCGCCATGTTCGAGTTTGTTTATTAGTTAAATACATTGGTAACAAATTATTGTTTCGAAGAATCATATATACATTTTCTTTGAAAGATTTCCGTAATTGGAGCAGTATTTCCAGAGGTAACCGTTAACAAACATACAAACAACTTTACCATTTCATAATACTATTAATATTTCTATTATAGATGAATCTATGATAAATGATAAATGATTTATTTTCTGTAAGTAGGTTTGTACAAACACTTTTACACGTCAAACATATATATGAATCTATATCACAGGCTGCATCTAGCATGGATTGATTGATCAAATCCTTGTGCACCTGTGAGTCATAAGCAGTAAATATTGCACATACTTTGGACATTACTTTGGAAAAGGTAAAATGTATTAATAATATCCTCAGGTATCCAAGTCCTCCGCGACAACAAGTTCGACCCCGAGACGATGATCCGTCGCGCGGCCGAGGGCGAGACCGTGGGCGCGGAGGGCGAGCCCGAGGCGTGCGTGCCGGCCGAGCTACTGGCGCGCTGGTCCTCGCACCGCGTCATGCAGTGGCTCAAGGAGATCGATCTCGCGGAGTACGCGCCCAATCTGCGTGGCGCAGGTACCTAATAATCAGCTATGTAATGTCTCGTCATCTGCCTAGCCTTTTCACGACTAATTTGGGGTCAGCTTCCAGTCTAACCGGACGCAGCTGAATATATCGTCGAACGTTTATAAAGCGTCAAATTAAATTAACTAGTGGTGAAACTCGGCAGATGTGATGGGTACCGATATCTAAACTTGATAAAAAAAATAGAAGATATATTTTTAGGGGTCAACGACCGTATGTAGTGTGGTTACTTCAAATATCTGATTTTTTTTCTGTGTAAACTTCGCAGACGTGATAAGCACTTATCAATATCAAAACACGATACAGCCAAAAACGTGATTTTCTCAACTCACTAAACTACCAGCAGCGCGCTGACCCAAAAATAAATAATTATCATCTACTCATTTATTTATTTTTTTGTTTTATCATATTCAGATATCGATACTATCACGTCTACGGAGTTTCGCTAACTAATTTAATATGACCCTGTTTCAGTATCGTAAAAGCGACGCTGAAGCCTCGTCGACCCCAAGAGGTTACACAGTACAATCAACGACGCAACGCAACGATAGCGCAGCGTTTGCATATTATATTCCTTGGTTGTCTATGGGTCAGCGCACACCAGGAGTAGAGCAGAGCAGAGCATTTTCTGACACTATTGAAAAATTAATCTTATGACAATTCCACACATTACAAAATTAAATACATGTCCAAACTCATGCATGCTCAAGCATAGTCGAGCATCAAGTTTGGTAGTACAATTGTAAAATTTCATCATTTTCTGTTGGTAGGTGTCCATGGAGGCCTGATGTTACTGGAGCCGCGCTTCACAGCGGAACTTCTGGCAGCTTTACTAAACATTCCAGCTAACAAGACGCTACTGCGGCGGCATCTCACGCAGAGGTAATTATTATCGACGGGGGGACGAGCGCCTTTACACCTTCAAGCTGCTTTTTGTATAGCACCGTTTCATTGAAGAAACCCGACAGAAATGACCGAAAAATAGAAAGTCGGACGGCACAAAAACAGAAGTAAACTCCAGTCGTCCGTCGGAACTGACACACACACTTTTTTATCAGCTTTGCGTGTGTTATTTCCAAAAAAAAACAAGTTTTTATCCTACATTCCGAATATCAGCCAAATTCGGCCCGATTCACAAATTAGCAAAATAGAAGGTTTTTATGGCGTTATTGCATATAATTATAAAGAAGTTAAACTAGAGATTTTTTTTAAAGAGCATGAAAACATGATCTCTTTTTTTTTTAAGTTGACTTTTAACCAAATTTTTACTTCTTGAAAAAGCTTTGTGGTGAGTCAATAAAAACCAAACTAGATGTTACTTGCAAGTACTTTTGATTTTGATAGAACCGTACACATTACAGTAAAATAAAAATAAAACCGGTCAAGAGCGAGTCGGACTCGCGCACCGAGGGTTCCGTTCCGATTCCTGAAAAAGTGTGCTATTTAGAGACATCGTTTTATTTTTCCTGTAATCTTTACATAAACTTCTATCACATAGAATAATTTCAGATTTTTATCTTTGCAAACTTCGGAGATAGGGCGGGGGGGGGGGGGGGGGAACGGTATTTTTTTTTACATTTTTCATCAAAAGTCGAAAACTGTGTGGCCTAAAAAAAAATAAAAAATGTTTGAGAATGTGCAAGCAGCGCTCTTTCATATGATACCCCACATGCCTTAGTATCCCTACTTTGAATTTTTAAGACCCCCTTTCAGTCCCTGTTACAAAAAAAAATATAAATATTTTTAATTCTTTCTTATTTGCAAAATAGTTGGGTAAACGTCATCTAAAACTGTTCTAAATTTCAAGTTGATAGCATTAGCAGTTCTTGAGATATCCAGCTGTGACAGACAGACAGACTGAGTCACACCATAAGGGTTCCTTTTTACCATTTTGGTACGGAACCCTAATTAGGAGGCTATACCAATAACTTTTTTTTTAAGTTCATGCTGACTTTTGGGATTTTTCAAAAATAATAATAAAAAACTGATAGAAGGCTTGTTGATGATATAATAAGTTCGTCGTTATGTTTTGTCTTTCTAGATTTAACGACCTGCTGGGACGAGATGTCATTCAGCAGAAGCGGAACGCGGAGCAGACCCTCGGCTACCAACCACTTACTGCAACTACCAAATACAAGGTAAATTGTTTTTTTTTTAGTCATTTATATATCGATACTTATACATACACATCGTGCCACTCCAATCGCGACATTAATTAAAGACACAGGTAGGGCTAGTAGCCAGTAATCATAAAAATTATAATAACATAAAATAATTCATAAATAAAAAAAAAAAATAAACAAACTAAATAATAACCGAAATTAGGATCACTCTATTGCAATCATCATATCATCATCATTCTCATTCGTTCTATGCCAGCTGTTAAAAGGCTGCTGTCCGACACCTTTTTTTTGTTCATCGTTTGTCTATTGTTCTGACTCAGCTGTAAGTAGCTTCATGAATGGATTTTTGCAAAACCCCTGGAAAAAAGTCGAGTGGCGTGGCCTTCTGTTTTCTCGTTCGTTTTTATTTTATCTCTGCGCTACAGGTTGCTCCAAGATACTATTATAGAAAATTGTAAATAAATCAATCTGTAATCTTTATAAAACGAAAACGCGGAACCGTATACGCATGTGAAATTAATGCCGTCATTGCAGCGGTACGTTGTATAACGTTTGTCGAGTCTCGCAGGTTTAGGAAATTATAATTAAAAATATACGACAAAAACGCCAACTAAAAAAGTATTTAAACAAGACATCGTAGCAAAATGTCATCGGTTGTCGTATAACCGGAGTCACACGCGTAATCTGTACGATTTATTCGTTAATTACATGACATATTTAGTAATTAACTATTACTCAATTATGTAAGGATGAAACAGATCACCATACAAAGTCTATTCAAATCATAACCCTCCTTTGGCTTTGCCGTAGTCGGGTAAAAATAGTTTTACAGCAAAAAGCTAAACAACAACTTACTCCTCCATAGGTACCAAAGAAAAGCCAGTTCTCACTAAAACGCAAGAAGAGCAAGGACGACCTTGACCTGGGCGACCTCGTGTGTCCGCTGCACGATGACTGCTCAGGTGACATAACCAACTCGCCAGTAAGTCGCCTCACTAACACCACTAATCTTTAATACTGTAGCACTTCTGACGAAATCATCAGTAACCAGCTTTTGGCTCGCGATTTCTTTCGCGTATCACAATAAAACATAGCCTCAAAAATATGAACAAGAATGAATTTCAATGTCTTTGTTCCAAAATATTGTATCAATGTGTAGCTACAATGTATGACATGATATGATGATGTATGATGTATGTGGGGGTGTGTATGTGTGAAGGGGTGTGTGTGTGTATGTGTCCTATTTCAATCGGATTTTGTTCACAATTTCATGAGTTTTTTTTTTGTCCGGAATCTTAAGTCTTTTTCGAAAATATAAATAAGTTACTCCTTATAACATCAGCTATCTGTCATGCCTAGGCCGCACACATCGCGATGACATTCGGGCGATAAACTTCGTCTTCGGTCTACAGCGAAGCTGCGCGGCCACATAGTGCGTGTTGTCAAGTTTATCGTGATGTACGAGCGATGTACAAACGCAAAAAACAAAATGGACGCCGCGGTTGCTCTGTATTTTATGGCAGCAAATAATTATTTTTTACATTTATGTCATGTAAAAAACAAATTAAAAGCAAGAAAAAGGAGGAAGTGGATGATAACTATTCATTCATTACTCCAATCCATGTTACGGCTTCAGCTATATTATGCACTGTAGTTTAACTTAACACGTCCACTACGCACGAAGGGTGGGGGCCGACCGTATTACTTTATATAGTGTATTATCTATGGGGCCGACTGAAGTGTGGCCGTGCAAGCGAAGTTCATCGCGATAAAACGCTTTGATCTGCGAGAGATTACCGACAGCGGAGCGAAGTCCTTGCGACTACGCACTATTATACGAGATATAGGAAACTTCTTTTTAAAAAAAACTATTATTTACTTCCTGGAAACAGGGTTTAATTGAATATAGGATATAGTAGATATAGAACAGTTTGGGACCTCCGACCCGTACCGAGACCCAGTATGAACTGAGGTGCTAACCTAATGAATGCGCCTCTATCTCAATAAAATGCTGACCAGGCAAATCTATATGGCGGTCAGCCATTTCACTGTCATGGTCAAGGTATAACAGCACGAAGCTCCGAAGTATACGCGAATACTTGGCTACATACATCGCAATTACGCGAATCTTCGGGTTATGGCGATGTGTGTGGCCTAGGCTTTAGTGAAATACCCGTCAACGTCGGTCCAGCCGTTTCAGAGTTAAGCCAGAACAAACAGGCAGACAAACAATTTAAAAATAGTTTTTTGTTATTATTACCGTATATACTTTCATACGCATTTGGTAAACAGCTGTTATTTTGACATTACAAACACACTTCAATTTTATTTATTTGTGTGGATTGGGTAATTAATTGTAGACATTAATACAGTATTAAGCAAATTGTAGACAATCAAATCAATGAATATTTAAAGTTTCTTTGACGTTACTGATGATTTCTGAAAGACATTCTTAGCTCAGATTTTATACCTTTAACTTGATTATGGAATCAGTACATTCTAGCGTTAACTCGCAAATGGTCCAACACTTAATTAGACATGTTTTAGACATCTACAGGATACAAATTTCGAAAATGTTGCAAACACATGGCGCAAAACAAATATTGAATGTCGTTATAAAGTTCCGGCGAACTTGATACGTCTACTATGCCGTAAATGTTACCGCCTATTATTCACGCGCTCAAACTGTGGGTAGTCGGCTCCGAATCATATGGGTTAAGGGAGCACCGAGCGTCTGCATTTTGTAACAATATTTTGATTTAAAAGAGGATCCTTAGAGTTTCTTTCCCGTTCTTCTCCATAGGAACCTACTACGCATAGGATCTATCTTTTTCTTTACATATAAAGAGTAAAGAAAATAACCTCACTTTTCCACTTCTTCAATGTTTTTCATTATTATTTTCATAAGTACCTCTGCTCGGGTGAAAATAGAGAAAACGAATTTTCCCAGAAATGAGACCTTGATTTTCCGTTTTCGGGAATGTGATACTATAGCATATTGCTCTTAAATAAAAAAAACTATCATGTATTAAACGCTCCAGACATATCTATGAACTTTATTTTAGTAAATTAATCTTAATATCAAATTACTTATTTATAAAAAAATATATAGAGGGAAAAATGATTCGATGCGAATTTATTATCAAACTCAAACTCAAAGTATTTATTTCAAATAACCTATTACAGGCACTTTTGAATTGTCAAGGGGTCGGTCAGTCAGAAAGATAAAGCTAGTTGCCCATTCTAAGCGTAGTAGGTACCTATGGAGAAGAACAGGCAAGAAACTCCACGGACACTCTTTTAAATCAAAATATGGTTACAATATATTGGTTACATCATTCATGTTGAAATTATACATGTGAGAACGATGAACGTTAAAAGCGGCCGTAGTAAAAACATCTAAAAAAAAAACAATTCAAAATTTAAATTAAAATAAGCCGTGGCAGCTAAGGTATGACCAGCCTCCACTGACAGCGCCCGTTCACGAACCTGACGCATGGATATCGAGACAACTTTATCAAATAGTGTTTCCATCCTCTATAGTGCCTAGTATATCCCCAATATATTTCCCTAAATTTTAATTTAATTGTTTACTACTTCAAACAAGGGTTATAAAACCGTGTATGTTTGTATAAAAGTTCAGTGCGCCGGCGCCGTTAACCCATACATTCGTTGCCTGCGGCAGCCTGAGCATATGGAAAGTGGTCTTAGCGTTACAGTACATTTTGAAGGAACAATCAAACGCAACTTACTATGTAACTAAATAGTAAGATTTTAAGATATGATTTAGGGACGGTTCAGTCGCCAGTTAACTTATAATATAACCAACGAAAAAGTTTGTCATTTTGAGCGCCTGTTTCACCACCTACGATTAAAAGTAACTATTAACTTACTTGGCATATAATTTCATACAAATTCTGTTCCATTTTTGAATTTTTATTTATTTTTATTCGGTAGTGGGTGGCTATTCGAAGATCGTGAAATAGGCCCTAACAGTATTTTTACGGACAATCTGTCAAAACGACACATTTATTCTTCAGGTAAAAGATATACAGGGTGTTCGGCGCATGGACCGACAAAATTTTTTGGGGGATTGGGGGGGTCATTTGCTAGCTTTCACATAAAGACCCTCATGTCCTAAGTGTGACGGCAATTGAGATATGTTTTTTTCTTTGAATTACCCGAAATCTCACCTGTAAATCGTCATATTTTTTTTCTTTATGGTTGTAATAGAACAAAAAAAAACTTTATCATAGTCTGCAATGTATTCTTATTCTAAATAAATTATTATTTGATGTAATTGATGTGTATAAAATGACTTATTCATTCTTCCAAAGTCTTAAAAATGTTTAAATTTATGAAAGATTATAACTTCTAAATTCATTAAAAAAAAATGAAAGCCATTTTGAACTTAGTTTTATTTAAAAAAGTTCTTTAGCTTATACCCTTTCTAAGGGTATGCTACATGCCATAGAAAACAAGCCATATAAATATCAATAAGTAGTCAAACTACTAGTTAGAAGAGTCACTGAGTCAGTTATGGAGTGTTTTATGAAAAGACTTATTACTTTAATTATATTTTAATTTCATTTTTAATTTATTTTGAATAAGAATACATTGTAGACTATAATAAAAGTTTTTTGTGGTATTATAACCATTAGCAAAAAAAAATAATATCGATTCAAAGTCGAGATTTTGGTAATTCAAAGAAAAAACAAAAAAAATCATATCTTAATTGCCGTCACACTTAGGACATGAGGGTCTTTGGGTGAAATTTAGCAAATGACCCCCCAATCCCCCAAAAAATTGTGTCGGTCCATGCGCCGAACACCCTGTATAATGATTGATAATTGTCCCTTAATCTATAATTGTTATTATTTACACAGAAAGTTATTGTTTCGATCCATTAAGAGGCGGAGGTATGTTTGTTTTACTGCACTATTTTATAACGAGTGTGCACTGTAGTTTGGTGATTGTTTACTTTCTTAACAAAATTTAACACGGCAATAATTGGGATAAGCTTTTGGTGGTTTGGGTAACAGTACCAAATTAGAAAAACGTAAGTTTAACGACATTTATTTTTTGTTAAGTACTTCTCATTTTGTACATTCCAATAATACATTTGGCAAACACACTTTCAAGATTTTTAAAAATACAGGGTGTAAGTGTAAACTGGCAGCCTTTTAAGGGGTCATTGTACTCATCATTATGAACAACTTTTACTATGGTGCCAAACCCAAGAACGCGAAAAAAAAATCAGCTGTTCAGTACATTTATGTTCGCATAATTCAACAAAATGTAGGGAACGGCTGATTTTTTTTCGCGATTTCAGGTTTGGTCCCATAGTAAAAGTTGTTAATAATGATGAGTACAATGACCCCTTAAAAGATTGCCACTGTTTACACTTACAGCCTGTATATAGTCCTCCTTATCGATTTCGATAACGGCCACTCTTCGAAATCACTTCTTTGCGTGTGCCTGTAGATGGCTCATTAGACCGAATTTAGTTTTGAACATACGGTCATAACTAAAACAATAGTTGGCCTGCAGTGTATGCATACGTGTAGGAGGGCTTAGGTCTCTCTTTGCGTATTTGGCGCTTCTCAATAATAGCTTCGTGTCGCTTTTCTTCCAAATATTTGATATTGTAATAGAAAGTCGCGTAGCTAACTTAAACTTTCCTGAATTTCAACGTAACTTCTCAAGCTGCATTGTATTTTATTTATTATAAGGTTGTGTTGCCAACATTTTCAGACGATGAAAGTAAAATCAGCAGCAGCGGACGTCGCGTCGGCTGTCTCTCCCCTGCGTGACGAGGCGCGCGCGCACTAGCACGTCACGCGCGCACCAGCACGTCACTCCCGCAGGCCAACACGCACGACAGACGACTAATCAGAACTGTATACTAACTTCTATCCTTGTAGGTATGTGCTATCGTTAATTATGAATTATATCATTTGGAAACGGAAAACTAAAGTATAGCGAATTTTTTATAAGGTCTAACAAAAAATGTAAAACATTTTACTGAACCAAAAAAAGCACTTGTCATCTATATTTCTACTTTTTTTTTGGATAGGCGTAACAATGTTACATTTCGTGTTAAAATATCAAGAAACTTATTAACTGACGAAGGTGTTATCGATTAAGTACGTCCCTATGTGTAGGGATGTGGTCTACCGCATCCCTACAAATAAACGGTAAAAGTTCTATTGAATTTTCTTCCAATGAAATTCAGATATAAATGGGTGTTATTAAAGTTCTTGAATTTCGGTTAATATTGTGAAAGTAAATTATGTACCGTGTCATGGTCAAATGTTTTAAATGTTAGTAAATATTTTAATCGAGGTATTCGTCTAATTTCGACAGTGTGTTGGTGCTAAATTATATATTTTGGCGTTTGGCCCTAAATATAATAAAAATGGATATATAGTATTTAGTCCTCGGAAGTTAAAATTATGTCCAAGGTATTAAATTCAAATAAAAAAAAATTAAATTAGTGTATAAAATGAAGAAATAAATGTCTAATATTTGATGCAGCTGTAAAAAATCACGAGGCGAAACAATAATTTTGCTATAGGTTTAATTGAGGTCGTCATTACTTTAATAAGTCAGAAAACTTAAATTAACAATTAATTTAGTGGGTCCGTAATATTCAATTAAAAGCTCCACTTAATACAATAATTATTATGATAAAAATGGAGTGCGTTACTGCAGCGGAATGTTGTCGCTTTTCAGGATTTCGTCTTGACAGGAATTAGTACCCAATCTCGTGTAAATGTGCCCGTAATTTAGAATTTGTGCGTCCAGCCGATCCAAAGATATTCACGAAAAACAGATTCCGCTGGAGTAACGTTACTGCAGCGGCATGTTTTTTTACCAGCGGTCGTAGCTGGATACAAACTAGCTACTTAGATAGATATAATTTGTGCCTAATTGTGCCCAAAAAATAGAATTTGTGCGTCTTGAGGTTTCAGAGTTATTCAAGATGCCGCTGCGGTAACGTTTAGCAAATTGCTGTATCTCTTAAACGGCATGACATACAACTACGATTTTTTTTTACTACGGCGGGTCTTAATTTGTGCTTAATTTGTGCAATTTTATTTTTTCTATAATCGACACCATTGGAAAACTAGAATTTTTTTTTCAAAAACCCTAAAATCGATCCTCGCGCTTCAATGAGAAACCCTAGAAACTTACCAATTATGGTGATTTGTACCTGTCATGAACTCAAAGCATCATGTGAAATTCGATGTTTATATTCCAACTTCATAAAGAGTTATTCCATTTTAATTAAAATCTGGCCATGATATAATGTAACGCTCCAATACATGAGTTATTATTAAGTGACTGATATTATGATTATACTAATAATTAGTACCCTTATTAAATTGTTTATTCTTAAAGTTTCAGCTGAAAAAACCTTCTAACTACTTAGATATGAGAAAAAAACGATAGGGAAAGAAATCACACGATTAACCGAACAAATTCGAATGACTACATAAAAGCGGGCTCACAGTACATTATGCCCACCTTCTTAAATTGGTAGTATTATAATTGAATTTTGATGGGTACAAGTGCGTACAAATGGTTTAATTAGGTAACTATTTATTTACTTTTACATAAATATGTGACGTAGAGAGTTATCAGAGAGTAGGAAGTGACCTAAGGGCGAGCGCGCACTGCGGTGCGTTTTTGTAACGCATAATCTGTGAAGTATGGAATGTCTTTGAAGTGCGCGCACTGCGGTCATGCGTTTTGTTACTGTAGGCCCCGCCCAGTGCGGCAGAACTAACGTAAACGCACTTCAATGCGCGCTCGCCCGCTTATTGTCGAGTTTATTACAAACATAATGTTTCGAAAGTTTGATACTTAGTAGATTTTAAAAATATTAATAACTCCATACCGATATTGGTTCGTATGGCCTGATGACGTCACTTGCCTTAAATTATTATGTATGAATATGCACTTTTACCACCATAGACTTATGAAAAAAGGAGGACTCCGCGCCACGCATATTGAAAGTGAAGCACCCGGCTCCCGTTGCCGCGCTTGCGAAATTAAAATTTTCTTACCTACGTTTTTTGCAATTTTCAAGTCAGTAATGGGTTGTATGTTGATCAAAATATGATTCGCGACCGTAACAAGTTTTACAGAATTATAATCATTGAAGTCATCAATACAACTCTATGACCGTAATCCTATTCAATTACTATTTCAAGAAATCTTGACATTTGAGCATTATAGGTACCTACTAACTTAAGGAGTTGTATTATTGATTCTAATGAATATTTTGTAAATACATATTTGTTACGATCGCGAATCATATCATAATCTTTATAAGTAAAAACAACAGGTATCATCAATACATCTCTCTAAGTTAGATTTTATGCAGATTCCTCAAACGAACGAAATCTAACGAATCTGCACGAAATCTAACTTAGAGAGATGTATTGATGATTTTTATGGTTAAAATTATATAAATACATAATTATGTTTTATTGCCGCGTATCATACTTTGATCAAGATACAACCTGACACGGACCTGCAAATTGCAAAAAACTAAAAAAAAAAATGAATTTCGTGGGCTACCACTGTGCATCATCCCGGTCTCGCTCCGTTACTATAGAACCGAGGCCGGGCTGAAGTGCGGGTTTCCAACGTATTATATTGCGAAATGATAAAAATTATAAACTTACCTTAAAATCAGAACTAGGTACAAATATTAAAATAACATAATAGTTCCGGAAAACCGCTCTACTCTAACGCACAGAAAATACATGTGTGTCTTCTTTATCACTGAACAGTTAATTTATTTCACCATAAGCACAATGTACCACAAAACCAATGCGTATTGTCCAGCCGAAATTACACGCGTCGTAATTATACACACAATTCCTTGAATTACTGGGAAAAAGATAATGCGCACACGCTCTCCACACACGAGATTGGCGGCCAATTACTCGTGTCAAACAAAGTTAACACCGAACCGAACTAAAAGTGCGTTTCACGAATGTTGGTACCATTGTTTTTCATTGAAGAAATGTTTACAAAAATCCATTCCATACGGCAACTTCGAATGAAGCAACGACAAGCTCTGGGGATTCCCCCCAAGTAATGTTTTATTATCCCGGTCGTTCTGACGGCATAGCATAGGGTAGATGTATTTTATATATGTATGAGTGTAATAGTTCCGATTGACGAATTGGCTGAGATCTAGACAATATGGACATCCACTTTCCTCAATTTGTGAATATTTCTATTAAGTAGGTAACTAAATAATAAAACAAAATTTTACAGAGGTATCAATCATGCTATTTTATTTCAATTCAAAACTAAATCTATAAACGGTATTTTTTCTTTTATTTTTTTGGCAATAAAAATACACTTTCTTGTCAAATAAACCTTTTGTCTTTATTAAATTGCTGTACTTACTAACATTTGACTGAGAGTTTAAAGGTTTGCAAATCCTCAATATCATTTATGGCTTACACACTGTGTGTACGTAATACCCATTGAGTTATAATGTACTACGTACTTACGTAATACCTACGTGTTTTACAAAACAATAAATTAACTATAAGTAACACTTTTGTGCGAGACTGTTTCAAAAAACAAAATGTTGTACTACATATTTAAGAAGGTTGGCACAATGTACTGTGAGCCCGCTTTTATGTAGTAATTAGAATTTGTTCGGTTAATCGCGTGATTTCTTTTCCTATCGTTTTTTTCTTATATCTAAGTAGTTAGAAGGTTTTTTCATCTGAAACTTTAAGGATAAACAATTTAATAAGGGTACTAATTATTAGTATAATCATAATTACAGTCACTTAATAATAACTCATGTATTGGAGCGTTACATTATATCGTATCCAGATTTTAATTAAAATCGAATAACTCTTTATGGAGTTGGAATATAAACATCGAATTTCACATGATGCTTTGAGTTCATGACAGGTACAAATCACCATAATTGGTAAGTTTCTAGGGTTTCTCATTGAAGCGCGAGGATCGATTTTAGGGTTTTTGAAAAAAAAATTCTAGTTTTCCAATGGTGTCGATTATAGAAAAAATAAAATTGCACAAATTAAGACCCGCCGTAGTAAAAAAAATCGTAGTTGTATGTCATGCCGTTAAAGAGATACAGCAATTTGCTAAACGTTACCGCAGCGGCATCTTGAATAACTCTGAAACCTCAAGACGCACAAATTCTATTTTTTGGGCACAATTAGGCACAAATTATATCTATCTAAGTAGCTAGTTTGTATCCAGCTACGACCGCTGGTAAAAAAACATGCCGCTGCAGTAACGTTACTCCAGCGGAATCTGTTTTTCGTGAATATCTTTGGATCGGCTGGACGCACAAATTCTAAATTTCGGGCACATTTACACGAGATTGGGTACTAATTCCTGTCAAGACGAAATCCTGAAAAGCGACAACATTCCGCTGCAGTAACGCACACATAAAAATGTTAAACAAAGAAAAATAAGGTTGATACGATTCAACCATTTTGATGAAATTTTGAATAACTAATAAATGACTGACATCCAATAAAACATAGAGATTGATATAATTAATGTATTTAAGTAAAATATTTATTTTACCTTTAATTTTATGGTTAAGTGAATATTTTTGATGACTTGTGTGCTGGTTGAGCTAACGTTTGTAGAAAACGCAAGAAATTCAGATTATCAAGCGAGCAATAGACATTCCATGATTTTTTACCAAAAATGAAATAATTTATTTAAAAAAGTGAACACATTGAACTAACACCTTTTCCTAATCATAGTATTATACAGTTGTTACAAGTTTTGCCGTACTTAGCGCTTTATACAAGTAATTAAGTAGCTTATTAGGAATCGACTGAAAGGCGACAATATTAATCTGGTCTCTTTTCCATTTCCTGGAAATAATTTTTCATGTAGTAGTAAGAGATTATATACCAGTTTATAATATATTTACTTAGAATTGAGGCGGCTTACATTGTTTCTTTTAAGTCTTCTTGTTTGTATAAGAAATGTATTATAAATAATAATATAAATATAATTTTAAGCATTACCCTGGTTACAAAAAAAAATCAGATAAATTTGTGTGAAACATGCGTTATATTATTTTTTTCTGATTTTATCGCACAATGTTGAAGAAATAACACAATGTTTTATAAACATTTACAGAATTTTTGAGGCAATAGAATAACAATCCCGTTCCTAACACGTTGTGCCAAATGTTATAAATGTTGTAAGCCGTGTACGATAGTCCCTCGTCTTCCATAGGCTTTATAAATTAATACGAGTTAAAAACTAGTGAGTGAATAATTTCACTAATGTATATCATTAAAACAACAAAGTCTTTGTACAATTACGTAATAAACATTTTTACAATATCTTAAAAATATAAAATACAGAATTTTAAAAGTTTAATAAATACTGAATGAACACAATTACTGATTTTCATTTTATTTTAATGTTCTTTTATTTTTAGCCGACTGCGTCAGAAGGAAGATTATTATAGATCAAATAACTGTTGTGATTTTTCAGTGATGGCATCAGTGCGTTTCAATATTTTCAAGCCCTCTGTAACAGAAATAAAGCATACAAAATAAAAAACCGGCCAAGTGTGAGTCGAACTCGCGCACGAAGGGTTCCGTACCATTATCTATATATATAAAAAAACTTTTTTACAAAAACAAAAACCGACTTCCAAAAAAAACACTACAAAGTGAAAAATAACTTTAATTTCGGAAGTCGGTGTCTTTGGATCTGTATTTTAGTTTTTTGCCACCGACTTCCGAAATTAAAGTTATTTTTCACTTTGTAGTGTTTTTTTTGGAAGTCGGTTTTTGTTTTTGTAAAAAAGTTTTTATTTTTCACTTTTTAGTGGTTCAGTTTGTAATTTATCTAAGTTACAATAACCCAATGTCAACTGCTCATCACGTTTTACAAAATGTTGCTTTTCCCGATGCAGGGACGTTAATTGTTGAGGAGTTCTCCTAGTAAGAACCAGGAGAAATGGAGCTCATGGTGAAGTCACCATTACCATTATTTTGACGAGCATAAACCATATTAAAGTAATCGAATCGCAACCTAACCTGTTATATACTTAGATATAATTGAGTATTTCCGATGGCCCTCTGTGGTCTTCATCATCAGTTCCAGTTCACCGAATGGTACTTTCCGAGAGCAAATGCACGAGTTACTATAAAAAATACCGAAATCGATATAGGTGTGCCCATAAAATTTGAGGGTTTCCCTCGATTTCCATGGGATCCCATCATCAGATCCTGACTTGATGATCATGGGACCACTTGGGACGTATACCCTTTCGAACAAAAAAAGAAAAATCTAAATCGGTCTAGCCATTTTCGAGTAATCGGGGAACATACATAAAAAAAAAAAAAAAAAAAAAAAAAAAAAAAAAAGGTTCCGACGAATTGAGAACCTCCTTTTGGAAGTCGGTTAAAAATGAATCCCTATTTCCCTTGGTCATCGCATCACGCGTAAACGGATGGAACAATTTCGCTAATTCTTTTTTTGTTGTGTTTATTATTGTCAGGAGAAGGTTCTTATGAAAGAAAAAATTAAGAAAATTTCGCAGAAAATTGGAAAATTTCAGAAAACTTAACGACTATTTTAACTTCACGCGTTTACATTAGAATATTCATAGCTAGGACAGGACAACGTCTGTCGGGTCAGCTAGTCTATAATAAAAACCGGCCAAGTGCGTGTCGGGCCACGCGCAGTAATAGGGTTCCGTAGTGCACGCCGCCGCCCGTCGTTATTCGAGCGTAAATATTATTAATATAGAAATCATTATTAATAAGAATGTTATGATTACTACCTGTTTTACACAACTAACAACGTTACATTTAAGTAATTTTTAATGGAATTTGTACGAGATTTTTACTGTCCCAAGTACATTTTACAAGTTGGTTGATTATTACTCGTGAACTTGAAAAGCTGTGATAGTTTTCCTTTTAACTTCGCTATATTATGTACTACTACCGTGAATTTTTCACCCTTCCAAAACTATCCGTTTAGCTGGCGGGCGGGGGGCGGGGACAGTTTACTCAAAATTAAAAAATTAGCACTTTATAGCTTAATA
Organism: Cosmia trapezina; assembly: GCA_905163495.3. NCBI lineage: Eukaryota > Metazoa > Arthropoda > Insecta > Lepidoptera > Noctuidae > Cosmia > Cosmia trapezina. The sequence continues at coordinate 9,622,886 of LR991024.1, forward strand.
TTTCAGAAACGGATAGATATCCGTATCCTTAATCGAAAAACTGTTTTCACAAACCCGCAATATTTTTGAAAGACCTATGCAACAGCACCCCACACTATGGGGTAGACGAGAAAAAAAAACATCCCCACTTTACGAGTAGGTACAGAAGGTACCCTAAAAAAAAATATTTTACCACTTTGTCGCCGTGCCAAATTCTAGCTTTCTAGTACTAAGAGTCTCTGAGCTAAGCTGCGGACGGACAGACAGACATACAGACGAACGGACATAGCGAAACTATAAGGGTTCCTTGTTGACTACGAAACCCTAAAAACGGCAAAAAAAATCACGTTTGTTGTATGGGAGCCCCCTTAAATATTTATTTTATTCTGTTTTTTAGTATTTGTTGTTATAGCTGCAACAGAAATACATCACCTGTGAAAATTTCAACTGTCTAACTATCACGTTTCATGAGACACACAGTGCAGCCTGGTGACAACCGGACAGACAGACAGACTGACAGCGGAGTCTCAGTAATAGGGTCCGGTTTTACCCTTTGGGCACGGAACCCTAAAAATGAGTTAGCCTTATGCCGCGGCCACACTATACGGACATCGCCGTTGATTATCGCGATGAAGGGCGATAACCGTAGGTGTAGCCACCACTTACGCCGATAATTTGACCGAATCTTGACCAAAGTTAACTATCGCGATGTTTGACGACACGGTTGGCGTAGTGATTGAGCGATTGACTGCTGCGCAGCATGTCGCGGGTTCGATTCCCGCACGGAACAAATATTTGTACGACCTACAAGTATTTGTTCCGAGTCTGGGTGTTTTTCTATCTATAATATGTATGTATTTACAAACAAAAATGTATATAAGTAGTTTATCAGCCATCTCGTTACCATAACACAAGCATTAGGTTGCTTAGCTTGGGACTAGATGGCGTTGTGTGAAATTTCCAAGGATATTTATTTATTATTTATGTTAAAAGTGTTTATGGGTCAATGCCCATGCCGTTGACGTATAGTGTGGCCCCGGCATTACAGTAGTCGCATAATTATGATGTATAACATCTGACATCCGGTGATACCGCGCGCGCTCATTGGTTAAATTAAATAGCGCGCGCATTTCCCGGCTTCCTGTTACACACTTCCGTCCCTTTTCATGATATCACTCCCACAGATTGCAGGAAAGCGAGAGGAAAGGATTTTCAATAAGATAAGTAGTTGCTTTGATATTGACGAAGTCGGGAGTCATTCAGAGGGTCATTTTCAGACCAGCACTAGTAACTTTATGTCCTTAACAGCCGGCCTTATGTTACTCGGGATATTAAATCCTTCCGTTTGAAGGCCCAAGGCACATTAATCTAATATTACTAAGTATGTCCCCTGACGTAAGAAGTCACGGTGGCTGACTGAAGTGACCTTTTACGTAATTATATTTTTAAAGCAACGTACTCATGTATGAGGTTGTGGGTTCAAATTCGGCTTGTGTGTGACTTTTTCAATACGGTATTTTACTCTAAAAGTACGAGAAAAAATCTAAAAATATATTATTTAGATAGCTTAGACAAAAAGCAGTCGGAAAATGTTAGGTTTAGTTTGTAAAATAACAATATAAATTTTATAATTCAATTCAAGTTTTCAGTTTTTTTAATCTGTTTTCTAATACCATGAAAATAGCCGCCATGTTATTACGACATACCGCTGTGTAAATTAAAAAGTGTCAATGAAATTTGAAAATGTAAAAAGATAGTGGGCAACCATGTATGGAAGTTGGTCCAAGCGTCGCCAAGGTTGAATCATATACCAAATGAAAGGTTACAATGTACTGTTCAAACATGCAGAAGGGCATCAAAATCTGTTCGAGAGATTTCGAGAAATAATAGCTTATTTTTGCCTCAGAAGATACTACGGATTTTTTATTTTGCTTCATTTTCGAGTATTATTGGTTATAGTTTTTTCTTGTTAATTATAGTAAAAAATCATTACTTACTTCATCCTTATAATCATCATTTTTCATCATCATCATCGTCATCATCCAGTAATGATAGATGATTATTAGTTTGCTACATTGTCGGTATATTATTTGTTATAGGTAGGTATTACGTATACTATAGTTAAAAATCTTCGCATCATATTTTTATAATCATTGTTGATCATCATCATCTTTGAGTAAAAAGCAGTTGTAAGTTTATTTTTGCCTTTGAAGTTTTATAGATTACTTATTTTATTTAACGACATTATTGGATATGTTTATTATTATTTTTAGTATTTATAGTTAAAAATAATCATAAATCATATTTTATTATCATTTCGTTTATTCATTTTTATCCTTATAAAATACATTTTTAAATATTTCTTAAAAATATATAAAAAGACATTTAAAAATATAAAAAAATAGTAGCCCACCGGTATCGGGAACAGGGTCCAAGCTTCCGGCAGTCAGGCTCCAGAGAGGGTAACCTCCTAACAATGCACGCCGTGTCCTTACGTACCGCTCTCTGAATCAGGCCCTTAATCCAGCTGCCCAACGAGAGCCTCCTTAGGTATTAGTCGAGGCTCTTGGCAATTAAGCCATTGGCTGATACGACTATCGGCACAATTATTGCAGAGTCCACATCCCACATGTCGACAACCTCGCGAGACAAGTCAAGATACTTGGTTTTTTATCTTTCTCGGCTTTCACAAGGTTCCCGTCATACGGAACCGTTATGTCAATAATCATTGCGCGCCGTTCTATTCGGTCCACCACCACTATATCAGGTTTATTGGCAACAATAGTCCTGTCAGTGATGATGGATCGATCCCAGTACAATGAGATATTTTTTTTTTCGATAACTGGGTCTTGATGTAATTTTTGTTGATTATTTCTGAAAAACTGTGCTATTTAGAGACACCGTTTTATTTTCCCTGTAATCTATACTTGAACTTCTATCACATGGAATAATTTCAGATTTTTCTCTATGCAAACTTCGGAGATTAGGGACGGGAACGGTATTTTAACCGCCTTCAAAAAAAGGAGGAGGTTCTCAATTCGGTTGTATGTTTTTTTTTTTTTTTTTGTATGTTTGTTACCTCAGTACTCCGTCATTTATTTATGAACCGATTCGGAAAATTCTTTTTTTATTTGAAAGGGTATACTTCCAGTTTGGTCCCATACTTATCAAAATCCAGTTCTGAACTTTTTACAAAAAAAAACAACCGACTCCCAAAAAAAAAAACACTACAAAGTGAAAAATAACTTTAATTTTTTTCGGAAGTCGGTGGCAAAAAAAAACGAAATTAAATAAAAAACCAAAGACACCGACTTCCGAAAAAAATTAAAGTTATTTTTCACTTTGTAGTGTTTTTTTTTTTTTGGGAGTCGGTTGTTTTTTTTTAACATTTTTCATCAAAAGTCGAAAGCTTATACTGCCAAAAAAAATAAAAAAAAATGTTTGAGAATGTGCAAACAGCGCTCTTTCATATGATACCCCACATGCCCTAGTAGTATAACTAAATAACCCTAAAAATCAGATCTGACGAACAACAGAGCCGAGCGCACATTTTTTTTTTTTGTGTAAGTATGTCGTCTCGTAGTTGACTATTGAGGTCCAGACTACTTAACTGGATTATCCTGTGGATGCTTTAAGCGAACTTAAAGCCTCCGGCCAGGGGCCGAGCGCACAGTACAGTAGGCTTCGGCCCCTCGTACCCCTTCCAAAGGTCCGGGACCCCAGGGTCCCGAGATATATCAAAGCCATTGACAGTGAAACAAAATAATAAAAATCAGTAATAACTTCTAAGACAAAAATAATCTTATCATTTCTCGAAATCTCTCGGACAGGTTTTAATGCCCTTCTGCATGTTTGAACAGTACATTGTACTTTTTCATTTGGTATTTTATTCATACTTGGCGACGCTTGGACCACATTTGCCCACTATCTTTTAAATGCATTTTGTGATAAGTGCCATAATCGATTGGATAAAAATTTCATGATTTTTTAGTGGCTTATTTGCACTACTTATAGAATCTTTTTTCAAAAATGCGTGTAATACCCTTACCCTTGCCCTACCCTATTCATATGTACTAGTTAATATACGTCTGAAATCGCCAATCCGCCTTGACCAAGCGGGGTGATCAATGCCCTTGCCTTCTCTGTATAAGAAGAGGCCTTTGTCCTCCTTACAGGTTGGTATTATAACGTACTTCTTGAATATATGTTTAAAGAGTTGTATGTACCTTTCCCGCGTCCCTTGCGACGCAGCCCTGCGATTCTCTCCGCGTCACTTTCTTCCTCTCTCTCTTTATCCCTCTTAACTGATTCGTCGTGAGCTTGTTTTAATAATGACTCTTCTAAAAATGACATTTCTGAAAACAAAAGAGTTAATCTATACTAATATTATAAAGAGTTAAAATTTGTTTGTAAGTTTGTATGTAGGGGGTAATCTTCGGAACAACACAAGTACTCATCCGATTCCGAAAATTCTTTCACTAATGGGAAGCTACAATATTGCAGTGTCATAGGATATATTTTATGTAACTCTTTAAACGTCGATTGACACCCAGGTGTGCAGATAACAATAAAAAATCTATTGTGTCTGCTAATTGGTGTGCGACGGATTAATAAATTTCACGCGGACGAAGTCGCGGGCAGAAGATAGTTCATTATAATTTTATTTTAATTTTTGCCCTAGGAGGATTAATAATGGTGATGTTAAACTTTTTAAACTATCGCGATTTGTACACATTATAAAACAATATCGAAATCGGCGGTCGAAACGTCGGGAAACAGGTAAGTACCTGTTTACCTCGTAAAAAATAATATCGCGATAAGACCCGTTCTCGATATTGTTTTATAATGGTGATGTTCTTTAGAAAGGTCAGGTGCGTAGTACTCGCAACCGGCGTGCGTATATGATCAGATTTATGAACGTAAACGAGGCAAAAGAAGGATCGAGATGAGCGAGGATGTATAGATCGTAGCAGGTGGTGTTCTGTAGTTTCTGCCTACCCCCATGGCAAGAAGGCGTGAGTTTATGTGTGTATGTATGTAATAATTTAAACAATGCGTAACTGGCTCATTGGTCTAGTGTTCCCAACGCGACTGCCGAGGATGTGGTCGATGTCAGCATCGACTGGGTTTCGATCCCCGATTCGGAAAATGAAAAACCCAATATCATTGGGTTTTTCATTTTCTCAGCAGTTAAAATGTTATAACTTTACATCATGCCTGTATTCCCCGAGAGTTTGGCGTGTGTTGCGACGCAGCCCGGCCACAGTCGATTTCGTAATTTATAGACGTATCAATTAAATGTTCTTAAATTGTTCTTTCAGTACCAATGAATAGATTAAATGTACCACAAATATATCTTGTTAAAAAAGCACTTGTTTGTGGCCGGGCAGTACCGTATACGTTGCAGCCCGGCCACGTGTATATTTTCTGGTAGGATGCTCAGAATGTTCTAAAATATAAACCAAATAAATGTTCCTTTTGCGTTCTTTATTTTTTTCAATGAAATATACCAAGAAAAACGCTTATTTAAACAAGAAATGATTTCAAATAAGAATTTTCACTAAGCGCCTGTAGAACTAAAATAGCACGTCTGCTTATTTGTACAAAGGACAATGGGTGGATTTGGTCCAAATGTCCACCACTAACGAGACCTATGTAACTAAATAGTCCGCTAAATATAGAGTAACTTTCATTATGAAAGCAAAAAAAATATGCTGTCAGTAAAAAGTTATAATAAAAAAATTTTTTCATTGATTTTTTCATTCTTAGCTCGTGGCTAAGTAATAACAACCGCACGGGTCGATCTGTCAGGTTAAACTACGCTTGCCGGGGTTGGTCCGTAGATCGGTGACCATCTTTACATACCGAGACACCTCCGTGCCTCGGAAAGCTCTTTAAGTCGTTGCTCTCAGCTGTCATTCGTGGATCTTTGACAGTCGTTACGGGTTGTCAGAAGCCCGAAAGTCTGACAACCAGTCTTACCAACAGGTCTCGTATTACCCAGTTACTGAGCTGTGGAGATCAGATAGGCAGTCGCTCCATGTAAAATACAGATATTCAGCTGCATCCGGTTAGACTGGAAGCCGACCCCAACATAGTTGGGAAAAGGCTAGGCAGATTTTTTTTCAATCAATTACTTTTCTATTCGTCACTGTCACCACCACGGGACCACCCGGTCGATTCTGTAAAAATCTCACCGTGAATTAGGTGAAGTGAGTTTGTTTTTGCTAGAAATTGACACTATTGACAGCTTACTACCGGTCACGTCACCTAATTTTTCACGGTGAGATGGTTACAGAATCGCACTGCAGGGTCAAAACCCTAAAAATACCATAAAAATCGTGCTATCGCTCAAAAGCGATAGCACGATTTTTCGCCTCTTTTGCACCTACAGAACACAACCGTACGAATCGTGCGCGCGCTATCAGCTGTTAGTCACTTGACTCCGTTATTCTGCCTCATGTTACATGAAGACACCCGTATCGACGTAGGGCAGAGCACCCACCCGACTCGCGACCGCACTTCGTTGACGGAGGCGCCACCGCCTGCCGCGGCGTGGAGCCCCCATGGATGCGGGGCTGCATCAATTGGGTACCCCAGTTGTATTAAAATTAACTTTGCTACAACTTTGCAATTCAAACGATACATTACTTAAGAATAATACAAAAAGTCTTTCATATACCCGGACGAGTTCGAACCATCGAATCATTGGTTATACAATGATTACCGCGAGCTCTTACCAACTAAGCTAGTTATAGTTAGATAGTTATCAACTCAATGAATTATTATCAATCTACTTGGCGTTATAACTCTGTCTATGAAATCGTAATGATTGAATAGTTTGTTATTAGAGTGTAGTTAGGCATACATTTTACTAATCTATAATGAAGTTGCCGTCCGATGAGTCTAGTTTTGCTTCACCTGTCGCATTTGTCTAGGAACCCGTTTGTCTCATTTGGCAAAATATGTCTATTATATCTTTGTAGTTTTGTTACATAATATCAATAATAAATATCATTAAATGCTTATTAAAGTATTTTATTTCTTTAATTTTAAAATTCTTTATAAATATTCTTTATTATTCGCTTTCATAATGAAAGTTACTCTATATTTATATTTAGCGAACTATTTAGTTACATAGCTCTCGTTAGTGGTGGACATTTGGACCAAATCCACCGATTGTCCTTTGTACAAATAAGCAGACGTGCTATTTTAGTTCTACAGGCGCTTAGTGAAAATTCTTATTTGAAATCATTTCTTGTTTAAATAAGCGTTTTTCTTGGTATATTTCATTGAAAAAAATAAAGAACGCAAAAGGAACATTTATTTGGTTTATATTTTAGAACATTCTGAGCATCCTACCAGAAAATATACACGTGGCCGGGCTGCAACGTATACGGTACTGCCCGGCCACAAACAAATGCTTTTTTAACAAGATATATTTGTGGTACATTTAATCTATTCATTGGTACTCCAAGAACAATTTAAGAACATTTAATTGATACGTCTATAAATTACGAAATCGACTGTGGCCGGGCTGCGTCGCAACACACGAGTTTGGCAGAGGTGACCTATAGTACCTACACCCACATTTCGCCAGTCTGTTATGTTTAAATCCCGTGTAATAGGGGGCGAGTCTCTTACCATCAAAATCATTAAGGCCGTGCGCTGCGTTAGGCGGGCGCACGGCGCGGGCGCCCGCGTGGCGTGCTGTTTTCATGCAATCTGCGCTGCGCGCGCAGCGCAGCACACATGAAACAGTACGACGCGCGGGCGGCCGCGGCGTGCGCCCGCCTAACGCAGCGCACGGCCTTAATACCCCCACAACTGCTGTACCGTTGCATGCACCCTATTTTGCGTGCGTTAGACGCGTGCCACACAGAAGAGACGTGAGACGAGGACGGGACGCAGACGCAGCGTCCTTTTCACATATCTTCATTATTCTTCATACAAAATGTATTAATGATTCGACTGCCGGAAACGCGGATCTACGCGAGCCACAAATGAACACTGAATTTTCAACGCTCTGCTTAGCGCCGAGAGTTGAAAATCCAACAGTGTGTTTTTTCGACGCGTCGGAATGCACTCTGTTGTTGTTAGGTTGGATTCTCAAAGCTCAGCTCAACAACGAGAGTTGAAAATCCAGTACGCGCTAAAATCCCGCCGCGATATTTTTACGTCCGTGCGAACGTCGGCTTACATTTCGAGCTGCCGTAAACAGCGATTTTTTCACACCAAAAATAAAGTAGCAATAATAATTTTTGTTCACTGTTACTTAGTTTGATGTACAGAATGCTTAGATAACGGCTATGCATAGGTCATTTTACACGCTGTATGTTATTTACGTTTGTAAAATTACTTGAGAGCCTGGGATCCATCGCTATCCAGGGCGCGGTGAAGAGGCTGCCGGCGGTCGGCCGGGAGTTGGGATCAGGCTCGATCAGTTTAGTTACTTGCTGCTTGCATTCCGGCGATAGTTGGTTGACTACAGTTGTACGAAAACGCCACTTCCGTATTATCTGGTAGATAAATGTGCAGGGTTAATCTAAGATACCTATCCGGTTTATACGGCTAATATGATAACGATGAGTTGAAAAGTTAAGAAGCGAATCCTTACACTCGAGGAGGTCGCATCGAGGCCTTGCTGAAGGACTAACTTCTTAAGGCGAGTAGAGCTGCTAACCGGCAGGGCCACCATTGAAAAATTTGAAAGTCTGGAGATATGGAACATTTTCGTTTTAGGCGTTAACTGCTACAGCTTCGAACTTAGGTTTGGTGTTGATTTTTTGATACAAAAAATTCTACATGACATGTGTGCATAGGAAATTTCAAAATGTTCCATGCGCTGTTAGCAGATATATATCTAATATAGCTATATAATCAAAACCAGCTACTAACGGTGAGCATACTCAGGTAGCTGATTCTGATTTGGATGATAGTTACGCACGGCTACAGATCAAGCTATATACATTTCCAGTAGGTATTAGTTCAGTTAAATAGTGTTTTTACTAGGAAAGTTTTGGTGTAGTTCTCATTTCTTTCATTCCATATGTATTTTGGGGTGCTGAATTCCAATCTGAGGTTTGCGGACAAAATTTCGTGACGCAACAATGAAAAAATCTCAAAAAAAGCGAAAATTTCTGCTTTTTTCCCGTTTTTTGCTTAAAACGCGAAAACTATTAATTTTTAATAATGGTCTGTTAACAGAAATTAAAGTACTTAAAATTCTCTGCAAATATCACTATTTTTTTTTTTTCAGACGAACTATTTGGTTACAGGTGCGAGTTGAAAATTGGCGATTTTCAGCAGTCTCTGCAAAACCCACTATTTACATTCCAAAACTTTATTTTTTATTAGAATGCTGTCATTTGATAAATTTCTCCTAGTTTTCTGCACAAGTAATTGAAAAGAAAAAAAAACGTCAAAATTATACAAATTCAGTATCAAAAATGTAGGACTCTAACAAAATAAAACTTAAAATATCGTTACTTATGTATGATCATAATTATAATTATTATTAATATTACAAATTGTAATATGCAAAAATTATATGAGCCGTTGTCTTTTAGAAGGCTGAGGTTCTTCGGTGGCGATGCGGGTCCTGGTACATATTCTGCTTGTTCTGGAAAATAAAAGAGGTGGTGTCATTTCTCAAGGAGAGATTAGGATTGCAAAATAGATTGTGAGATTAAACATGCCTTCCGCATCGTGCTGAGGTTCTTCGATGTCATCGGCTCCTGGCTCAGGGTCTGATTGCTCCATCGCCAGACTCGGGGATCGTTCTCCTGGAAAATAAAAGAGGTGATCATATAGGTGAGATCATATATCAAAGAGGTAGGTAAATAGGTAAATATGTGTGATCATATATCAAAGAGGTAGGTAAATAGGTAAATACTCGTATGTGTGATCATATATCAAAGAGAGATGAATGACTACAAAATAACTTGTGAGATTCGACATACCTCTGTTTCTTTTTTCAGTCTCTTCTACGTCTATGTCAGAGCTGTCTTCCGGGGGCTCAACGTTGTCACACAGTCCTTCGCATGATGTGCAGATTGGGGAACAATGGAGGCCCGCCTTCCTGCATCCACAATGGCGTTGGCAGCCCTTTTTACATTTACATGAAATGTACCGGAGTATTGAGTTTGGTGCAGGGTCCAAAGTGGTTGGCACTGGCACGAGACCACTACTAGTTTTTTCCACCCCCACTCACTTGGGTCTTTTTGTTGCTCGTCAGGTGTGCCTAGACCTGATAACCACTGCTGCACCTGATAGTAAACTCTCAGTGAATGTTCTCGTGCAGCAGCTTCGGTAAGGGATAATGAGGCAATGACATCCTTCCTCTTCTTGGTCGACTAGATAAATTGCGATTTTTTTTTGCGATTTTTTCAATGTTGCGTCACAAAATTTTGTCCGCAAACCTCAGATTCGGATTCAGCACCCCAAAATACATATAGAATGAAAGAAATCAGAACTACCCCACAACTTTCCCACTAGGAGTCGTTTAGAGTACAAATTGACTGAATTATAAGCTGATCTCGCATTTTAAAGATAAAGATAAAGATTTTTTATTTGACCAAAACATGAGTAAACATGAGTATGAGTGTGTGTGTTGTGAGTGAGTGAGTGAGTGAGTGAGTGTGTGTGTGTGTGTGTTTGACACATGGCATGCAAGACGTTACAAAAAAAAATATATCTGTCATGTTTTGCCTCATCGGCATACAAATATAAATAGGTACCTAAGTTATTTATTACATAGGTACATACATCAAATAATTACTAATCATTAATCCATTGTGTAGGATTTCCTTACATTGAGAGGTCAGTGTAAACTGGAAATGTATAGCTTGATGTGTAGCCGTGTGTAACTCTTCCTCTTTCACCCAAGCAAAGTCGGTCATCACAATATTCATAATCAAGACAGTCAGTCGCAATTTAGGTTGCTATGACTACTACGTATGTTACCCTAGAACCTGTTCTTAATTTTTGCAAAGCTTTTTTTATTCATCAGTGGGTTGTAGGTACTTACCTGTTTTTCATAGAGTTTCTTAACGGATGTCTCATTAAATGGTAATGCTTTATTGAGCATCGTGTAGAGGATAACGCCAATTGACCACATATCCGCGGCCTTGGGCAAGTACGGCACGCCTTTCAGTACTTCAGGAGCTGCGTAGGATAGAGACCCGCAGTAAGTCTGGCTCAGAATGTCGTGCCCGCGCGAAAACACGTTCCGAGCGAAACCGAAATCAGTAACCTTGACGTTATAATTTGATGTAATCAGTATATTTTCACATTTCATATCTCTATGCGCTATATTCATAGTGTGTAAGTAGTTAATCCCCGATAAAATCTGCCTCATCCATAGCCTGCACTGGTTCTCCGGTACGGCGCCGTTTTGTGTTAAAAAATCCAATAAATCACCGTTTTCTGCGAAACGTAGAAAAATGAAGTATTTAGCGCGCCGTTGGAAAATATTTGACACGTTTACTATGTGGGGGTGGTTGATACGTATTAAAACGTCTAGTTCTCGAGGTAAGAACTTGGTGAGGTAGTCTCGCGGAGCTGCGGCTGTGTCTATCACTTTACAGGCCAACACAGCATGCCGTGTCTCGTCGACCATGTGTAGCGCTTTGTAAACCTGCAAAGAGGATAATTTAACTTTTGAAAAGTTGTTTCGCAAGATTACTTGGTTCATAATATTGATTCGTTTCATTATTTACCTTAGCATAGGAACCTTCTCCAATCATTTTCTCTAGTATAAATCCTTTTTCTTGTAATACCATAAGATCGGATCGTGTATTGCTTAGGTTTACCTGCTCGGTAGCAGTACCCATTTATGTCATTCTCCTGATTCTCGAGTTATTCCTTCATTTTTACTTTTAACGGGAGCATACTGGTATAAAGTTGTGGTGGAAAACTATAGTCTATAAATATTCATTTTTAATTGTTTTAAGACTGTGAATGTTGAAATAATGTTTACCTAATGTTTAGGTGTGACATTTGTATTTTTATGTCATTAGCAGGCTACAGTACCAGTATTTGAATGACAGCTCATTATGAAACCTACTTGATAGAGGCGCCTTGCTCGTATAATATAAAACCTTGTGATGTGTTACTCGATAACCCAACCAGCAATCCCCCGATTAAGAATCTAATTAAGAAATAGCACCAATGTGACTTTTCAAACTTGTGAATTCTGTAGGTAGGTATAATAAATGATGGTAAACCACCCAGTACCTACTTCTGCATGTTATAGTCATTTATGCAACTGACGTATAAAAGCCGAGTGTGATAATAGTATCACATGAGTGTTTTAATACCTAATTATGTACAGTTGCATACAAGACTTTATCTACATCCATGTTATCAATCCTAAAAGGTTCTGAAACAGTTTTTTGCAATACTAATACTCGTATCGAACATGGCGGCCGGCGTCATAGTATACGACGTGAATTCGAATAAATTATTTTTTTAAATTACGGCGCTGTTGTAGTGAAACGCGCGTTCATTACAATGTTCTTTTTTTGAAAACGAGTTGCATTATGAAATTCAGTACAACATTAAAGCACCCGTTTGGATGCTATTATGGTTACCATGGTTACTATAACACTGGCTGTTTTAATGTTGGCAATAAGCTAACTGTTTCAGAAACTTTTATAGAGAATTTATAGCATGGGTGTAGATAAAATTCTTTAGAGAATGTAGTGTAATGATAGGGGAGCCCAGAGGGTTATTGAGCAAGCATATGCAGTGCGAAAAGTTGATAGCTGAGTAGGTGCGGCATTTGTAGAGGACACCGAATTTATATTAGGTCTTTACCTATGAAATTGCCGTTCTGCAGTACTGGCCATTTCAAATCAAAATAATTTTTGTTTGGCTAAGAATTCTAATTTCAAATTAATTTTATTTTAAAAACATAGATTTTTTTTTCCAAAAGTAATCATTTGTTTATTGATTAGTGTTACATTTTCATCGCATTTCAATCTTTTTCGTCATCATGGATACGTTAAAAATTCGAGTAATTATGGAATATGAGTACCGTCGTGGCAGCAACGCGGCACAAGCGGCACGCAACATCAACGACGTTTACGGAGCTAACACTACAAACCAACGCACCACCTGTTATTGGTTTACTCGCTTCCGTTCTGGAAATTGCGACCTGAAAAATGAACCTCGCGGTCGTCCGAAGACTTTGGTCGACAATTACGAATTAAAGGCGATTGTGGAAGCTGATGATACACAATCTACGGCTGAATTAGCAGCAGCTTTCGACGTTAGCGTCAAAACAATATTGGTCCATTTGCGTCAAATTGGCAAGGTAAAAAAGCTTGACAAATGGGTGCCCCACGAACTCAATGATCGCCAGCGCGAAGTACGCGTCAACACGTGCCTTGCACTGCTCAACAGACACACAAATGAAGGAATTTTGAACCGCATTGTTACCTGCGATGAAAAATGGATTCTGTTTGATAACCGCAAGCGCTCAGCAAGTTGGTTGGTTGGCATTGTTTAGGTGCTGAACCAGGATAAGTTGGTTGGATCCTGGTTCAGCACCTAAACAATGCCCTAAACGAAAACTTACCCCTAGAAAAGTGATGGTCACTGTTTGGTGGTCTAGCGCCGGTGTGATTCATCACAGCTTCTTACCAAACGGGGTGAGCATTACTGCAGATGTGTACTGTGAAGAACTGAACACAATGATGGAGAAGCTGGCACATCTCCAACCAGCATTGGTCAATCGCTCGTCTCCGCTGCTCCTGCACGACAACGCGCGACCTCATACTGCACAGCAGACGGTCTCCAAGTTGCAAGAACTGGGGTTGGAAGCTCTCCGTCATCCGCCCTACTCACCAGACCTTGCGCCTACAGACTACTACTTTTTCCAGAATTTGGATAACTTCTTGGCGGGAAAAAAATTCAATACCCGAGAGGCAGTACAAAATGCCTTTGAAGAATTTGTTGCCTCCCGACCAGCTGATTTCTTTAAGAAGGGCATCAATAAACTGCCACTGCGTTGGCAAAGATGCATTGATTGCATGGGTGATTACTTCGATTAATACAAATAAAAAATACATGAAAAAAATTCGTTTAAATTTTTTCATACAAAACGGCAATTTCATAGGTAAAGACCTATTATTTAAAAAGTTTCGGATAGGAGCCCCTTGACCAGGAATCCACTTTCAGATATTGAAAATGGGCCAAAAATTAAACGATCTTCAGAGCCGTTGATTTTCATATGATCGTGTGCGGCCTAACCCATATAAGGACTTAAATCTGAAAATCTGATGAAGAAATTGTGGCCTTTCTATAAATCTCTGCACTACTGCTTCAGTGCAAACGACCACATCACTTATATTCTAGTTACATAGAAACGGTTACTAACTTAAAATAATTTTATTTTGTTAAAAATGCTTTCCTTTACTTTGCCGTGTATTATCACTTCCCAGAATTTGATCCTTATTAGTGACACTGTCGGACGGTGCCATAATACAACAGGTTGTGTTTTTTTTGCAAAATCTACAATTTCAATTCCTAGCTAGAGAAATTATTTTTTCAAAAATCTAATGCTACAGTAAGTTTCGGATTTGGCCATCCATGCTGATTTGAAACATTCAATCTATATAAACGTGCCGCCGCAATTACGACCTTAATTAAAGATACAGGTAGGGCTAGTGTATTAGAGATAAATTTATTAATAAATTGAAAGAAAAAATTCAAAGAAATCAGATAATAAATTAATAACCAAAATTAGGATCACTATGCAAAGGACTCATTCATGAAGCTATTGTTCTATGTCAGGTGGACAAAAAAGAGAAAAAGGCGGTTGACCGACGCTTTTTTTTTGTTCATCGTTTGTCTATTGTTCTGTGATTAGCTCCATGAATGATTTTTTTGCAAAACCCCCAGAAAAAAACCCGAGTGGCGTAACCTTTTTTTCTCGTGCGTTTTAATTTCATCTCTGCGCTACAGGTTGCTCCAAGATGCTCATTAATTTCATGTTTGATATTTTCAAATTTCTGAATACCGACAAATCTTCACAAAAGGGTCAGCTTCAAATTCAATTAGCAATCAAAGCTATTCGATTCGATCATTTAGAGATAAATGCAAGATTATGACCACTTTTGGGTACTTTCCTAAATCAATGAAACGTTATATTTCCCAAAAGGCTCCATCAATCCGTCAGATATTTATATATTCACTATCAGCACATGTAACACATAAAAACTTTCATTAGGGCGAATGAAAGTTTTTATGTGTTACATGTGTGTGTGTGTGTGTGAATATCCTTTTAAAAATTGTCCAAATCTGAGTTTTCAAAGTCGTCAGATTTAGGGAAAGCCCACAATTTCTCCATCAGATTTGCGGATTTAAGTCATTATAGGCCGAACACTATCATATGAAAATCAACGGCTTTGAAGATCGTTTCATTTTTGGACTATCAAAGTGGACTCCTGGACAAGGGGCTCGCTCCTATCTGAAACTTTTCAAATATATATTCGGTGTCCTCTGCAAATACTGCACCTACTCATTTATAACCTTTTCGCCCTGC
This sequence comes from Cosmia trapezina, assembly GCA_905163495.3. Lineage (NCBI taxonomy): Eukaryota > Metazoa > Arthropoda > Insecta > Lepidoptera > Noctuidae > Cosmia > Cosmia trapezina. Next base: position 9,638,415 of record LR991024.1, read on the forward strand.
ATATGCGTGCTCAAAAACCCTCTGGGTTCCCCAACCATAAGTATTGTAATAAAAGTTTTTACCAGGAGCTTACTGATCCGTTTACATCAAGCTTCCTAATTGATGTGTCAGGCATGGAGGAAACATCCTTAATTGGTTCTTCTGGGTTCTGCAGTTTCTTTTTTAGCAGTATTCTTTCATCCTTAGCCTTTTTATAAGCCGTTGTTTCTTGAGGTGTCCATTCTGTTGTATGAATAAAAGTTAAATATCTGGTGGTTGAAGCGACATAAACCCTTCGACATAGCATGAATTTGTTTGATCAACTTTAGAACAGGGAGTCTGATGTAGATTGATGAAGTGTTTTCCATATTTCACCGCAGTGGCGCGCCATGCTCGTGTTGATACTCACCGACAACCCAGTGTGGAAAATTGAAATCAGAAACAACAAGTGTTTCATTAAATTAGTCTTAAATAAATAACATCATAATATTACCTAATAATCTTGAGTCCATAGCTATCCATTCGCTGTTGATAATACTGTCAATTTTTATTCTGTTCTTATAGTGTGGCTCTAACATAAGCGTTACCAAACGCTTACAATTTTCTGAAAGAGAATCTATATATCGCGAGCGAAATTTCCAATTTCTACTCATTTGTGCTTGAAACAACTGTTTGATATGCTTATCTTCGAAGGGCATTGCTCTGTTGAGCATCACATAGACCACAATACCCAGCGACCACACGTCTGTTGGCTTAGGGAAGTACGGCGCACCTTGCAATATTTCTGGAGCAGTGTAAGACAAAGAGCCACAAAACGTTTCACTTTGAATATCTTTCATAGATTTATCGACACAAGTACGAGCAAAGCCAAAGTCAGACAACTTAGCGTTTTGGTTGGCAGTAAGGAGAACATTTTCACACTTTATATCCCGATGAGCTATTTCGAGTTCGTGCATGTACTGAACAGCTAAAGCCAGCTGCCTTGCCCAAATCCGCGCCTGGTCCTCTTGTACGGCGCCCTTTTGAAGAATATATTCCAACAAGTCTCCGTGCTCCATAAAGCGCATGAAAATGAAATATTTATACCTTCTTTGAAATATGCTATGGGTGTGTACGAGGTGGGGGTGGTTTAATTTGATCAACATATCTATTTCTCTCGGCAGAAACTTCCTTACGAAGTCCTTTGGTGCGGTATTGGTATCAATGACTTTGCATGCAAGTACTGATGTCTTATCGCTTCTTGATGGGTTTCTGTATTCTGCTTGGTACACCTGTTTTATTTGATACGATTTAATACAGTTTCCTTACATAAACAAATTACCTTAACTTATTAGGTACTTATAATTAGTACCTTGGCATAGGACCCCTCATTAATTTTTTTTACCATTTTGTAACCGCGTGTAGCCAATGTTAATTGTTCAGATCCACTTAGTTTTAATTCTTCTTCCAAACGATGCACCTGTATAATGATTCATTATCGTATGGCTTACAAATTATGAGACATGGTAACTTCTCTTAGCTTCTCAAATTTTACAGGAGGAAGTAAATAAACACACATATACAACGTGCCGCTGCTATAGCGACATTAACTAAAGACCCGGGTAGTGCTAATGGCCAGTAATCATAAAAAATATAATTAGATAAAATAATTAATAAATTTAAAAAAATTATTCAAGCAAACTAAATAATAAAATAATAACCAAAATTAGGATCACTCTATGCAAAGGACTCATTCATGAAGCTATTGTTCTATGTCAGCTGGTAAGGTCTTTAACTTGGACCGTTTTTTTTTTGTTCACCGTTTGTCTATTATTCTGACCCAGCTTTTCAGCCCCCAGAAAAGTACTCGAGTAGCGTGACCATTTCTTTTTTATTTGTTTGAATTTCATCTCTGCGCTACAGGTTGCTCCAAGATGCTATTTTAGAAAATTGTAAATAAATCAATAAATAATAACGTTTAATGAAATTAGAATATCTTTATAAATCAAAAACGCAGAACTGTACACGCATGTCAAGTTAATGTCGTCAAAGCAGCACCACGCTGTATATTACATATATGTATATCAACATAATCTATCTGTGAGAGGAAGAATGACATTGTAGAGTAACATATTTTAAATTTTGGTTTCAGACATTTTCCTACGTGGTGTAGGAAAATATTAGAAACCAAAAATATATTTTTAGAGCCTTCATCAAACAAATTAGAAAAAGTGCCTGCCTAGTTTCGAACCGACAACTTACGAATTGGAAGGCGGAGCTCATACTAGCTCTCCAATACCTATAACTCTTCTTGGTCATGTCGCATAATATTTATTACACACATCTGCGGGAGAAACTTAGAAGACATTGAACGACTAACGCTTACCTAAACAAGGTGTAACATAAATAACGCACAACCTCTTAAGGGGTAATACTACTCACCATTATGAACAACTTTTACTATGGGACCAAATCTGAAATTGCGAAAAAAAAACAGCTGCTCCCTAAATTTTGACGAGATAGCTTAGCTTAGCTCTTATCTCTTTTGTAGGTACTGGTGAGCTGATTTTTTTTTTCGCGATTTCAGGTTTGTTCCCATAGTAAAAGTTGTTCATAATGATGAGTACAATGACGTCAATGACCCTTTAAGAGGTTGTGCGTTATTTATGTTACACCTTGTTTATAGGATAATTATGATAATATAACTGTCGAAAACATTAAGAACGTACTTTTGTCTTTCCCTCCATTTATTCGGGTGTGGTCTTGTGCTGTGAAGTTACAGTAGCAAGAGCCTTTATCATTTCACTGGCCTGTAAAATACAATTATTAGTTTAATATTAATTACATTGACATAGATAGAGCATTGTTTTGTTAAGATTCCGTGATTGGTTTTTAGATTTAAACACAATCACATACCAATCACATAATTTTAACCAAGAACATTATAAACAATGGGGCACAATATAGCCTAAGCCATTTGGCTTATTGTACATGATTACGAATTGAAATCACCCTAAATAAAGCCACTAGTCTAAATCTCTATTACAATTTATTTTTTGAATTTATAAGAATCAACATTTATAAATAATACAATTATTAAAACAAAATTGTGTGTTCTGAGTATTGAAATGTAATACCAAAAACTACGTCTAGTACCAAAATTGAGTAAGCACGAAATTGTAATAATAGTCGATCCATCAGGTTAATCTACGCTTGGCGGGGTTGGTCCGTGGATGGGTGACCATCTACATACCGAGACTCCTCCGTGCCTCGGAAAGCAGATTAAGCCGTCGGTACCGGCTGACATTCGTGGATCTTTGACAGTCGTTACGGATTGTCAGAAGCCCAAGTCTGACAACCAGTCTTACCAAGGGTTATTGTATTACCCAGTTATTGGGCTGTGTAGGTCAGATAGGCAGGCGCTCCATGTAAAATACTGGTATTCAGTTGCAACCTGTTAGACTGGAAGCCGACCCCAACATAGTTGGGAAAACGCTAGGCAGATTGATTGATTGTCAACAATGTTTTTAATCGAATTGCTTAGATTTTAGTTTCATTTTAGAATAAATATTTTTGTACTTATTAAAAAGTACTTTTTATTTTCAAGCGACATTTTTTAAACCTTTCTCCAATGACAGAAGGACTTAGATTTATATAATATATTTTGCAATCGCAATTAAACTTTATGTTGGAGTGCTTTTTTCTTTATTTGCTAGTAAGAAATATAAATTTATATGTGTGTGCAAACGTGGCCACTTGAGCGACTTATTTTTGTTCCTGATCCTTTATCTAGTGCTAATATTGATTGATGGAAATATCAATAAAAAAAATCCCATTTAAAACCCTAACACTACTAAAAACGCTTATAATTTACAGTAAAATCCTTAGGTACATCACCCTACATCAATATTATTAGGTACGTAAAATTTATGTCAGAATAAACGTTAGTTCATATGAAATTAAAGGCGAACGGCAGGCTTGTATGGGAATTTCGTACAGCTAATAAAGTTTCGTGTTTTGGGATTTTTTTTGTTTTAATTGATAGTTATTATGATAAACAAGCCCTTTTTAAATTCTTAGATTTTTAGAACTTCGGACGTAAAAGTTATGACCGGTTTTATTTTTTAAGGTTACACACGGCTACACATCAAGCTATACCTTCATTTCCAGTTTACACTGACATCTAATTGCAAGGAAATCCTATAAAATGCGAGATCAGCTTTTACTGGAAATGTATAGCTTGATCTGTAGCCGTGCGTACCAATGTAGTTTGTTAAATATAGGTACATAAACATTGTTTTGGTGATAAAGTAGGTAAATGTTTTACTTACCATTAGGTATGTGTGTTTTGTGTAGTGTTTTACTACCAGGTAGATTGGGATGAGTATCGTACCTACCTACTCAGTGGGGTGCAGTAGGAGATATCTATGTCCAGTAGCGGACTGCAACAGTTTGATAACGGTGAAGTTCTGTGGGCTTAGTCGGCGTTTCCACGAGCGTAATAAAATCGCGCACTGGATTTTCAACTCTCTGCTTAGCGCCAAGAGTTGAAAATCCAACAGTGTGTTTTTCGTCGCGCTGGGATGCACTCTGGTTTTGTTAGGTTGGATTCTCAACGCTCGGCTCAACAACGAGTTGAAAATCCAGTGCGCGAAAAAATCCCGCCGCGATTTTATTACGCTCGTGGAAACGAGGGTTAAGGGTCAGCTCACACCGAGACGCGACGCTTCGTGCACTTTTATACAAAATATAACTTTATTTACTACACAAAAAGATACATGTTGAAATGCCGCTCGCGGCTCGCGGCGCCTCGCTGCGTAGCGCGGCGCAGTGTTTATAAGAAGTACTCTGTGGTGTAATGGGTAAAGTTGTAATTTGTATAAAAGTGCGCGCAACGTCGCGTCTCGGTGTAAGCTGACCCTTAGTGCGAGTTTTTATACTTACTCGATCGCGTTTACGTTATCGTTACCTTATGTCAATTCGTATGGAATAATTGTGTTTCCCATTATAGTCACCAAGCGGAGCTTATTCATTTTCAGTACAAACTGACGTTTACGTTAACGTGATCGAGTAAGTATAATAAAAACTCGCACTAACACTCGTATTTATAGTCAAGTAAAAGTAATTACTTCAGAGTAATTGCTCAAGTAGTGATTTTCATTCTATATTTTAGTAATTGCTTGAAGTTAGAACTGTCAAAGCTTGTAATTCTTAGCCAAGTAATAGTCACCATTTTCATTACTTAAGAATTCTACCCTCAAGTAATGACATCATTAAGAAATTACTATTAGCAAGTAATTACTTGATTATAAATACGAGCCTAAGCCCTCTGATGGGGTTTTAAGTGTAGGTAAATAAAACAATACTTTGTTTTTGTAAGTACAATTTATTTTATTGTAAGTACTCATAATTAATTTATTCTTAATATTACTTCATCTAAGAAGGGTGCAGGTCGGGTAAGACCCTCATGGCGAGCATAGCTTAGGTACCAAATAATGCTCATTACATGTGAGCAGCATCCCACTGTTCTTAAACCTACAATGCAGTTACAGCAATAACTTATGATTGCGTCCCGACCATTCATGTTTGTTTCTGCAACTATAAATACAAAATAAGTTTTAGCAGAAGAATGGCGGGACTTTATTTTAGCACGAAGCAACATTGGGTTTATTCCCTCTAAACCATTTATGCTCTCTCGGGATACCTCTAATGTGTATATTCCATGAAAGCGGAAATGCTCACCCACATATGAACGGGCCTGGCGAATTTGGTATATACCACATGCAAACAATATCAATTCCTCCATGGATAGCCGCGGAAAAGATAGGGTTGTCGCATCTATGGGTGCAAACCAGGAACCGCGCCTGTTTAAATTATGTTCCATAACTAACTCAGCTATAGAATTGGTTAAAAACAGGTGCTCATATATAATTGAAACAAACAGCTCTGCATGTATATTGTCTGTGAATGGCGGAGTAAACGCATTCAGCAGAGCAGCTGCTATTTTAAAATCTGCCATTAGATTGCGACAACCACGGTTAAAATATTCATGGCGGAATATTTTAAAATCTCTCTTAAAACGGCCATTCACAGCTTCTATCATCCACCTGTTTATAGTGACACAGCGAGATCTGTTGGCTGCAAGAGTGGATAGCTGTGATTGGCCGTCTTCTTTAGTTTCAGGCATATGACCTATGTATCCTTTCTCATGCAGACTATCCATGCAGTCACGAAAACCTCTGTCAAGAATAAAAACATCATTTTCTCTATAAAAATCATTGAATGCCGTTTCGTTTAGTAAATCATTCATTATGGTCGCATCATTTGTAGTGGCACTATATGGTCCGCGTACATCTATGATATACCCATCAGAGGCACAGAGGATAAATGGCTTTAATAAATTCCTATATTTATGTAGGGAATATGTATCCTTTTGGAACAAGTAATTACTGCTTTTTTGTGTATATATATATGTTGCATCAGCTATTGTAATTGCGGGTTTTTGTTCAGGTGGTGCATCAGGCTCACCAAAAATGTGATTGGCAATGTAGGAATTTCTTGCTGCTACCTGCTCCCTTCTTAAATGAGAAAAACCAAGAAATTGTGGAACATAGTCTGTTAACAAGATATTTCTTGCTACAGACATTAATGTTTCTAGAGTCCTTCTGGGTACTTGAAATAAGCACGACAATCTGTCTCCAGAATCTCCAGTCCTTAACTTACACAATAAGGCCGTTAATGCAAAACTACCCCGATGCGTGTTCCTAAGCCTGGGTGTTGCTTCTAATATTTGTTCATGTTCTTGTTTACTTATGCCTATAAAGTACTTTACTTGGTTATCAGGGTAGTTTTGAATATTCTTATATGAGATGTTATGAAGTCCTTCCATTAATATAAAAATAATCTCTTCTATGTGTATGGAAGTAAAGTTATTAAGGCTATACTCAGCAGTATAGAGATTTTCACAATTTGCCTCCTGTCTATGCAGAGAACAAATACGAGCACCTCTTGGTATAAAATATTGATACCTAATCAACACTTCTCGCCTGGTTTCTTCGGGCACAACATTTCGCTCTGTTTCCATGCATTCTTGGAAAATGCAATGCCCTGGTGTTTCAGCCGCTCTTCTTATGTTGGGCAACACAATATGTTGGGATATTTCTTCTGGTCTTTCTGGAACTTGTAAGCTCAAATCTCGAGCTTGGTCCCAGCAAACTCCACAAACTTCATTCATGGATGACATCTGTAAATAATTCATTTCATGACATGGCCATAGTTATCAAAATAGTATTGATGAAATACAAATTAAGTACTAAGTTCGATAGACATAAGTTGTGCCTAACATGTTCAAGCCTAAATGAAAAACAAACAAAAAATAGGTAGGACACAGCGAGATTCCTGATTGAATTTGAGCAACCCAAGCTGGAGAACAGTTCTTGAGATACAATAATTGGTTTCCTTCACCTTACAGAAAACCCTTGCTAAATAGCTATGTTGTTACTATGAGTGAATTTATTGCTCATTGGAGTAGAGTAGACGGGCTCATTTGACAATAGAAGGACCAGTATATCCTTTTGCTGTTAGTAGAGCCAACATCATGAGTGTCCCAGAGTTAGCAACATATAATGCCAGGTACAGATTGGTGAAACGTAACATGTACACAAACAACACAAATACAAACAAACACAAATTAGCCGTCCCAATTTGTGTAATGCAACATGAAATGTAACACAACATCTCGGCGAATTTGTTTCAACGTGTGATACATTTTATGTTACATTTCACCAATCTGTGCCCGGCATAAGTGTAATGCCCTTTGCAAGGCAAGTGTTTATAACCTAGTTACTATAAATATATTATCTCATATATACCTGCTGGTGTTCCAACAAACGGGCAATATTGTTGGGATTCCACGCTTCATCTGATGTTGTGGTGGACAGACTCTGACCACATAGGTAAATAGGTAAATAGGTAAAACGGGCTGGTATCCGCAACTCCACGACAATGCGCGTATTTTGCGTATGGGTGGGAAAATCGGTTATTCGATCCACCCCAGCTCCTCAAAGAAGGCCAGCAGCGCCTTGACATTACTGACAACTTCCCGGATGGTACCTGGGTTACCGAAGTACTTTGCCCTGTATGCGGCGACAACCGGGCAGTTTAGAAGCACATGAGCTGCTGTCTCGTCGTCCTCCATGCAGGCCCTGCACAGCGGACTGTCTGTGACTCCTATGACAAAGAGGTGTTTATTAAATGACCCATGGCCAGTTAAAGCAGCAGTAACTGTACGCAGCTGTTGTTTAGTTAGTCGAAGAAACTGTTTCGTGAGGCGGCCATCAATTGTAGGGAGTGCTTCCCTAGCCTGCCTACACTCACCTTGGTCCGACCATAGCTTATGATGCTGGTCCCTGGTACGTTTCCTTACCAGAGTGCGCAAGTACCCGAAGGGGAGCGGCACTATGGGTTCAGGTCCCACTGGTGCCAAGCTCGACCCCCTTCTGGCAAGTTCGTCGGCTGCGTCGTTGCCTAGCGAGCCGCTGTGTCCCTTGATCCATTGAATGGTTATATTATTGAGTCTACCCACCTGGTTGAGACGCTGGTGGCACTCGTATATTAGCCCAGAGTCCACTGTGTGACTACTTAGCGCTTGCAGAACTGCCATGCTATCTGAGAGTATGCGGATCGAGTGGTCCTTAACTTCCCTGGCCATGATGGCAGTAGCGGCCAGAGAAATGCCCATGCACTCGGCCTGGAACACCGTGTTATGGACACCCAATGGTGTAGCTATGTGTATGTTGAAGTCCTCCGAGAAGATTCCAGCACCTGTGCCACTACCTGTTTTAGATCCATCCGTGAAGATGCGTAGCTCTGCGGGGCGCAACCCCTCGCATCGACGATCCTCGTGAAGCTGGATCTTGTATTTTTTATTAAAAATAAATTGTTTGGGTACCCGGTCATTTACAGCTTTCGTAATAGGGAACTCCTTGTTGAGTCCCTCAAGCAGCGCGGTGTGTGGTGAGTTAGTCTTACCCCAGAGATCTAGTGCATTAAGACGTACCGCTGCCATCGTTGCTTCCTGCTGTATGAACAGGTGGAGCGGTGGCAAACCCAGCATGGCTTCAACTGCTGCAGTCGGAGTAGTCCTCATGCAGCCCGTAGTTGCCGTGCAGGCTAGTCTTTGCATATGTTGTAGTTTATTGGAGGCTGTAAGAAGTTTGGTGCGGGGCCACCAGACCACAGCCCCGTAGGTGATCATGGGGCGGATCACTGCGGTGTACAGCCATAGTATAATTTTCGGGGATAGGCCCCACTTCTTACCTATCATTTTCCTGCACTGCCAGAAGGTGATACAGGCCCTGTTTAGTTTGTTGTCTAAATGACTACTCCAGTTTAACTTACTGTCTAGAATGACCCCGAGATACTTGACTTCGTTGGTAAGCTGGAGTTCTGTATCAAACAGTTTTGGTAGGCGGAAAGGGCCTAATGCTCGTTTATGGGTAAACATGACTAGTTCAGTTTTAGTGGGATTCACTGATAGGTCAAATTCCCTGCACCATCTTTCTACAATACGTAGCGCTTGCTGAGTGAGGTTGCAGATCGTTCCTGTCACCTTCCCCGACACAAGGATTGCGAGGTCGTCTGCATAACCTATTGTATAATAGCGGCTGGCGTTGAGTTTGGTGATAAGGTCGTTAATCACTAAATTCCATAGCAGGGGCGACAAAACCCCTCCCTGGGGGCAGCCTTTGGCTATCATGGCCAAATGCTGCTCACCCTCAAGGCGAACCACTCGTTTACTTAACATATTTGTAATCCAGTCCGTTAGTACCTGTTCTACTCCATGTCTGGAGAGGGCGCTGCTGATGCTGGAGAAGTTGGTTTTGTCGAAGGCTCCTTCGATGTCTATGAACGTGCCCAGGCAGGTGCCTTTCTGGTAAATCGCTTCCTCTATCTGTCCGACCACTAGATGAAGAGCGGACTCGGTCGACTTACCCGAGCTGTATGCGTGTTGATTACCGTGTAGCGGTACCGTCTTCAAAGCGCCGTCCCTCAGCTCCCTGTCACACAGCCTTTCCATAGTCTTTTAACACAGGCAAGTGTTTATAACCTAGTTACTATAAATATATTATCTCATATATACCTGCTGGTGTTCCAACAAACGGGCAATATTGTTGGGATTCCACGCTTCATCTGATGTTGTGGTGGACAGACTCTGACCACATACAGCACACATTAAAAGAGTATGATCACCATCCACATGATCAGGTGAAGGGGGTTGAATATCTTCAACCGGTAGAGCAATCCTAGATCTTCTAGCTCTTAGCCAACATGGCACACAAGCTTCATCTTCAGAACGAAGCTGAAATAAAAAGTACCATTATTTTATTTCTTAGTTTAAATCAAATAAAGATAATTAATAATAGTTATAGTAGGTACATGTTTTTATACCTCTCGTGGTTGGATCCAAGTAGAAACTGTATTAGCCACTCTGTGTTCTTCTGCATTTGCCCCTTCAACCAAAATCCTGCGTCGACTAATTCTTAGTATGGAGCGTCCGCATACAACACAAACACTGTGATGGCCAACGATGGTCTTCTCGGCATACTATCAGATGAATGTGAATGAGCAGCTAGCTGCCAGCATGCATGACAAACATGGTCAGCAGGTGTTATCTGGAAATAATGAAGTGATTTGGAGTACCGTTCAACATTATTTCATACACTTTCCTCTCCTTTTAGCGGTCATAATAGCATAGTAATACCTATTCTAACACTCTTAGACAAACCAAGTAAGACATGTAAATAACAATTTGTGTGTTTGAGATAGGGCACAAACTCCATGAAAAAACAGGTGACTCCCGCTACGGCTCGTTCTTGGTGCAGAGGTTAGCTATTGCCATCCAACGTGGCAATGCTACAAGTGTTATGGGCACCTTTGCGCCAGGAACAGTTCAGGGCGGGTTATTTGAGGTGTTGTTATAATTATTTTTTCTGTTCTAAACTCAAAAATATTTATATTTTCTATTTGATCTATGTACAGTAACAGCCAGAAGTCGACTAGCAATCTCACAAAACAATGGCATAGCAATATTAGTTTACTTATGACCTTCTTCGGCGCCGCAGCCCGTATAGGTATAAGCGCCGCAGCCCGTATAGCGCAGGCGATAATGGTCATTGCGGTGTAAGTGGACTTCTGGCCGTTGACTATACATACTTGTATTTCATTTATACTGTATAATTAATTATTTTCATGTACATTTATGTGAATAATATAAAAATAAATAGATTGTTATTAGGTGCCTATTTGTATGTTATAAATACACATAACCGTGTTTGTTAGTTTTTCTAATAGTAGATATTGAGATTAGTTTTAGCAGACATACATATTTAAGTGTGGTATGGTGTGGTTTATGGCAAGGACTACTTTCAACACGTAAAACTTATCACAGAATTCATCACTGGCCCACTCCTATGCAGAATGTTATTCGTAAATTACTTACATCTCTAGGATATGTCCACAGTCGAATAGTATTGACCAGATCTTCACTCTCATCGGATAAAGCGTGCCTTCTTATTCGGGACAGGCGAACGTGGCAATTAACACATTGCAAGCTCGTCATTTTAAATATAGCACGTAGACACGCACAGCACAGTTAATATAGCGTCCTTTCGCGAAACTACTATCAAGAGATAGAGTACGGAGGAGCAGATGCTCAACTCAACGTAAAAACGGCCAGATAATTCGCTAAAATGCTCAGATGCAGTCACAAACCACAATCCAAAACAACAGCAAAGAATCGAACTGACAGACAAGATTTTCTTTACCTGTCAATAAATAATTGCCATATGAACAAAAAAAATATTGACGACGAAAATCATTCACATCATTATATCGTTAACTATTATGGTTTAATGGTACAATTATGCATTCTGAGGTATAATATCTAAGTGTTTAATTATATTTAATGTTATTTCTATTTATAAATAATTAATTATCATTTCGATATTTGTGTTATTTTAAATATGGCAACTTCTAAAAACATAACTGCGTTTAGTTTACGATTTTATTACGTTTATTTATTCAAATCTTTTTATTGTCATTATTAATTAATCCGCACTTCTAAAAATAATACACTTACATGAAAATAAATGGCTTGGTTGTCTTATTATGTGGTACAAATTCTATAACACAACAACAAAAAAAGTACCCTGTACGAGCTCTGCCGTTTGCCTTTCATACTTTATACAAGAAAATATATTATCTCAAAATAAACGTAATTACAATTGCCAAATTGCTACAAAATATGATGCGTCGCCGTGCTTCCATATAACTAATCTGTCAAAACGCAATTTTGTGATATTATTATGCCTGTACGAGTTAGGTACTCGTACAGGCATTGAGTTTGTAAATATATTTTGCACATCTTGACCATGTGTGATTTTCTGCGGAATTACCTCATAATAACTAACGATAAGGAGAATTACCTTATATACAGATAACCCTGTTCGCACGCCTACGTCGAGTATGTCGCCTTGCTTCGGAAGTGTTGCTTGATTCGAGCTTCGTCGATTATCCTCTCTGGCACGTTTGAGTGCTTGTGCTTCTACTGCGTTCAAAGCTATTAAGATTTAGTTTAAAGTATTTTATAATAATAGAGTATTACAATACTTTGAACTAGATACATGTACCCAACACAGATATTGGTTACATCCATCTACTGACCGAACACGTTCAATGTTCAAACCAGTAGTAGCCGGGGTACCTGCCCAAACAAGAGGCTGGCAGCATACACGTGGTGAGAGTTTAAAACAAGTGCCTACTGGTTTTGAAGCCACCAGCCCGGTTGTCAAGGCGTCTTAGGGAGTTACCTACATCCCATTATGAACGGCCACACACACCAGCAAACTACGATGGCCTGATAATTGATACGTTGATACAAATTAATATTTCGTTTTCAACTCACTAGTAAGCCTACTATCCATAGCAATCCATTCGGAACTGAGCACCTGAGATGCACCGTGTCGTAGTCCTGGATCGGGCTCCAATAGATGCTTCACGATTGCCTTACACTCGAGCGAGATAGTGTTGCCTACTCGAGATCTGAACCTATATTTCTTACCCATCTGCTGCTCATATAATTTTCGCATTCGCGTGTCGTCAAACGGCATAGACTTATTCAGCATCACAAATAACACTACCCCCAAAGACCAAAGGTCTGTCGGTTTAGGCATGTAAGGTTTACCGCGGAGAATTTCTGGCGCTGCATAGGACATCGACCCGCAGTATGTCTCACTTAGAACGCTTGAGCTGTTTTCGTCAAGGCAAAACCGCGCGAAACCAAAATCTGAAATTTTAACATTGAAGTTCGCCGTCAACAGCACGTTCTCGCATTTGATGTCACGATGTGCTATATCCAATTCGTGGAGGTATTGTAAACCTAGTGCGAGTTGCCGAAACCACACTCTTGACTGATTCTCAGATACGCAGCCGTTCTTTAAAATATACCCCAACAAATCTCCATTCTCAGAAAATCTCATGAAAATATAATACTTCGTTTTTCTTTGAAATATACTGTGTACGTGAATAAGATGTGGGTGATTTAAACGCACAAGCACGTCAATTTCACGCGGCAAAAACTTCACTACAAAATCTCTTGGAGCCTTCGACGTTTCTATAACCTTACAAGCGAGTGAAATCTTATGAGAATCCTCCTTTGCAGAGAATTCAGTTAAATACACCTGTTGAAGAACACTGCAGTCACTAAGTAAGAAACTAAGGTAAAGGTAAAATTAGGTAAAATATTAAAATAAATTTAATATAAATTAAATTTTAATATAAATAAAATTAATTTAAAATTAATTAATTAATTAATTATTAATTAATTTAATTAATAAAAATTTAATTAAAATTAAATAAACTAAACTAATAACTAAACTAAGGTCCGTAAACTAACGTCACTCAATACTCAAGCATTACTTAAAACTAGATTCAAGCCATTTGATTGGTTGGAACTAGTTTTAAATAAACTAGATTTAAACAACGATCATTGCTTGAGTTTTCTTCTGTAATACGGACCTAAGAGTTGCGCTAGTTATGGAGCAAAAAAGTAGCTTTTGCTTAAAAAATATGCATTATTATTAGTCAAGAAGTACAAATACCTTAGCGTAGGCGCCTTCGCCTAAAAATTTTTGTATTTTGTATCCTTTTGAAGACAAAGTAATTTCTTCTGAGATAGTCGTTTTCAGTTCTGACATGTTAATATAAACATGTGGTTGAACATCGAGCACAGTGTTTCCCACGCACCACCTTTCAACGCACTCTTTCGATTCGCTGATCGGCTACTCATGTTCAAAGGGAACGTATGCATTTTTATGGTGTTAATAATATTATGTTACTTCAATTACTAAAATTTATATTTACAGGTCTTCATTGTGTTTCATGTCTAAACGTGTCATATATGCTGTCATAATGCATGTCATATGCGTCTCACTGACACAAGCTGCTATTCTTCTTTCTTCATAAATATGTAAGACAACATAGAAGTACCACTAAAAACCTCTTTAAAGCAGAGTTAAATCATTAAAGCTGTGTCCACACAACACAAGGGAGTCATGCGAGATTAAATGGTATATCTGTCTACGGCACTGACCTCTATTGTACACTTGTACAATAGAGGTCAGTGGTCTACGGGTATATGGGACACGCGGCTGTCATGGCGGGGTTTTTTAAGGCAGTTAGTTACATAAGGCACAGCCTAAGGTCCCCTAAACTTAGCACATCCGTCGTCCTTTTAATAGAAAATTAATCAGAAATTAGAATCACAGAGTATTTTTTAGGGTTCCGTACCAAAATGGTAAAAAAGCAACCCTTATGGTGTGACTCAGTCTGTCTGTCTGTCACAGCTGGATATCTCAAGAACTACTAATGCTATCAACTTGAAATTTAGAACAGTTTTAGATGACGTTTACCCAACTATTTTGCAAACAAGAAAGAAATAAAAATATTTTTTTTTTTTTTGCAACAGGTACTGAAAGGGGTCTTAAAAATTCAAAGTGGGGCTACTAGGGCATGTGGGGTATCATATGAAAGAGCGTTGTTTGCCCATTCTCAAACATTTTTTATTTTTTTTTAGGCATAGGTTTAGAGAAAAATCTGAAATTATTTCAGATTTTTCTCTTTGCAAACTTCGGAGATGAGGGGGGCGGGAACGGTATTTTTGCACATTTTTTTATAAAAAGTCGAAAACTATGCTATTGCACACTTTTTCAGAAATCGGAACGGAACCCTCGGTGCGCGAGTCCGACTCGCTCTTGACCGGTTTTTTATATATATTAGAATTTTACTCGACTTTGGCAGTCACCACCAAGTCACCACAGCTGCTGTTTGGCCTTTCGTTAGACTAGCCTGGATGGTATGAAATCAATAAAAAAACTCAGCCTATCAGTGTTGGACGTACTTCGGTCTCTCCTAAAACATTAACCGGATACTGTGTATAATTTTTTAAGTGAAACCCTTTAGTAACGTTTCATACTTTACTATTCCAAGTAAAAAATTCATTTAAATTGCTTAACATTATAAATATTAATGTACATGCAGAAAGAAATAACTTATATGTACCAAAAACGTGTGTTGAACCTATACACAATGAGATTTGAGAAAGAATATTTTGCACACACCGTGTGGCACCACATTCAACTTTGTTAGACAAATGATTGCCTACATTTCTAATTGTTTCTTGTTTAAAAATTCACCAGCTAACGATATTCTCTGTAAGAACGATGGTGCTGGTGTCAACAGCAACTCATATTTGCTGACATCTGGATGGGGTGGGTACTTCTTCTCTTTACGTATTCGCTCCAACATATGCTGAGGTTCACATTTCGTTTTAGATTTCCAGTCGCTGCTCAAAAAGTCTTGGATGACCTTCGGCAATATTTTGAAAGTTTCCTTCGCCTTTGTTTCGCTCGGTGTCTGCAAAGGTTCCGGCGGATTTTGCGGAACTATTATATCATCGACATCAAATTGTGTTGTTGGAGTATTGTTTTCTGATGAAAATGCTAATTCTTCATCAGACTCTTGATTTGTACCACTGTTGTTATAGTAATTATTGATACGTTCTTTCACTATATCTCTTAGACTAGTTTCATTCTTTGTTTTTTCTCTCTCTGTACCGTCAATATTTACATATCCAGTTCTAGTTTCAGTCTTAATCAAAACTTGGTTTTGATCAATCTTTTCAACAGTGCCACTTTTTACATCTTCAGATATATTTAGTGCACCTTCTTGGGGAGTTGTGACTGTCTCATTTGGTGTATTGTCTTTGGATGTGCCTTCAATTGTAGTCATAAACTTTATATTGTCTTCTTCTTCAAGTATTTGATACATTCTGTGGACTTCGCTTATATTTATTCTGAAAAAAAATGTTTTAGTTAATATATGACGAGCCTCCGGTATTGCCTCAGTGCTAACTTAGTCGAGAGTTTGTTTCTGTTACGAGGAATAGGAGGATTATGTAGATGTTTGTATTTGAAGACGTAATTTTAGTTGTAAAATTACGTCTTCAAATACGTTATTTTCAGCCTATTACGGTAGCCTTCTTCGTGTCGTTGGCACGAAATTTATTCAACTGTTGTTGGCCCAAAAACTTCGCCACTTCCACGGCGTTATCGGTGGCAGCGCAGAGGTCACTTTCACTTTGGCTGCATGTTTGCTGCATTACGGTATTAATTTTCCCATTCCAAGTCTAAACTACTCAAGCGAATCTTAAAAGGATACTTTTATCCCAGTAGTACAAATACGCGGGCAAAACCGCGGGCAAAAGCTAGTACTAAATATATTCTTACCCTTGTCTGGCTTCGTGGCAGCAATACAACATAGTGGGGTCGATTGGATGCGCTTCTGTGTTGAATATATAGCCGCCGACGTCTACAACGCATTCTCCATTAGGCGTGTTGATAACTGTACCGTGTACGCCCGGGTTGTGGATGAAATTGTCCGGGTCAAATAGTAAGTACAGATATTTGGTTGTTTCGGCCAGGAAAAATGATTCCATACGATCTTCTTTGCGGTGATCACGTACGTCTTTGATCTGGAAGTTAATTACTTGTTAATGTTTTAGTAGCTATTTATGAAATCAGATTTCCAGATCAAGACAAGGATAAGGCAATTTTGATTCTTGATCATGGTATTACAAGATTATCTGATCAGTAATAAGTAGCTTTACAAGCAATCATCACTACATAGTATAAAACAAAGTCGCTTCCCGCTGTCTGTCTGTCCCTATGTATGCTTAGATCTTTAAAACTACGCAACGGATTTTGATGCGGTTTTTTTTTTAATGGATAATAGTGATTCAAGAGGAAGGTTTATATGTATAATAAACGCGGGCGAAGCCTCGGACACGGGGGTAGGAGGTATTTGTGTGTGTTATCATTTTTCTCGGAAACGGCTAGCCCGATTTTAGTTAGGTATGCATTCCATAATATTAGTAAACAGTTGGTAGGCTTAAAATTAATTAAACAAATTATGGACCCTGTCGGACACAGCATATTAGGAGAGAAGACGAAGAGCGCTTATTTGTGTTTATATTATTTATGTAGGCTGGTAATTGTATTTTTATTTAATTACTTACTACTTTGTCTTGTTCTTCTAATATTAAATTTATTTAAGTATTTTAATAACATTTGAATTAATAATTCTATCTTTGTTTTACAGAAAAGGGCTGTTCGAGCCATTTACAACTTATAATAGGTCCAAGAGATTCCCTTC
Organism: Cosmia trapezina; assembly: GCA_905163495.3. Classification (NCBI taxonomy): domain Eukaryota; kingdom Metazoa; phylum Arthropoda; class Insecta; order Lepidoptera; family Noctuidae; genus Cosmia; species Cosmia trapezina. The sequence continues at coordinate 9,656,142 of LR991024.1, forward strand.
GAGATTTCAAAGAAATAGATATTCTGACTCACATTATTATACAGGGTTATTTGTAAAACACCAGTAACCTCTTAAGGGGTCATTATACTCATCATTATGAACAACTTTTACTATGGGACCAAACCTGAAATCGCGAAAAAAAATCAGCTGTTCAGTACATTTATCTACACTCGCGAGCAACTAAATCGACTCAACCCATAAGCACGCATACATATCTTTATTTTTCGGAAAATACATATTTTATTTATAAAAACCATATGTCCATTAAAAGCTTGAGAATTTACCTCTACATCAACACCACTGTCATAAAAAAATATTCAGTACTTTTTTATTTAAGCAATTTAAACGGGTGTATAGGAAAATTCACTCCCTACGGTACACACGACTTGTGCTACGATCCACCCCTATAAAAACCCTCACAACCCATTTACCTTATCAGTCGCTTATCAGAAGTTGACCTGTACACATCTCCGCAAATTGCACTCATTGTTTTGAAGAAACTATGGACACTACGCCTGAAGAAGCTGCTCAAGTTGTTGCTATGTTGCAACGAGGACTCAGTCAGCGAACCGTCGCTGCCCAGCTTCACTTGAGCCAGTCTGCTATATCAAGGGTATACAGAAGATTTTAAGAGACTGGTGCCTTTAATTGGAGACCAAGAGCCAGCCGCCATCGGTGCACTTCAGAGAGAGACGACCGTTTCATCGTTACAACAGCGCTGCGGAATCGGCACCTGACGGGTGTTGATGTGATGCAGGAATTGAGGCGTGTTCGAGGGGTGGCTGTCAGCGAGTGGACAGTAAGAAGACGCTTGAGTAAAGCCAATCTCACTCCAAAACGGCCTGCCACGGGCCCAAAATTAACTGCAGGCCACCGACAAGTGCGCCTTCAATTTGCTCGAGAGCACCTCAATTGGAGCGTTGAGCAATGGCAGTCGCTCTTGTTCACTGACGAGTGCAGAATGTTTCTGCATGGCAGTGACAGGAGAGGCCGGGTCTACAGGCGTCCGGGCGAGCGATTTGCGCAGTGCTGTTTCGCTGAAACGGTTGCATACGGCGGCGGCTCCTGCATGATTTGGGCTGGTATCTCTTTAGACGGAAAAACCGAGCTTGTTTTCGTGCCCAGCGGAGGCCGAGGAGGAGGGTTGACAGCTGATCGGTATATTGCCGACATACTTCAGGACCACGTTGTTCTCTACGCAGGATTTGTCGGCGAGAACTTCGTCTTAATGCATGATAATGCCCGGTGTCACACAGCGCGTATCACTCGGCAGTTCCTGGATGAAGTGAATATACTGACAATGGACTGGCCTGCACTCAGTCCAGATATGAATCCCATCGAGCACTTATGGGACGAGCTCAAAAGAAGGATCAGGGCCAGAAATCCAGTCCCTTCGAACATAGAGGAACTGAAGGCGGCGTTATTAGAGGAGTGGGATGGAATTCCTCAAGACACCGTCAAAAAATTGATCAGGTCGATGAAGAATCGACTGCAAGCTGTGATTAGAGCTAGGGGGGGCAATACCAAATACTGATATAATAAATTATTTTATGTTTTTTTAACAGTTTTTGTTTTATTTTTAAAATAACTAACCACCACACATTTTTCTAAGTTCCCATTTTGCCTCTACTTTCACCCAGATAGCATTAATTTTAAAAGTCCTGAATAAATGTTAAGAAAAGTGATACCATATTAAAGCTAAGGTCTCAAGCTTTCGAACGCTATAATAATTTTTAAAATAAGTAATATATTTTTCGAAAAATACACATATTTATGTGCACGTATGGGTTGAGTCGATTTGGTTGCTCGCGAGTGTACATCAAACTCGTCAAAATGTAGGGAGCAGCTGATTTTTTTTTCGCGCTTTCAGGTTTGGTCCCATAGTAAAAGTTGTTCATAATGATGAGTATAATGACCCCTTAAGAGGTTACTGGTGTTTTACAAATAACCCTGTATATTTGACGATCGTATTGTATGTACACAAAAATATATTAAATTTTAAGTAAATAACCGTTATTCATAGGTTAAATACCAGGAATAAACACAATCTTGCTGTATATCGCACTCGCCTTCGCAGAGTAGGCAAGTCGTTCATGGGTTAATGGCCCCCCAGGATCGGGGGCCCGGGGCGGACAGCGCCTGCCGCCCCTCCCTTAGTCCGACACGGATCTACATGGTCCTTACACGTAGATCCGTGTCTGAAATGGTCTTTTGAGACATGATCTGATCTGACCAAGATTATGTCTGAACTTTAAAAGAGACCCCTGAGTTTGTTTCACCATTTTTTCTCAGGGGTACTCAAATAGGAAATGCCGACCCCATCTAGCTTATTTTTTAATATGATGTGTGAAAATGATTCCGATGTCCTATTTACAAAATAAACAATTTCATTTCATGCAACTTTGCTACAGTAAAATTACATACTTAACGCCTTTTACCTGAGCTTATGTGGTTTATTAAACAATTCTTTACCTCCAGAAACGCCCTTCGTGAAGTTAAAAAAACCACTAACCTAAAAACAGTACTTGTCACCTATTATGCCTACGCATACGCGTGGCTCAGTTACGGCGTGATATTATGGGGAAACAGTACACATGCACCTACACTTTTCACACTACAAAAACGACTGATCAGAATCCTGGTTAACATAGAAGACACAGACAGCTGCAAACCACATTTTCAAGAACATAAACTTTTAACACTTCCCTGTATATATATATTAGAAATATGTAAATTTGTTAGAAACAATCAACAATTATTCACTACACGAGAAAACATACAAGCAAATTATACACTACGACACAAAAATAGACTAAACCTACCTGGCGGCTCTAAGCTGAAAATGCACTCAACAAGCACTTTAGTAATGGCAGTTAAAATATATAATAAATTACCCGAAGCAATTAAAGATGAACAAAAATTGAATCTATTTATAAATAAATTAAAACAATACCTAATCCATAAATGCTACTATAATGTAAATGAATATTTTAATGATAAATTAAATTAATACTTAATTAAAAATGAATAAGTATCAAAACCAATAATAAAATAAAAGTGGAAGTGAGTACTTATTAGGAATTTTTTTTTTTATATTTTACTTTTTCAAATAATAATGTAATAATAGCCCTCTTCCTACAACCTATTTTGCTGCGCCCGACAGGGTCCACAATGATCTATGTAAACTGATGTATATTTTATAATGTACCTACCACCTATGCTAACATTGTGGAATGCAAATAAATATATTGAGTATTGAGTAAACTACTCCAACTTACCGTAGCATAACCACAAGGTGTTCTTGCAGAATGTTGTATACTTCTGAGAATATCTTCACCCATTTGCAGCAGTATTGGATCTCTAGTGTCTCGATATAAGTACATTATCGACTCAATGAGTTCCGGCCTGAGGGGGTAACTCTCTCGCGACGATGACGCTTCACCCGTACCGAGGTTGTACACTTCAGGAGTGAAACCATATTGTCTCCATACACTGTGATAGTTGTGTATTATACGCATTGCTGTGTCGCTTTCACCTGTAAATGGACGCAATTTTTCAACGTAATTAAGAAAAGAGTGGATCATTTCAACTAGTATTATTATTTTTGACCTTATTGCAATGCACGCAATGTCGATATTTCTTTAGGAGAAAACAACGCTGCGATGCGTGTGCACCGACCCTAAATTCTGACGAATATGTAGGCGCGGTTGGCGCAATGATTGCGCATGAAAAATCGGTTTATGAGCTACAGGTCTCGTTCGATTCCCGCTCGGGACAAATATTTGTAGGAATGGCTTACAGGAAGTTGTTCCGACGTTTGTACCATAATTATGATATTATTAAAATTATTCTCTTGTCTGTAAATACAGGCTGTTTCTTTTTAGGTGTCAAGCCAGCTGATAGCAGAGTACCATACTTATCGATTTAACCCCCATGTATGTTCTACGATTTTTGAGTTATTTTGGATTCCTCATTTCATATCAATGGTAGTGGTTAAGGATAGTAGTATGTATACAATTTATATTTTTATTATCAACTGAGCTCTGCTTAAACGTAGAGGAATAGTAAATAATAAATATGAAAATCACAAGATTTCAGACACCTGATTTCAGCAAATAATGCCCTATTTAGTACATTCTTGTTCAAAGTTGACCCAAAAAAAAGATTTCATTTTTTAAAGCCATCATCTCGTTGAATCAGGCAAAATATATAAAAAAAATATAACTCGAAAACTACAAAAAATCGTAGAAGAAACACCCTGTATTTTCACGGATGATTTGATATAAGTACCTAAGTAAATATTTTGAAAAGATTTTATATAAACCAAAAAATAAAATGCAAGTACCTACTAACTAGATATGGGAACTTTTTACTGGTTTGTCTTGAAAAATAAACTTACCAACAAGACTAAGCACTCCAGGCCAATAGGACTCGAGTGATTGGAACACTGGCAGTGTTACGTGTCCTCTCAACATGGTCGCCCATACGAACCAGTCGTCTTTCTTTAAGTACTTTTCTATCGCCTGTCGTGCTTCCTTGAACATTGACATCAGTTCCGGTCTCTCTAACAGAATGGAGCCTAGAAAAAAAAAAGGTTTTGTTTTAGAATCATTATAGAGAATATTATGGTCTGAAATTGGACTGATTGGCATGGTGATTTATGCTTGTTCCTCGTCTGTATGAGAAAAGGCTTTTGCCTAATAGTACAGTTGTTTTATCTCACGAAAGCGGGTGAGCCATACTTGTAGATGTAATGCGTATAGACACTTATAGACACGCGCTCTTGTGTGCGTACCTACAGGTAGCACGCTCCCGAGCTTACGCACACAAAGACAATGTGCATGTAACATTTACACATACAAGTATGGCTCGCCCGCTTTCGTGAGATAAAACAACTATACAAGCAGGTACTCTATTTATCTAAATAACAGAGGTAATAGGTGCGGGCTGGTATCCGCAACTCCACGTCAATGCGCGTATTTTGCGGTATGGCTAAATAACAGAGTTCAGTCACATACCTTTCACTAAGTATTCATAATAGGAGTCGACGCCGCCTCCAATACCAGCATCTTGCGCGGTCCACCTGCCTGTCATGACATCGATGTGATTGCCGACGAGACCGATCGGTGATTTATGATGGTACAGTGCTAGAAGCGCATTATGAGCGATCTGTGAAGCATAGTAGTAAAGAAAATATATATTCTACATGAAAAAAAGGTATGTAGAACAAAAACTAGGTAGGTAGAGCTTGTCAACTCTGAAATGACGCGCCCCACTACCGCGTTTACCGTAGTATACAAAGGAGATCATTAACGGTCCATACATTTCTGGGCGAATGTGAAAGTGCCAAACAACAAAAAAGCTATTTTCCGAAAGAATACGTTTTTCTCTATTATTACAACAAAATATTCTAAGTTTATTATTAAGTTACATATCGAGACTCTTCCGTGCCTTGGATAGATAGATAGATAGATAGAATACTCTTTATTATGCACACCATAAAAAAAAAAAAAAAAAAAAAGCAAGCAAGCTCGGAAAGCATGTTAAGCCGTTGGTCCTGGCTGTCCTTCATGGATCTTTGACATCTGTTATGGGTCGTCAGAAGCCCGAAAGTCTGACAACCAGTCTTACCAAGGGGTATCATATTACCCAGTTACTGGGTTGTGGAGGTCAGATAGGCAGTTGCTCCGGTTGATCCGGTTAGACTGGAAGCCGACCCCAACATAGATGGGAAAAGGCTAGGCAGATTGATTGTACAAAATATTCTAAGTAATGCATTTTCATATCCGTATTTGAATTCCTTTGTCTTTAAACATACCTCTTCATACAAGGGGTCTCCAGTGAGCCGGCTTAATGTTCCAAATTCTATGATAAAAGTCCCAACTCCAGCAGTACATGTGACGCTTGTCTCTCCAGGCGGCACTCCTGATCTTAAGTTAATAGTCCCATATGGCATACCAGTTGTGGTATCAAAAGCAGCTATTAGCCTTTGGGCAACATCTTCTGCTAGCCGTAACAGTGGACCATTACATGGCCAGCCTGGTTCTAATTTCGTACCTGTTCTGAAATAAGTCATAATATTTAGTACTAATAAATAAATAGTTTTTTTTTAACTTCATTGAAATATAATTTACTAGCTTTTGCCCGCGGCTTCGCCCGCGTGGATGTCGGAAAATATCCCACGGGAACGTACTACCGGGATTAAAAGTACCCTAAGGCCGACGTTCGCACGGACGTAAAAATATCGCGGTGGGATTTTATCGCGCACTGGATTTTCAACTCTCGGTTTTGAGCCGATCTTCGAGAATCCAACCTAACAACAACAGAAGGGCAATTCTCGTAATTTTAAGAACGTTCGCATTCTAATCTCCAGTCAAAATCTGTCAAAAAAGCCTCTAATTTCCCTACATTTTTGACATTGATTGTCGCTGAGATGACACTGCGACTTGAATTTGAACGTTTTTTGAGTACGAGAATTGGCCCTCTGAGCGCATCCCAGCGCGACGAAAACACTGTTGGATTTTTAACTCTCAGAGCTAAGCAAAGCGTTGAAAATGCAGTGCGCTAAAAAAATCGCCCCGATATTTTTACGGCCGTGCGAACGTCGTCGGCTAGACAATAATTATCTTCTCGCACTGCTTATATAGTACTCGAGCAGCGGCGCGCAGATTGATATCTGATTGCTGGAGGATAATAAATCTTAAAACCAAACAATAGTAAACGGAAAATTACCAACATACATGCCTTTGAAAGCAACTTTATAGCGAAAATATAAATCCTCTTTATTCCCTATCCCGTGGGAATTAAAAAAATATTAAGACTAAATGTTACTTCAAGATACGAATTAGCCAATCCCTTAAATCTCTTAAAAAGAGGTAATTTTTCATAAATCAAACCCATAAATTTGAATTTTCATATCCCTAACTTAAGAAATGCTGGGATTCTCATAAAACTTTCACACCCTGTAGGATTATTTTTTAAGACAAAAAGTAGGCTATGTCATTCCCCAGGATGCCATCTTAGTCTTGCCAAATTTTATCGATATCCGTGCAGTTTTGTGAATATTAAAATCAGGGGAAGGACACAGCCTATTTTTTTATCTTAAACAATTATCCTACAGGGGGTGATATGGGGGATGAAAGTTTGTAAGGGAAACCCAGCATTTCTTAAGTTAGGCCTATGAAAATTCAAATTTATGCTTTTGGTAGGAAATAAAGTATTGTGGTCCAGCGTTTTTGAAAAATCACCCCTAAGGGCGTAAAATAGGGGATGATTTTAAAATTCACAAAACTGCACGGATATCGATAAAATTTGGCAAGACTAAGATGGCATCCTGGGGAATGACATAGCCTACTTTTTGTCTTAAAAAATAATCCTACAGGGTGTGAAAGTTTTATGAGAATCCCAGCATTTCTTAAGTTAGGGCTATGAAAATTCAAATTTATGCTTTTGGTAGGAAATAAAGTATATGTGGTCCAGCGTTTTTGAAAAATCATCCCTAAGGGCGTAAAATAGGGGATTATTTTACGCCCTAACTTAAGAAATGCTGGGTTTCCCTTACAAACTTTTATCCCCCATATCACCCCCTGTAGGATAATTGTTTAAGATAAAAAAATAGGCTGTGTCCTTCCCCAGGATGCCATCTGTAGCTTTGCCAAATTGTATCGATATCCGTGCAGTTTTGTAGATTTTAGAATAACCCCTATTTTACACTCTTAGGGGATGATTTTCCGAAAACGCTGGACCACATATTTCTTTATTTCCTACCAAAAGCATAAATTTGAATTTTCATATCCCTAACTTAAGAAATGCTGGGTTTCCCATACAAACTTTCACCGCCCATAGGGTTATTTTTGAGAAAAAAGTAGCAAAGTCCTTCCCTAGGATACCACCCTAAAGCCTTGCCAAATTTTATCAAAATCTGTTCGGTGGTTTAGGCGTGAAAAGGTAGACACAGACAGAGTCACTTTCGAATTTATAATATCAGTATGGATAATTGTTATTTTGCTCGCTAGAGAGCTCCGATAAACGCGTGCGATCTCTGCTAATCATAAAGTGCTATAGGGCAAAGCGCGGCCTTCGACGCGCTATTTATGTACCACCGCCCGCGTCCTTGCATTTTTAACCGACTTCTAAAAAGGAGGAGGTTCTCAATTCGGTTGTACATATTTTTTTGTATGTTTGTTACCTCAGTACTCCGTCATTTATGAACCGATTCGGAAAATTCTTTTTTTATTTGAAAGGGTATACTTCCAGTTTGGTCCCATACTTATCAAAATCCAGTTCTGATGATGGGATCCATGAGGAATTGAGGGAACTCCTCAAATATTATAACCATACATATAGCTATTTTGGTATTTTCATAAAGAAATCAAGCGTTTGCATTCAGAAAGTATCATCTGGTGAAGTGGAACTGATGAAGAAGACCACAGAAAGCCAAGGGAACTCCTCAACGATTATAAGTATTTCACGGGTGGCGATAAGATATTAATAGTTAAACGACTATGCCGAAGCTTTAAATAAATGGTTCTGATGAAAATGGTACCATCGAACAGATCTGATGAAGAAGCCGGAAGGTAGGCATCGGAGCTCAGTAATAAAACAATGTATCCCAGCCGTGTTTGGGCTTATTGGAATTGTCATGAGGTGCACTCTGGCTATAAATGATTTATTGCTAACTATATGCCGCTTCAAATTGCGCTACTTGAGTTGTATGTTATGACTTGCCTTGATTGTCAGAAGGCAGATTTCGTAGCCACGTTATCTCTGTCAACTAAAACTACGCCTAAAAAACTTCTGACACTACTCTATCGCGACGTATTTGCCTTTTTGCAAAGTTTTTATTTGAAATGGTATACTCCTGAGACTGTCTCTTAAAATATCTTCAAGTTCTGATGAGTGGCTTTTGAGTTAGATTCAATAATTTAATACGTATTTTTCTCATTTAGTCTATGTGGATGATGCTCTAATTTATTTTGCATAGTGGTATTCAGATTTGTGTGGAATAGGTACCACTAAAAAGTGAAAAATAAAAACTTTTTACAAAAAAAAAACAACTGACTTAAAAAAAACACTGCAAAGTGAAAAATAACTTTAATTTCGGAAGTCGGTGGCAAAAAAAACGAAAATAAATAAAAAACCAAAGACACCGACTTCCGAAATTAAAGTTATTTTTCACTTTGTAGTGTTTTTTTTGGAAATCGGTTGTTTTATTTTTTGTAAAAAGTTTTTAAATGTAATATCTTCGAATATTTTCGAAGATATTACAGATTTAAAAACTTTTTACACTTAAATTACATGCTGTAAAGGGCCATATTGATCTATAGTAAATGCACAATGTATTTAAGGTACTTAATTGGATAAGGATTAATGCTGTATTGCTTAAAATCGCTTCGTAAATAAGCCATTATTTCTTGTAAAAAGTAAAGGATAAAAAATGGTTATTGTGGGTTATCCCTGAGAGATAGACATATACCATCGCGGACTTTTTTGCAGACCTTTTTAAGGTGTACAATACTGTAGTACATTATTTTGATCTATCTCGTAGGGTTCAGCCAGCGTTTCCAATGTAAGCGCAAAAAAATGTGTTTATTTACGACATCACATTAGAATCCTCTAAAATTATCAGTGTTTCTCTACTATATTATGCATGTATTATACATATAAACCTTCCTGTTGAATCACTCTATCTATTAAAAAAAACCGTATCAAAATCAGTTGCGTGGTTTTAAAGATCTAAGCATACATAGGGACAGACAGACAGCGGAGCGACTTTGTTTTATAATATGTAGTGATGATGAAGAGCCTTGCGAAATAGAATTGTGATTTTTGCTAAGGGGTTGCAGTGTAAGAGACAAATTATGGAACCCTGTGGCAGCTGTCCCCTGACACAACGATGCTTGGATCAAAACATTACTTACAACTTATATTAAACTTAATATAAAGGGCCATTTAATTTTTTTACTTTATAAAGAATATGGTTTGTGTACTATCACATTGAAGGAACATTATTGGCAGTATTTGTATTACATGGGACTTGAATAAAATCAATCTACCTAGCCTTTTCCCAACTATGTTGGGGTCGGCTTCCAGTCTAACCGGATGCAGCTGAATACCAGTATTTTACATGGAGCAACTGCCTGTCTGACCTCAAGCAACCCAGTAACTGGGTAATACGATACCCCTTGGTAAGACTGGTTGTCAGACTTTCGGGTTTCTCACAACCCGTAACGACTGTCAAAGATCCACGAATGACAGCCGGGACCAAGGGCTTATTTATTTATTTATTTATTTTTTATTAAGGTTAACCAACAATTGCTTACACCAGTACATAACAGTTATTATTTATAATATGACACAATTGCGGGAGCAACAATTAATTATAGGTTAACACCGCTAGCACAAAAAAATAGTGGTGAAACAATTAATTTACGGCAGGTTCAAAAAAATAAAGTGAATAAAATGTTAAAACTAAATTAATAAATTATAAAACATGATAAAAAATTAAATAATAATTGATGTGAAAATTAGATAATAAATTATACCCTGATAAAAATAAATTACATTGACCATTTAAAAAGTAATTAAATTAACAACAATCAAAATCAAAATCAAATTGTGGTAAGGTAAAAAACATAAAATACCCAATTCCATGACAAACAGAAGACAACCATTAAGACACACACAATTAATAAAAAAAAAAATTAAAAAAAAGAAAACAACAAAGGAGATAAAAAGCCAACAAACCGAATTCAACAAACAGAATTATACTATCAAATGATACAATTATGATTAAACTAAAAATAGCAATGAGACCTGAGTAGATATCAATTAAAGAAAATTACTGTGTAAAATAACATTAAAAAAAAACAAATGCAAAATGTAAACAGCAATATCCCTACAAGCGTGTCGCATGACTGTTCAACAAAATTACTTTAAGAACTGCACTAGCACTGGCGTGGTGTATATCTAACAAGTCACTACAGCTATTTAGGATCTTGCATAACCTTGGAATTGGAGAGTTTGCACCAAGTACAGACCTTCGATATGGCGGGCATAGAGGCGTTATGTTTTTCCTAGGATATCTAGAAGGCGCCCGAAATCTAATTAGGTTAAGTAAATCGGGACAGTCAATTTTGTTACGTAACAGTTTAAACAAAAATAAAACATCCGCGACATCTCTGCGTGCCGATAAGGGTTGCACCTTGAAATGTTGCAGACGGGAATTATATGAGGATAATGACTTGTGTTTCCTTTCACAAAAAGCTAGATGCCACATGAAGCGCTTTTGTACACGCTCGATCCTCAGAATATGGGTGGCGAAGTGAGGCCTCCATACAACGCTGCAATACTCCAAAACTTAACGTGCTTTCCGAGGCACGGAGGAGACCCATCCACTGACCAACCCCGGATTGACCCGTGCGGCTCTAATTTCTTAGCCACGAGCTCCTCATACATGCTCCTCCTCCTACATTGGACTAGAATATAACAAGGAAAATGGGCAAGATGTTTGTTAGTTATGTTTATGTTATAAAAACAGATATATAAAGGTGTATAATGAACACTGAGGAAGAAAATTCAGTGCTTAGCATATTAATTAGTTCTGTTCTTTATCAGGAATAACATATTATTTAGCTACATTCTACACCAAATCTAATTATTAATTAAAGTTACTACAACACTTACTTGTGTGATAAAAGATGAGCACTCAACAGCCCTCCAATAATTCTAATATTTGTTTCAAACACCGACACATTAATATCTGCATCAAAGTTCTTCTTTTGTAAAACTATATCAACAACACGGTTGAACTCGGTGTAGTTCCCCATGATAGCCAGGGTGTCTAGGGCATCTATGAGGGTGAGGGAATAGCTTCCCCATGTGTCTACACCATCGCAGCTCAGTGGGCGTAGCTCGTCGTAAGGGTAAGCATACCGTAAGTAACTATCATAAGCATGCTGGAACATATCCCGAACTTCCTCTCTGTAATAAAGTATTTAATTCAGTTAGAAAAGCTATCGCATAATAAATTTAACGTACTCACGACTGAAAAATTTATAACTTCTTGTTGTTAGAAGCAGTGTTTGTTGAAGTACCTTTAAAATTACGAATAGACATAACTTAGAAGAAATGTAGGTAGAAAAGGCTTACAAGTTACAACTTACCTGAGCTTCAAAATATCAGACTTCTTGTACACTCTAACACCATAACATGTTTCACAGCCATAGCATAAAATAAAAAGAAATACAACCGACTTAATCATAATAATATTCGACTTATTGATTTCTTATTCATAGAGGTTAAGCTATAGCTTATTTTCATTAGTTTTGATCTCACAATCTAACAATATTCCAACAGAGTTGAACAAACAGAGTATTAATTAAATTCAACAATAATGAAATGATTGGAAATGATAGAATCTTCTGACAGTGCAGTGATCTGACGAACTGGCATGACAAAAGTCTGTTTACGTTGTAGTGTCACTGTCACTGTGTCAATACACCATGGACCTAATATACAAACTGGACTGAGCTCTCATACCAAAAACACGAGCAGAGAGAGATATGTCATATTGATGCAGTATTATCTCCTTCTAATAGGGTGACCAAACATTTTTGTGACGAACAGGAAAATTCGTTTATACAGAGATAATTTGCGTCCGGTTGACCATAAGTGATTTCAAATTATTGTTTGTATTACAAACATATTGTAATTAAATAATATAAAGAAATAGACCTTTTTCGAAAGCTCCTATAAGAAACTGAACATTATTGTGTTCTATGTCGGTGTTGAATCGTGTACCTACCCATGTTTTGAGGCAAGAAGGAAGGACTACAATATTGGTGAGACTCGTCTTGTGGCGAATCATCAAATTTGATCACGTAGGTATACGTGGTTTATGATGAAGTGGGCATGTAGAATCTCGTTATGGGACCATGGTACTTTCTTGCTCTTTTTTCGTTTACTCTACAGAGCTGGTTTGGGTAAGTATGTAATTGAAGCAAAGGGAACTAAAATGATTCTGGAATTACATCCAACCATATTTGTTGAATTTCTTCTTTGGATGGAAAGCTGTAAACAACTTAAAAATAATGCTATTTCAATCATGCGATACATAAGTACAAATTGTATTTATTATGCGCCTAATATTAATAGTTTTAATCAGAAATACACTACTTATAGCTTTTGTAGACAGAAGACGCTGTCTTCTGTCTACAAAACGTCTAGAGCATGGTTACACTACTTAGGCTCAAAATTGTTATTATTTAGTAACAATTTTAGGTCTTTTATCGAGATTTATTTAAATCTTTGTTATTCCTTACAAGTTCCTTACCTGTGAAATTAAATGCCACAACCAGCATAACATTCACTTTTACATTTCTTGATGCAACAATTTCTCACCATTTTCGATATCACAATGGGGAGGAAAACTAACTTTTTATCACGCTAGGTGGCACATGATCGACTGTCCTTTTTTCATTGATCTGACATAACGAACGATTGTCAAATTGTATGGATTTGTTTGTAAAACAATGTACAGTCGTTCAGAGCGCCATCTACAAACAGCTTTGCGTGTGGCTCCCCATTGAAAAAATACCGCCATGAAACCATTGATGTCAGATTTTAGTGTTACCAGAGTAATTATATGATAGCTGCCAAACAGTAATCAAAATAATATTATTTTGATTATTTTACTCATGGATCTTACTTATATAAAATTATTGACTATATTGTACAGATTGTAAACCTATAAATAAAATTATAATCTAATCTAAATGCTAAAAAAATATACGTAACGTATTTTACTAGTTGGTGAAATTTTACTACCATCTTTATAATTTTTATCTGTGGGCAATTGAGCAAAAGGGACAAACTACTCATGTCGGGCCCTCTCTCTCGGCTCGTTTTGCCTCAGCTAAGATATCCTATCAAAAGTAAACCTAAAGTGCAATAGTTAAGGTTAATTTTTGTATGACACGATTTTTGGAGAGCTCAGTCCTGTTTATATAGTATAATAGGTCCATGCAATACACTGACAACTTTGACAAGCAAAACACCAATTCTACAGCTGCAATAATAATGACGTGGTGATTTGGTAATAGAAGAATAGCTCTTATAGACGAGCAGTAAGACTCATATTAGCAAATAGTAATTGTTGTCAGCACAGCATCACAACAGTTCATATTCTTTTTTTTTTCAAACTGGCTTACATGGCTTTTCATACATTATTTTCATTTTGAAAAACCGGTCAAGAGCGAGTCGGACTCGCGCACCGAGTATTAGAATTTTTTTTTCTATTTAGACACATCGTTTTATTTTTTCTGTAATCTTTACATACACTTCTATCACATAAAATACTTTCAGATTTTTCTCTTTTTGCAAACTTTGGAGATAAGTGGGGGGAACAGTATCTTTTTTTTACATTTTTCATCAAAAGTCGAAAACTAGGGGGCTAAAAAAAATTTAAAAAATGTTTGAGAATGTGCAAACAGCGCTCTTTCTTATGATTTCCCACATGCTCTAGTAGCTCCACTTTGAATTTTTAAGACCACCTTTCAGTCCCTGTTGCAAAAAAAAACATAAATATTTTTATTTCTTTCTTATTTGCAAAATAGTTGGGTACACGTCATCTAAAACTGTTCCAAATTTCAAGTTGATAGCATTAGTAGTTCTTGAGATATCCAGGTGTGACAGACAGACAGACTGAGTCGCACCATAAGGGTTTCATTTTTTACCATTTTGGTACGGAACCTTAAAAATGGTACTTATGATATGTATGTATGTATGTACTACATTCGTAGATTTCGAGTAACATACCTGCGGAGGATGCGCTAAGGTAGCCCACGAAATTCTTTTCTTACGTTTTTTGCTAAGGTCGGACTTTTAAGGCTATGACGGAACAAATGAACATACATACATACCGGTCAAAATCATAGCCCTCCTTTTTGCTTCGCCGTAGTCGGGTAAAAAAAAGAGGTGGAGAACGAGCTGCCAAACGGTTAAAACCATAGAGTTTTGAAGTGCCCATAAACTATAGACTATTTTTGTGCATCTCGCAATTTCATTGGTCCAGATTTGAATAACCACAAACAAACGATCAACGTAAACTGCAACAGCTGAAACTTGTAAAATGTCTGTTGTCCGTTGACGCTTCTCTTGCGTTTTGAGGGTGTATTTTGAGAAAATCGGCGTTTTTATCAAGTCTACTCTCAATTCATTAACAAAATGTGCCTATAGTTCTATATTTTTGCAAATTTCCGTTTTGGTTGCCATTATTGCATTCGCGTGGCCCACGTAAAGCTGATCTAGTATTTTGTTAGTGTTTACGGAAGCGGGGGCAATGGCTTTTAGAATACACGAAGATCAAGAAAATGCCTCTCTGGGGCTTAGGAAAGACAGCGCAGATGTATTTGCTGCTAACCAACGTCGTGCCCTTGGCGATCTTAGCCAGTTTGCGTGCAACCAAAGTCGGAACCTAAAACTCGTGAGTATACTCAAATCGGTTAGCATTAAGTTGTATTTTGTACTTTTTCCATCTGTCATAATGCTTTTAGCCGGGATTGACGAATGGACCTTGTAAAGTTCAAGATGAAAACAGGACAATGCGCCAGATTAAAAATGAAAAGAACATCGTACCACCCGTGGCGCAATTTCGCGCCTTTAGCGTTTACGAAGACAAACCAACGGAGGCAGAGGTCAAGAAGCGAGAGCACACATTCAAGCCGTTTGTTGCTAAGGATACGAAGAAAGATGCACTGTGCGTTCAAGCTGAGAAAAAACCAGGTCGGCTGATAGACCCGCCTTCAGTTCGGTAAGTAGTGCTAAGTGCTAAACTTAATTTGTAACCTAACATTAATTAGCTATCCATGAATCACTGTCACAGGGTTTGCATATTGTATTGAATTGCACATAGTCATGAAAAGTATAAAGACAGAGGTTAGGTCAGATCAGAGGTTCATCTTAGGCTAAGTTCTAGATTAGTTGGAATGTAATAAATCTGGATGGATTTATATGTCTTGGTCAGATAGTTATATTTTCCTTAAACCCATCAAACAATGGCTACAAGAAGCCGTTTGTATGTAAGCACCAGTGGTTTTCATGATTATATTTATTGTTATTTCAAGACTGTAGGAACAATATTTCTTATGAACAATCCCTGGCTCATAAGACATTTGGTGGATTAATCTTAATTTCTGCAATAGCTTAGGGAAATATGATTGCCCATCATTTTCAACAAACTTTCACATTACACAAATTATTCAACTACAAACTCTTATTGGATTTCTTAGGCCTTTACAAGAGAAGAAAAATGGGGTGGAGTCACCCATGTCTGTTGTGGACACCAGTGTGCTCTCTATGTCCATCTCCAAAAATGAGAGTCAGATCATTGATGATGATGATGATGATGCTACCACTGCACAGACTGACCGGGAGATGTTTTTCCATGTGGTGGAATATCGACAGGACATATACGAGTACATGAAGGAAATTGAGGTAAAGTTGTTCAAATATTACTAACTTCTATCTGCCATAACATAGTTTTGTGAGTTACACAAAATAATTTAATTTATTGTATCAATATTATGGTCTTATACAGGTTAAAAACCTAACATTGATGTTTACTCATGATAATGATGAGATTGTAAAGTTTTAACTTTTTGGACTATTACCACTATCAAATTTGACATAAATAAAAGAAGGTCACAATTTATATTTAGGTCAAGTTGTGGCAATCCTTTCTGTCTGTTAACCTCAAAACAATCGAAGTTGATTTATGAAGGTTAAAATAGGTAAGTAATGATTTCATATTACCTACTAAATTGTTGGACAACGTCCCCCTAACGTGAATAACACTGAATTTGGTTGCCGACAGAATAGATATTTTCTCATGTTCACTGAGCGAGTGTGCAATGGTAATGTTACACATGTTATGTTTTTAATTTGTAAATGTTATATGTTGTAAATTATTTCATGAAATGTTAATTAACATGGTACACTGTAATGGTAGCATAGTATGTATGTAAATAAATAAAATAAAAAATACTTTGTTGCTGCAATATTGATATTCTGCAGAGGATGCAGTACATAGTGGAATGCAATAAAGTATTGAGCATAATGCAAATGTAGTAGGCTAAAAATAACGGTTTTGCTGTGTAATCTCTTCCTGAGAATGAAAATCAGTCAATGACCTGAGACCACTCTCCATGGCTTCCTTGAATTTCAAGAATGCAAATGCAATATAAAGTTTGCCAGGACTGTTACAAAAAAGTATTTGGAAATAGTAATCAAGTATGACCTACTACAATTTGCTTAGCGCTATACTTCTTTCATAATAATATCAATGAACTATGCAATTTTATGCAAAAAAATATTGATAATTGTATTTTTGTTATAAATGATGATATTTTATTGTAACTTCACCAAGTCATTACTTACATATTTCAATGTTTAGTTTCAATCTGGATATTTTTTTAGGCAAAGAACAGAGCCAACCCCCGCTACATGCGCAAGCAGCCAGACATCTCACACCTGATGCGTTCCATCCTTATTGATTGGCTGGTGGAAGTTTGTGATGAGTATCATCAGCAGAATGAGACGTTGCATCTGGCTGTATCATATGTGGACCGATTCCTGTCTTACATGAGCGTAGTACGAACCAAACTGCAGCTTGTGGGCACAGCTGCTACTTATATTGCTGCGTGAGTATTAATAATGTCAATGTGCTTTTTTCCAAAAAGTTACTGTAGGAAATGATCATATTACATATTGTCAATTATTTTCTAAGAGTAATTACCAAAATAACTGTCAAAAAATAGCATACATACATTCAAATACCAACAATCTATAAAAAATGACATAATCACGAAAAACCTCTAGAAATGCGACGTTGCCAGCTCGCGCGCGTTGAATCAAATTCATATAAAAAAAAAATTGTTTAAAACAAACTATTCTCAAGTTTTGCGGAGATTGCAGTGGAAAATAGTCTCCCAGGTGCGACAGAACTCATTTGGAAACTAAGACGGCATTGTTGGTGCCTCGTTTGCAACGAAATACCTAGACGAAACAGTACGCGCGTTTACATTACTTTTTTGAAGCGCGATAAATGTATCGTATGTACACACGGCTACATATCAAGATATACATTAAGGTGCATTTTGATGCTATTATTTTATCTGAGTGTTGGTTAAGCAAATGCCCTTACCTTCCTACTATACCGGGATTCGAAGCATTCCAGTCCGATCATCCGAACCAAAACGACGGTATTGTTGTGTATGTTAGGCAAAATCTACGAGTCACTGTAGAAATACCTATATTTACGGATGCAAATTGCTTGATATTAAAATTCGGCACAGAAATGGCCGTTTTGGCAATATACCGATCTCCGTCGTTCCGTAATACTAAGAACTTTATTGATTGCCTGGATGTAACTCTGCACTCGTTAATGTCGTTTAAGAATATTGTTTTAATTGGCGATATCAGTATAAATATCTCCCAAAATACTAATAGTATAAATTCGGACACGTATCTCAACACAGTAGCATCCCATGCAATGCTCCCAGCACATTTGTTTCCCACTCGTAACAACGCCTGTCTAGACCACGTAGTTATGAAATCAAATAAACCTGCTATAACCTTAGTTCTTGATTCTACTATAACGGATCATGCTCCAGTGATTGTGTTTTGCAAATTAATATTTGACATAACTAAAACCATCATCATCATCGTGCCGAGTAGACGTGGATGCATGCGTTGCAATTATAAAAACTGTAGATTTTTCTACAGTGATGAATTGTGATGATGCAACTACGGCTGCTACTGGATTTGTTAATATTATTTCTACTGTTGTCAATAACAATTCTGTTACTCGCACTATCCCAAGTATAAGGCCGCGTTTCCACTGACGCGGAGCTGGGTGGAGCGGAGCGGAGACGTGCAGGAATCGTCCAATTACAGACGAGACAAGAGACGCGATGAGGATTTCAACCATTATGATTGGTCGATTCCTGCACGTCTCCGCTCCGCTCCGCCCAGCTCCGCGTCAGTGGAAACGCACCCTAAAAAGGATTACAAAACCCTGGATCACACCGGGGCTTTTAAGGTGCATACGAAACAGGGATAATCTTTGCCTAAATCTAAACGAGACCCTAATAATAGTATACTTCAAGTGACTTTTAAGCGGTAATAGAAACTTCTGTAATAATTTACTTAAAAAAATTAAACAGGAATATGAACGTAATGAGTTTGAAAGACATCGTAGGAATCCGAAGGCTACATGGAATCTTATTAAATCAATCTCGTATCTTCAAAACAATAAATCTTCTGCTACTGAACTTTTATCCATTTCTCCCGATCCTTCAGATTCAGTGGATAATGTAAATGAATTCTTCGCAAATGTGGGGAAGACCCTTGCGTCAAAAATAACTAATGCACACTGTACGCACTCCTCTGACAACAATGCCTGTCCAAACTCCATGGCCATTTTCTCAACAGACTGAAGAGATTGAACGCATCATCCTCGGCCTCAGGGCCAATTGCGCCGTGGGCGGGTATGGCATTTCTGTTTCTGCTGCCTTGATCAGGGCTGCCCGCGACACCTTAATCCCTATTATTTCTCACATATTTAACCTTGTACTCACATCAGGAGTATTCCCGGCAGTCTTTAAAAGAGCACTTGTACATCCCTTCTACAAGAGTGGGGACAGGGGCAGTGTCAATAACTACAGACCTATTTCTGTTCTTACAATTTTGTCCAAAATTTTAGAAAAAATGATAAATAGTCGACTAGTTAATTATTCGACTAGTTACTCACAGAATATAATTTCAGAGAACCAATACGATTTTCGATCAGGTAGAAGCACAGAAGACGCAGTCTTAGAAGTAACTGGAACTATAGCTAAAAATATAAAGAATAAACTGAAAACAGTAGCAATTTTTCTAGATCTTTCAAAAGCTTTTGACACAGTCTGTTCCCCTCTTGCTTGAAAAGTTGGAACGGATTGGTGTTAGAGGGGTGTGTCTAGACATTTTTAGGAGTTACCTCAGTGAGCGTTCTCAAACCGTAAAGATAGGAAATTGCGTTAGCAAACAGCAATTCTTAACCTACGGAGTCCCGCAGGGTAGTGTCCTTGGACCTACCCTGTTTCTTATTTACATAATTGACTTATGTAATCTGGCTGTAACTAACGCTAAAATTATAACCTACGCGGACGATACCGTCATGCTCATTCATGGTAAGGATTGGTTGGAAACCCGCTCATATGCAGAGTCCGCTCTGCTTGTTGCAATGAAATGGTTGAATAACAACCTGCTAACCCTCAATGTAGAAAAAACCAAGTTCCCCAAGTAGAGTCTCAACCTCCTCTCCCTATACTCTGACAGCACATAAATGCGGCTTAATATCGTCTGATTGCACTGGGTGTGCTCAGATTACGCACACACACACTTTTAAATACTTGGGTGTTGTAATAGATAGTACGCTGACATGGAAGGAGCAGATTGAGGTACTGGTTTCCAGGGTCAGAAAATTAATATTTGTCTTCAAAAACCTGCGAACATCTGCTGGTTTTGACACACTTCGAACAGTATACTTCGCTCTGGCACATTCCATACTAAAATATTGTATTGCAGCTTGGGGTGGGGCTGGGAAGTGCTTAATGTTCCGTCTGGAAAGGGCGCAGAGGGCAGTGTTAAGAGTCATGACTCACAAACCTGTCTGATTTTCAACTACTGAACTGTACGCTCTTTGCGAGTTACCAACAGTCAGACACATATTTATTCTTGCTGTAGTGTTGCGTAAACACTTAGACCTTCCTTTCGATCCAGCTGTCGTTACCCAAAAACGCAGATGTGACAGAGTCTGCCAAGTGGAATCTGCCAGAGTACAAGTTGTTCGGCGGCAATATCACTTCCTTAGCTCCACTTTGTATAATCGAGTAAATAAACATCAAAATATATACCCACTGACCTTGCGAGAATGTCGAAGGATCACGGATAAATGGCTTCATACACTTACTTATGAAGAATTAGAAACATATGTAAATACTACTGTCACTTTCTAATTGTTTATATGCATAACTTGCACGAACACATTCATGAGACAAACACACCCTCACACCTTCACACACATACATCTATAGGTACACTCCACGCACAAACCTACCCAACCTTACATACAAACACACAATTGCACGAATAATTACAGTTTTATTTTTTAGTTCTATTTTTAACTTTTTTATTTTTTTTATTTACTTTTTAGTTTTTAATTTTACTTTTTTAGTCTTTTAGTTTTGCTTTTTCACGACTTTTTGGAGGTGGGCGTTAATGACTGCGACACAGTACTTACTAATGCAGTTGTTATCGTACACAATGTTTCTGTAAACTGAGTTTTTTCGTTTCAATAAATTTATTTATTATTATTATTTTCTTAATGTTCTTAACATATCTCGGGACCCTAGGGTCCCGGACCTTTGGAAGGCATATGAGGGGCCGAAGCCAACTCGCAGAGGCCCCTTAGACAATTTTAAATGATGAGGAGGCACCAGCCAATCATTATCCCTGTATGCACTATGCAAGTGCAACCAAGGACAACCCCCGGTTGGTACAGAACTATTTGCAGAACATGGAAACAAAACATATTGCTATGTCTATGGGTTTGGGTGGCTGTGGAATGGTTACCTAGAACTATGGAAAGACTATGGCCCCTGCTTGACCAATGTTTTATAAACAATACACAGATGAAATGGCAGGGGGTGACTTGCACACTCAATAATGGGCCCCCGAAAACGGTCGCTAGCACATTGTGTCGTAGCGGCATGTCCATGACATGATACATGTCCTGAGGTGTTTGTGAGGAGTGGAGAGGTATCCCACGGTTCTCAGAACAATCCCAGAGCCCGGAAGATGGTCAAGATCCCTACAAACACTTACTGGAATACTTCCTTCCTCCGAGCATGTTTGCTCTTGCGAATCTCCACTCAAACCGGCCAATAAAGGCAAGAAAGAGGTGGGAGCTCTGTTCCTCGTCAGTGTTCACTCCAGCCGGCCAATAAAGGCAAGCGAGAGGTGAGGAACAAGACTTCTCCCGGGAGATAGGGTCCGTGGGGTCGCTACTGCCCAACAGCTCGCCACATGCTGCCCTGCGGGTTTCTGTATCTCTCTTGGTCTGGCTCCTCATCCTAGACCTGTTCCGGCAGTGAACTCTACCGGCACAGACCTAAAATTCGGAGCGCGCAAGCCCCACCACGACGTCAACGTAGAGATACTGCGGTATTATTACATTTCCAGTATAAGCTAATCTCGCATTGTATAGGATTTCCATACGTGTGTACCAGCATTCAAAAAATGAAACTACTTTTATGGCAGGCGTACCGCTTCTTTCATAATACCCAATTTACTAAATCAAATACCTGTAGTCAATAAAGACTCAATGAATAGTAAAAACATAAAGCGTAAGCTGAAAGAACATTGCATCAACTCGATTATAACGTATCTAGTTGAGTTGTAGTCGAGTTGATGTAGTGCTGTTAATAGCGCGTTGTTACACCTATGTAAGGAACTTGTAATTTATAAAATAAATAAATATATCGACAAACCCGAAGTATCGCCAATATATCGGTATCGGTATTGGTATTGGATGCACCCCTAGTATGGATTATGTTCTGTACAAAACTTTATTTTCCAAACAGGAAATATGAAGAGGTGTTCCCACCAGAAGTGTCAGAGTTTGTGTACATCACAGACGACACTTACACGAAGCGAGAAGTTCTTCGCATGGAGCACCTCATTCTGAAGGTCCTATCATTTGATCTGTCGACGCCGACATCTCTCGCCTTCCTCTCTCACTACTGCATATCCAACGGACTTCCAAAGAGGACATTCCACTTAGCTGCTGTAAGTATCAAATTACGTTTTTAGTTTGTATTTCCATACAAATTCAACGTAAACAATTTTTGTTGTATTAGAAAACAAATGATGAAGATTTTGTATAAGTAGATCATTTATAAACTACCTCTCTAGAGCCAATTAAAATAAAATTCTCCTCTTCAAATAAAATAGCTCACCCTAACTGAACTAAAACAAACTTTATTTCCAACAGTACCTCGCCGAACTTTGCTTGCTAGAGGCGGATCCTTACCTTCAATTCAAGCCGTCTATAATCGCAGCGAGTGCGCTTGCGACTGCACGTCACTCTTTGTTATGCGAGCATTGCGCGGGAGAGGAAAAGGATCGGCGCGAGACGCGTGACTCGAAGGAGGCCCGACTTCACGCAACCTGCGCCGCCACGGCTTGGCCCGCCGCCCTCGCCGCATGCTCGGGCTACTCACTAGCAGACCTTGAAACTTGCCTGAGGGAAC
Organism: Cosmia trapezina; assembly: GCA_905163495.3. Classification (NCBI taxonomy): domain Eukaryota; kingdom Metazoa; phylum Arthropoda; class Insecta; order Lepidoptera; family Noctuidae; genus Cosmia; species Cosmia trapezina. Next base: position 9,679,496 of record LR991024.1, read on the forward strand.
TTGCGCGCACGCACTCGCATGCTTCTCTGCAGCCCTACCAAGCTATACCCGACAAGTACAAGAGCAACAAGTAAGTATTTGAATGATCGTTTTTGAATACTTAGTAGTTCAATAACCCAGCAACATTTTTATGTTCTTTGAGTGATGTGAAAGGTATGTTTGTGGAGGCATCTACATCGCCACATGCGAACTACGCACCACACTGACGTCACGCAAAATCCTGCATCGCGCAATCAGAGTCCACCGCGCGATTAGCATAATATAAAGCGTCCCAACATCAATCGTCGGGCAGTAGCCCACCGACATACCACCCGTCTGGTCGGAGGATCCTCCCTTTTCTATGGAGGATGAGTGAACTTTACACCCTGTTCCCACCACCTCTGTACTGACCCCGAATATGAACGCCAGCGCAGCCTTCGAGCAACTACTTCAGCGTGACGTCATCAGCATCACTTCCTCAAGCTTTCGAGTGGCGAGTCGCGCAGCCAGCCAGCACCTGCGGCTTCAACGGGTATCCTGACCACCTCGATGCAGCGGACGCGCATTCCTGGTCATCACCCCTTAACCTGATTTTCCCGCGTGTATGTCAATACTTCCCTAATTGAATCGGATTTTGGTCACAATGTTTTTTGGTTTTTTTTTTACGCGGAACCCTAATTCTTTTTCAATGTAATGTTGTGTGTGTTTTCCTTTTTCTTTTTTAATGTAAAAGTAAGTCTAAGTTACTCCTTATAACATCAGCTATCTGCCAGTGAAAGTCCCGTCAAAATCGGTCCAGCCGTTTCAGAGATCAGCCGGAACAAACAATATCATCATCATTCTCCTGCCCTCCTTATCCCAATTTATTTGGGGTCGACGCAACGTGTCAGCCGGAACAAACGGACAAAAGAAAAGAAAAACACCATAGTTGACACGCGTATACGGCATCGTATACGCGTGTCAACTATGTTTTATGTTTTCGTTTTAAAAAGATATTTTAATTTCATTAAACATTTATTGATTTATTTACAATTTTCTAAATTAGAATCCCAGAGCAACCTGTAGCGCAGAGATGAAATTAGAATGAATGAGAAAAAAAAAGGTCACGCCACTCGAGTTTTTTTCTGTGGGTTTTGCAAAAAAATCATTTATGAAGGTACTCACAGCTGCGTCAGTCAGACGAATGGGTCAATAGACAAACGATGAACAAAAAAAAAGTTTTGGTCAACCGCCTTTTTTTTCTTTTTTGGCCAGCTGGTATGGAACAATACTATGCGTGCCAAATAAGGATAGTACTAGTAATTTGTTCCGCAATTCTCGCGAACTTCATTACCAATGCGTACTAATTTGACAGCTATCGTGTATTTGACAGCTATCGTGTATTTGACAGCTATCGGCAGTACTAATTTGACAGCTATCGTGTGAAGTTGGCAGCAAGCGCGATCCTATTCTTATTTGGCACGCATAGTAGCTTCATGAACGACTCCTTTGCATAGAGTGATCCTAAGTTTGGTTATTATTTTATTATTTAGTTTGTTTGAAATTATTATTTCTTTTTTTAAATGTCAATGATTCTTATAATTTTTTTTAATTTTTTTACTTAATATTTGCACAACCGAAAGGTTGAATATAGTGTAACAAACAAACTGTAAAATCTAATGTACATCCTATACTAGCAAATAAAGTTATCATTCATTCATTCAATTGATCAATTACTAGCTGCGCGCCGCGGTTTTAACCGCGTAGACCGGGATTAAAAGTAGCCTATGTGTTAATCCAGGGTATAAGCTATCTACGTACCAAATTTAAACCAAATCGGTCCAGCCGTTTTAGCGTGAAGATGTAACAAACATACAAACTTTCGCCTTTATTTTTCTTTTGTCCGTTTGTTCCGGCTGACTTAGAATGCGTTGATTTAGTCGTCTGTATTTCCGCCTTCAGTGCGTATAATACAACCGCCACCCACGTCCGTTGCACCAGGCGGAAAAGATTTTCTGGTGTGTGTACGGCATCCATATTTGGCAGTGCTCAAACACCGACATTCTTTGAAGCATATCCCATACGTGCTCAATGCGATTCAAGTATGGCGATTGAGCAGGCCATGTAGGACGTTGATATTAGCTGCGGCAAGTGTGTTTGCAACGACTCTGGCAGTGTGTGGACGTGCATTATCCTCATGCATATGCTTCATTTCTAGAAGCACCAAATTGGGTCCGCAAAAGAATTACAACATCTGATACAATCGTTTCAGCATAAATCTGTGCATTGAGATTGCCTCTGATCCAAATCAGTTCGGTACTTTCACCGATCCAAATACCAACCCACATCATGATTGCTCCACCACTGTATGCATGGACTTCCTGGCATGATTTTAAACTTTCTTGGCGTCCAGGGGTCCTCCAATACCGCGTACGTGTAATATCCGGCCTCATACCAAAGCGAGATTCGTCAGAAAAACACACAAAACGCTAGTCTTCTTTTGCCCAATTTCTATGTTCACGAGCCCATTGCAAATGGGCTCTGCGATTGCGGGACTCAATAGGTGGTTCACGTAGCGGCCTTCGGAAACGGAAGTTGACTTTATGCAAGCGTTTTCTTATGGTTTTGATCTAAAATTAGCTTGAAGTATTTTTTTAAAATTTGGATTTGATCGCTTATTAACATCCCTGAAGAGCTATGAAGCCTCGTAACCAACATCATCGCGGTCATTGTACGATTTCGTCGAGCAGTAATTTGTGGTAACGATCTTGTCTGCGTGTGGTGATGCGAGCTCGTCCTCCATGTCTAGTCCGGTCAAAATAGACATAAAAGTAGTGGTCAATTAACACAAATTCCGACAGAGCTAAATTTTGGTGGAGGCCTTGGGTATAACATTAGAAATAAAGTGTCAAAAGTCCCCATCGATCCCATGTGTGCTAAAAAAGTTATTGGGGGTCAAATGTCATGAATATAATAATATTACAAATTATAAATAGAAAACTAATGATAAAATCAAATATAATAATTAATTTCTATATAAATTAAAGATACGACGGAAAAAGTCTACCTATTTTAATTGTTTTAGTATTATGGAAAGTTGATAAAAGCGCTGTGGCAGCATCTACATCGCCACATATGAACTACGCATCAATGACATGACGTCACGCAAACCTGCATCGCGCAATTAGAGTTTACCACGCGATTAGCATATATACAACGTCCCAACATCAACCGTTGGGCAGTGGCCCACCAGACACAACACCCGTCTGGTCGGAGGATCCTCCGTTTTCAATAGAGGATGAGTGAACTTTACACCCTGTTCTTCATGCCTCTAAATTGGTGACCCCGACGTGATACCTGCATCGCGCAATTAAAGTTCACTCATCCTCTATTGAAAACGGAGGATCCTCCGACCAGACGGGTGTTGTGTCTGGTGGGCCACTGCCCAACGGTTGATGTTGGGACGTTGTATATATGCTAATCGCGTGGTAAACTCTAATTGCGCGATGCAGGTTTGCGTGACGTCATGTCATTGATGCGTAGTTCATATGTGGCGATGTAGATGCTGCCACAGCGCTCTTCCTCTCTCCTACCTATTTTTATAATTTTGCTGTGCCCGACAGGGTCCATAATTGTTTCTTTTAATGTATTTTAACACCTGTAAATGTACATTATGGATTGCAATAAAGAATTTGAATTGAATTGAATTGAAATGTCAAAATTTGAGGTTTTTTGATTTTTTCTCGTAAACGGTAAGTTATATCAAAAAAATAGGTGAGACAAAATTGAAGATCATAAAATTGTCTTCAAAAATTGTCTGTTTCCTTTTTTTCTAAGAACCATTTCTGAGATATCGCGATTCTAAAAGTTGAAGGAGTCACATTGTACATGATATGCACACATTTCCACATCACCTGGAGGTAGTGTACTTTGGTGTGTTTTTTTAAAGTGGTTTCGGTAGGCCTACTCCACGAACTGTTATGACGGAATTTTCAGGGACAATAATCTTTTAACTGCATTATGATTATTGATTACTGACTTTAACTGTAGTTCAGATGGCCAATTCTCGTACCTAAAAACGTTCACAATCTCATGCCAGCATCAATCAAATGTCAAAAATGTAGGTAAACGCTATACAATTTTTGACAGATTGAGACTGAGATGAGATTGCGAACGTTGTTAAAAATACGAGAATTGCCCCTCTGATTTCTTTTGATATTTCAATCTGATTCATATTCTTTGAAGTCGACTTCAATAGTCATGTCTTCTTTGATTTCTTCTACTTCTTGCTGGATGTTCATAATTTGTTCAAATGAAGATGAACCAGCTGTCTCTTCATCGAAATCACATGAATCTTCGTCTGTTGTATTCAATTAGACATTTGAGCAAGACTGGCCTTGGCAATTAGTACACGCTGGAGAACAAAGTAACCCTATTCTTGGGGACTTTTGGCACTTTATTTCTAATGGTGTAGGTCTCCACCAAAATTTAGCTCTGTCGGAATTTTTGTTAATTGAAATGTCTATTTTGACCGGACTAGTCGCTCTGTTACGCTGCCAGTGATGCAGTAACGTGTCCAAAGTCGACTTATAATATAACACTCTGCTTAGTGCCTCGAGCGATTGCCACAGCACGTTGCTGAGAACCAGCTTCCAAAATCCCCACGACTCTGATCATTTCTTCTCCGGTGAAATGACGTCTTCTCTCCATAATAACGTTCTTTTGTATTGATTCTACTTAGAAGTATTGCAGAAATTTTACTGATTTGGCCTCAAACCCATTGAGGCATATAGGAATACGACTTGACAGAAGATTTGCATCTTTCGACCGAAGTTCAAAAACTATTTCTTTTTCAAATGACGAAATTTACAAAAAGTATCCGCAGGTGTTACAAAAAATATAATTAAAAAACTTTCAATCTTACTACAAAAGATTTACACACATGTTCAACGCGTGTCTTAAGTCAAACTCCATACATAAAAAAACGTAAGACACGCGTTGAACATGTATTTAAATCTTTTGTAGTAAGAATTTTTAGTAACTATCACAAACACTTTTGATGTGTGTACATAATACACATAGATATAAATAATGGTATGACTTTACTACTCTTCATGAAGTCTGGAAAAGTTCCTAAATCCACACATTTATTAATAAAAGTAACAGCTAGATAGGAGGCTATGATGTCTATTAGATTACTTAATAGTTTAATGGAGATGCCCCAGAAATCACCAGTGTTTTTATATTTAGTGTGTTAAAAACACATACGGCAGAACCGCGGGTGTACTTTTCAGATCTACCTAAATTAATTGCAATTATTTGGTACCTTCCGTGTACCTTTACGTACCTCTCTTGAAAATCCCGTGGTCGTAATATGCGACTACTGAACACGATGTTGTGGGTTTGTTTCCCACATAGAACAACAATTTGCGGATCACACAAAGTATTGTCCTGAGTCTGTGTATAATTTGCAAATAACTTCTCCCGCTCTGGGGGGAGCGGGAGGGCGTGTCAGACTTTTACTGACTAAAACCCACCCGTGTTCCTTCAGTTGCCTATGCCAGGGCCGCGGTAACCCTTTCAGACAACCCGCGACCCCAGACAACCCGCGACCCCAGATAATTTGTGCCCCTTAATTTGTATGTTTTGATTCCCGGTATGAGCACACAATCACACTCACACTAATATAAAGGCGAAAGGTTATGAACCGCGGGCCGCAGCTATTAGTGACTAAATTTTATGCGGAGGTTCTGGATTCGGGATTCCTGGTATGGCCACAATACATGCTTAACGTGGAGGTTCTGGGTTAGATTACCAAATATTGTTATTTATTCTTTGACGTCGTTACTATTTTATAAAATAGTAAGCACGTCAAAGAAATAAAATTGTTTTTTTTACTTTTCGCAGCAACCTGACAGTATTTTGTTTATTTAATACTTGTTTCTGCAGGTACACAATAGGTACCAAATCTACTTATAGAGTGTACTTAGCTACATATATTGGTTAGCAGTACACCCGCGGTTCTGATATCAGGATGGCGGGTGTACCTAATTTTTGAAATATCATTGTACAGATTTTCAAGAGAGGTACGTAAAGGTACACGGAAGGTACCAAATAATTGCAATAAAAGGTAGATCTGAAAAGTACACACGCGGTTCTGACGTAAATAAAAACACACGTCACGAGGTGTTACATACAATCATGTTCGATGCGCTTTTGCGGGTTACTTAAAACTGCGGCTACGGGGGTCTTCCGCCTCTAGTTCTTAGGTTTTAGTAATAGTACCTCTTACAAAGTACAGAATCAAAATACCACATTTAACAAACGTTTTTCTTTTAGATTCGATGGCGTGTCGACGATCGAGCCCAGGCCCATGTTCCCGGTGCCGAAGTACCAGCCGCCACCGCCGCCCAACAGCACCAGGCCTGCAGCCGACATTACTCGGAACAGCTAGTAAATTCCCGACCACGGCCCAACGCGTTACTTAGGAATAGTCGAATTGACTCAGGGCCAGTTTCTATTGTCAACTACTGTGATTAGTTGAACGATTTATCAACATCCAATCGAACAGTTTAAACGCGCTTGACAATTTTGTCACATTCAAATTTTGCGCGATATTGTTCGTTCGAGAAACTGGCCCTCGGTGTGTGGTAGTATGAGTGACCCGAATTAGTGTTAATGCAGCCTTCGCGCTTTTTTGCTCAATCAGCTGGTTATTTCAGTATTCCATAATTCAGTATCATAGTAATACCACTCCCTAGTTGAAAGTACAAACTAACCAAGTCATGGCCAGTAGGTAACTTAATAATTATTTTCTTGTTATACTTGTACGGCCAAAGATTTACATAATACCATAAGTAATTCTACAGTTTTCTATAACAGAACTGTAAAGTAAGCTGTGAAAAAATTCTTAATCTATTTCCGTATAAAATAACATGAGGTCTAGTAATGTATTGCTGAAGCTATATTTTGGCACTGTTTCAGTGGGTCCTTTTTCTCCATGTTTGCCTTGTTTTGTGGTTTAGAAATATTCTATTGATAACAGCAAATCTATGCAGTAAAACAGGTAAGGTGAGTACTAAACATTTCTTGTTCTTAATTCGAAACTAAGACTTTATTGCATTTATCCTAATCTTAATATGAAGAATCTCGAGGTAATCGAATGTTAACGTATAAGTGATTAGGATATTTTGTGAGTTGTTATGCTAGTTTTAGATTTAACATTTTCCTATGGAAATAAAAAGAAACCTTCGACTTGTGTTAGTTTACTGTGTATTGAGATTTTATGGTTGCATGATGAGTGGTTCAAATACATTAAACTCGATTCAAGAAACTTTTTCACTTTCCAAATTACCATAAATGAAAGATATAATATACATTTCTCCCAAAGAATCGGACCTCAAAAGTTTTAGATCAATTTTCTAACATAACAAACACTCGCCTAGATCATAATTATTAATGTACAAATGTTTTAACTTAAGTTTGTGAGTCTATTTTACGTCATAACCCTTACTGTGTTCATTAGGGTTCTGTACCTCAAAAGGAAAAAACGGAACCCTTATAGGATCACTTGTGTGTCTGTCTGTCTGTCACAGCCAATTTGCTCCGAATCTAATGGACCGATTCAATTGAAATTTGGTACACATATTATGAACTTCTGTGACCCAAACAAAGGGTAAAGTAAATAAAAATAAATTTTAATATGGGGGTCACTTTAGGGGGCAATTATGAAATTAAAAAAAAAAGTTTTGCAAACTATACCGTGACATATCAAAAGGGCTTACTATGAGGGTCCCAAATATATGTTAAAATAAATTGTTTTATGGTTATTTTAAAAAAAATACGAAAATTGACCATTCCAAAATTTTAGGCTCAGTATTTTCGGAGATAGGGGGCTATCTCCGAAAATACTGAGCCTAAAATTTTGAAAATAATAGGTACAGATAATAGTTCATTACAGGAAAACCTATAAGAAGTCTGTGGTATTAAAATAACATGGTAAATCTATCAATATTGTGAGTACAAACTTACATTTACAGTTGGAATGTATGGTAGAACATGTTTTTCAACTACACTGTTAAGTTTGTTCTTGGGATAAATTCATCCCAACTACGGAACCCTTCATTGTGCGTGGTCGGACACGCACTCGGCCGGTTTTTTATCTTCGGAGGTCTTCCCGTTTTTTTCCAGATATTTTACAAGTTGTAAACTTTTTTGCCAATACTTACAAAGTTTTATTTTTAATATAATAGGTGTACAAACCAGGATCCAGGGCCAGGGTTCAAAGTTGATCAAGATTCCAATAAAATGCAAATTCTACAGTGTATAAAAATCTAAATTTACAAAGCTCTTAAATTGAAGACGCCATTTTTTATTGGGCCACTATTAGTGTAATATTGGATATTTCATTTCCAAGTTCCAATTGATAGCATTTCAGTGCGATGTTTGTTAGTAAATTATTATTTTTGAGATGTAAGGTATGTTTTTAATATTGGTTAGTAGTTTTTAATTTAATATAATAATATTATCGTACTTTACGAGTACCTATATTGGTAATAAATATAGTATTTTAAATAAAATAATGTTTGTTTTATTAATGCTATCATTTATCACATAGCACGTGAACTGTAATCACAGGAGACATTGAGGAACGTCGTCTTCCGCACGAACCTTGTCTTTTCACGGTGCTATTAAACATAAGCTGTGTATTAGGTGGTCATATAGGTGCTTATTATATCAGTAGCGGCTATATGATGTGTGCTAGACGAGGAACGGTCAAATCTATTTGGAGATCGTCTGCGTCAGCGCAGCGACGCGACGCACTGTGTCGTAGCTCGTAGCGCGCCCCAGAATGTGAAGTCGCAGTACAAAATTATGTACGGATGTCAGAAATAATTAAAAAGTACTGGGATTTCTTTGAATTCATATATTTTATCTTAAGAAAATATATTTTTCCTAATCTTTAAAAAATCTTGATGTGCGAGGTCATTTAGAATAATTAAGAATTATTTGTACTGTTGACTTGTTGAAGAACGATTTCGGTGGTTTTAAGAGCCGTGCTTCTCCTGTGTGTACACATTGCCCAATCCTTTTTTGGTTGAATTTGGACCTGAAACAAAAAAAAAACGGTAAATTAAATGCACACTTACAGAATTTGCAATTACTCTTGCGTAACTATCCATTTGTGATATAAAAAGTTCCTCTGCATAGAGGCAATGCTAATTGCGGTTTGTAGCGGCCATATTTGAATTTACGGCTTGTGCGCGTGCGCCTGGCATTCTAAACGGTCCCCAGCTGCAGATATTATTCGCGGGCAACCTGTCGTAAAATCTTGCGGATATAAAAAAGTTCCTTAGGAATAAATTAGTAGGCATGTACTTTTCTTGTTAACTTATCGATTGCTTTATCACGTTCTCATTTCCTGCGGTACATAGATTCCCACATCTAATTACACATAATAACTAGCCATAGTAGAGAATGATTTTACCCCATCTATTTTTAAACTTTCGGCATTCTGTGTTTACCTATATTTATATAAACAGTAATGTTGGCAAGTAACACGAACCGTGCGAGAAACATCTACTTGCTCTGTGTTTCCAGGAAGCTTCCAACTAAACAAACTCGCTAATATTCCCATTTCAATTTGATTTAACCTTCAAACGCTCGCCAATTCTTCGTTCCGTCTGATGCGCGAGACTAACAATTTAAATCTTATTTGAAAATGAGTAGCAGTTTGTGAGGCAAAAGGCGCGGTGCATAAACATAATAAATCATGTGCCATTCAGTCTGTGTGTCGCGAACTCGCGACGACATTTATTTGTAGCGCGATAAGAGCTCCGTAGGACGGGTCGCACGCGCCTTTTGTTTTGGTTATTATCGGTTATTTTTATAATATCATACTTTATAATATAACACGTGATTCTATATGATATTTAAATACAAATTACTATTTCTTTTATACCGTTTCGTTGATCGTAGGAACACATAACAACACGGAACTATCGTAACGTTTTATTAGCCATGACTTCCTCCCGCTAGTACTCTTGCTATATTATATTGATCTTGTCGTTATTATATACGAACGTGTCCAGAAAATTAATAAATTGTACCCATCTACGATTCGATGGATGCATACAAAGCTATACGTAACACCTTGAATTAAAGTTCAGTTTGTTTATCTTCGAATTGAAAGACTTGAAACAGGCGACCTTTAAGAACACAAGCTGCCCTTTAAAGTTTAAAGACCTATGTAATAATAACGCAACAAATTTTAATAAGATGTTAGTAAACATAGTCGACTGTGGTGGTGCATATTTGCCCGTGTACAGAAATAACATGCATATACATATGCTTACCTGACATGCCTAATTACTAAATTTTTTAATTTATTTAATAATTTCTGATACAATTATTGATAGTAAAGAACTAAGCAGGCACCTATTTCATATTCATAACTAAAATATAAATTCTGTCTAATCAAAATATAACCAATCACGATCCACTACTGGACTCTTCCAAAATGATACAACTCGACAAATATAGACCTAGAGGTTCGATGTCTTCACAATATTTAATTATAGGAATTTTTCGATGACAATAAAGTAGTATTATTGACATCGTGCCCGCGCATGTTAAAGAATAAGCACCATAACCAGCCTACGAGCCACTTCCGGAGCCCCGAAAGGAAAGGAAATTCACTCGCGAATTTGCCATTCTGTTCACGATCGTGACATTGTCCCGAGTGCTCCACTGTTCCCATGCTATCTGGTTATTTATAACCAACTATACAACACGCTTTACGCCTCTTGTTTTATTAAAGGAACGTCAATTTTAACTGAACTAGAATCTATTATTGTGGTGGGTGCCAAAATCGGTTGCATTTAAAATGGCTATGATTTTGTGAACTACCCTATTTAGACTATTTTTGGAAGATGGCCAATTGGGTCACACTGGAATGATAACGGGCATATTATGTAGATGAATGATGAATCACTTTGATCAGTTTACTTTTTTCTACCACTAAAATAAAGATGTACCTACTATCTTTGCCGATGCGTGCCGATAGAACGTGATCAACGTGAATAACTTCAGAGATTTGTACGCAGTTAAGTACGTAACTACGTATGTATCTTGCTCTGGTAAATTCGGCTCGCTTCGTCTAGTTGATGTTATATTTATGATAGATGTATAAAACAGATAGCGAGGAATCTGATGAAATCTATTTATTGACTGCGCAAACATCGTGTGAAAGGAAGCTTTTGGGCCATTTCCTGGCGCTGAGTGAAATGGGGCCGAGCGTTCCCTGACGCATGTTTTTACCTCTACATCCGCTTATAATTATATCTTTTTTTTATAATCGTAGATTTTCTATGTGTCCTACAGCCCAACCCTACTTCTAAAACAAAAAATATTGAATTTTCACATAACCTCTATTTCGCGCAATAATATCGTTTCGTCCATTAGCCGAGACTATTATAAATTATACTGTAAATTTTGGGATGTTACCTAAATATATTGCACGGCCGCTTTTTTGTAGCCATCCGAACTTGGTCGGGTTATGTAGGTTTTCGATGCTTCGTCAGTATTATAATTGTTTTTCTTTAATTACTGAATTTAATGACATGAAATTTTGCATAAGAATAGTTGAATGAATACACTAATTATTGACATACATATTACCATGAAATTCCTTCAGAACGTCGTGATATTTGACTGCTTTGTAAACAGTGATCTGTTCATGGTAAATTTGTCCTATAACTCTTTAGTTACTAACGGAACATCATTGATACTTGGCAACATGTTGCAGACACTTACAAGGTTTGTATAAACGTGAAAATCTAGACCCCAAAGTGCATACTTTAAGAACTAAGACCTAATAAGCGTATTTTACGTTTATATTTTTATCTTTTAAGCCCTACGATTTTTTCTAAATCTGTTTTTTAAACAAATATAAACAAATTCAAAACAACGTATGTAAAAATCTACAGCTCTCTATGTAAGCGCTTTATATGAAAACTAGCTAATGGCCAAACGTTCGCGTAGCGGAAACTTGAATTTCTCCGAAGTTTATGCATGCACTAGTTTTATTCATACATACACAATTACACATACACACTAATTTTTGGACACATCTCTTTTCTTCTAAAGTCTATAGGGATTAAAAAAAGTTCCGCCAGGACAACGTTCGCCCAGCGGAATCGGGTTTTGGTGAATTTCTCCACAATGGTTGCGTGCACAAATTTTTTTTTACCATACACAATTATACGACGTCATACACTAAATATCTGCATAATTAAAATCTTTAAATTCAACAACATTCCGCTGCGCGTACGCACACGGTGCAAATAGCAAGTTCCTGCAGACTATTTAAATACAAACACCGAAACAAGAGTTCTTAATTAAGCTCTTTCAAAACAAGGAAACGATAAAATTTCACTAGTTGCTAGACTTACATTTGATGAATGTCAAGATGACGGGACCCCGCCAGGTACATCGAATATAATGTAACTAGGATTTAATACAACATTTCTACTATTTCATACTTTCATAATAAAATTCTACACTCATAAACTTCCAAAATATTGTACAATGAAAGTGGTCCCGCTATTTTGATATCAAAATGACGGGACCACAATTCAGTTAATAAAATCACATGGTCTGATCTTAAACTGTACATACCAAATTTTAATACGATTTAGTACGACTACGTTTGAATCGTTATTATTCTTTAAAAACTGTAATTTCAAGAAAAAAAAGTGTTTATTATATTTACATCAGAAAAGCGCCTGAAGAAAAAGTATCATCACATTTTAAGCCAAGCATCATTTTATAGCTCTTACAGTTTATTTAGGCGTTTTGTTTGTTCCTGTTTTACTTTGGGAGGGTTATTCTGAAGTGCATTTATTTTAATTTATGTTTTCCTAAAAATTAAAAGTAATTTGAATACAAAACCAAAATGTTAAAAAAATAATAATATCAAAAAATGTAAAATGTATGTTTAATGTTGTAAATGTAAATTATTGTAAATTTTATTACTTAATTTATTTGTAACAATTTGTAACAAGAAAAAAAACATACATAACTAGTTAACCTTTTTCCAACAATCTGAGAAATGCACTTTATCTAATTTAATATAATAATATTATAAAGAGGTAAAATTTTTGTGCCATTCCGAGTTTCCGACTTTCTATTTTTCAGTCTTTTCTGTCGGGAAGGGTTTCTTCAATGAATCAGTGTTCTACAAAAAGCAACTTTAAGGTGTAAAGGCACTCGCAACACCCCGCCCGTCTCACCCCTCATCTCCCTCTAACCCCTCTCACCCCTCCCTTTCCCTCCCCTTTCGCCCTCCCCATGATCCCCGTCATGTTTATTGTAAGAATTTCGTGTTTAGTTGTAAGTAGTAAATTATCTGTATTAAAATTGTTTTAGATTCAAAAAGTAGTCTTTGTAAATTAAATTGTAAGTATAAAATATTTCTAACACAAACTATATGCGACCCTAACGTTTTAAACGCCTACACAAATTGTAAGAGTCATAAAATGATGCTTGGCTTAAAATGATGATACTTTTTCTCTAGGCGCTTTTCTGATGTAAAATATAATAAGCACATTTTTTCCTTGAAATGACAGTTTTAAAAATATAATAACGATTTAAACGTAGTCGTACTAAATCGTATTAAAATTTGGTGTATACAGTTTGAGATCACGCCATGTGTTTTTCATTAACTGAATTGTGGTCCCGTCATTTTGATATCAAAATAGCGGGACCACTTTCTTTGTACAATATTTTGGAAGTTTATGAGTGTAGAATTTTATTATGAAAGTATGAAATAGTAGAAATGTTGTATTAAATCCTAGTCACATTATATTCGATGTACCTGGCGGGGTCCCGTCATCTTGACATTCATTTACATTTGCTAGTGCAGCGAGTGCTTGCTATTTATCTGCAATATTCACACTAACTCCAGCTTAACACCAGACGGTGTTAAGCTGGAGTTAGTGCGAATATTTCCTTTGTAATTTTAATTAAGTACTAACGTATTTCTAATGTAGTGTGTTTAAATTCGCTAACGAGAACCTTTTAAATCATAAAGTTGTTTTATCTCACGAAAGCGGGCGAGCCATGCTTGCATGTGTAAATTTAACTTGCACATTGTCTTTGTGTGTGTAAGCTCGGGAGCGTGCTACCTGCAGTTACGCACACAAGAGTGCGTGTCTATACGCATTACATCTAAAAGTATGGCTCACCCGCTTTCGTGAGATAAAACAACTGTAATTGGAAAATCATCGCTTCGAAAGCTATGTATAAAAATCTGAAAGCTACATTTGTAAGTAATAAAAGTACAAATAATTTAATTATTCTGAAGCTATAAGAGAATATACTCGACCAGGCTAAGACCGACCCCCGGCTGTAAAGCTTGAGTAGATAGATGATGATGCCCCGCATCATAAATTCAATTCCACAATAAGTCACACAGTTTTTCATAATTGCCTATTTTATTAAGAGCCAATAATACATCAATCAATAATGAATATCATTGAATAAACACCTATACCTATTATTAATTAAACTAGCCAGTATGTTCATTACAAATTACAATGGAATCATTTAGAATTCAAAGTCAAGTCACGTTAGAAAGATCGTGATCACGGCTAAATCGTTATTGTTGTTTGGGATTTCTTACTAACTGACACGATTTATGTTAGCACTAGCAAGCAAACACTTACTAAAACACTATAGATACCTACATACATACCTAAGCATAGTATAGTGGTCATTCGTGTAAACGACTTAATTGAAAATTTAATTAAACATGGCAGATATATACCAACCTAAATCTATTAATTAAACATACTTATTACGGACCCTTGTTATACATAGGTATACTTACCTGTAATTATCACTGATACCAGTGTGATTTATACAGCTTGAAAGACAAAGTAATTATCTAGTAGGTAATCGTAACACTTGTTTTACCTAAGTAATTATTTTGATCACACTATCAAGATTTTAATTTAAATAATGATTTTTGGACCATCGAAAAGTAGGCTTAATTACTAAAAATGCTTCTTTCGCGCAGCATCTAAATTATACAGTGAAAAGTAAATACGAGTAGCACCGAAATCGAACCCTGATCGAAAAAGGGAGACCACACCGCTGATCCTTTATCCCACGACGCGCGCGCACCTCACAGAATACCTAATAAGCTATCGAGTTCAATGCACAAGGTTGCGCCTGCGTTCACTAGCCCGCATCTTTATTCTAGTAGTTCGTCTGTCCGTATCGAAATCCTCTAAGATCTTAGTATGAAGTTGCCGGGCACGTTCAATAGTTTTTGCGATGCTTCTTATCTCGCATTTGTCTGGATTTTGTGTTATACCAAAGTTAAAAATAGCTGTTGTTTATAGAAAAAAGCTATCTGGCAGTTCGATAGAATGAAGCGTTAAAATGTTTAGATGTTTTAACGAGAACGCTGAAAAAACTGAAGGTGGAACAATTTTTTCTAAGAAACCATGATTTTTAAAAGTTTTCCTTAATCTCGGTTTTGTTTTTAAAACATTTGTCTGGGTAGAGCATTAATGGTTGTTGATTTGAATTAAAAACAACAGTTCATCACCCTCATAAATTATCAATCGAAAGGGCCTATTTAGTATTTATTGTTAATTAAAATTTATTGTTGTCAAAAATCGGTATAAGCAGGAAGTGAGGGCCTTCCCGGCGGCGCGAGTGAAGCCCTGGGGCGGAAGTAGCGGCGGTCGCATCGGCGACAAGCTTGCATTACAAATAACCCCCTAATGAACACACGTGCGTTAGTTACTGCCAGATTGGGTCGATTACCTGCCTTCCGAAGCGGCCAAGATAATCCTAGTTGGCTAAACAGTTACCCCCTTATTCATAAAAAATTAAAGCGCTCTACAATCCTATATTAGTTAAAATAGTGTTTTGTCTTCTTTCAAACCCAAATCTTAATTGAAAAGAAATTGAAAAAACACTATTTTAACTAAAATACGATGTAGAGCGTTTTAGTTTTGTGTGAATAGGGGGTTAGTTTTTTACCCATTCGTTCGAAATAAAAGTTTCTACTGCGATGGAAAACTGTATTTTTAGATTTTATTTCATTTTCTAAGAAGTAAAATAATGCTGCGTGTCAGGCGTGTTGAATATAGGAATGCAGAAGCACATCTTCAATTGCAATATTTCCTGAAGAGTCGAGACATTCATTAGGTCCTAGGATAGCTACACCATTGCATACTTTCAGGTGTATGAAACAAGTCTGTGATCAGCTAAACGCGATTATGATGGCGCTATGAAAATCATGGCATAAACTAAATAGAATTGAAGGCACCTTTGAAGATTTCATCTCACTACTGACGAAAAATAATTTTAGCATGACCTGTTTAACGAAAAGTTAATTTTGTAAACAAAAAATAAACGTTTGTTTACGTGAGGGGCCCCAGGTGCTGCATTGGTTGTTTGTTCGCCCTTCAAAGCTTCTGTTTTTAACATCGGTTTTTAGGGTTCCGTACCAAAATGGTAAAAAGGAACCCTTATGGTGTCACTCAGTCTGTCTGTCTGTCACAGCTGGATATCTGAAGAACTACTAATGCTATCAACTTGTTTGGAACAGTTTTAGATGACGTTTGCCCAACTATTTTGCAAATAAGAAAGAAATAAAAATACATATGTTTTTTTGCAACAAGGACTGAAAGGGCGTCTTAAAAATTCGAAGTGGCGTTACTAGGGCATGTGGGGGTATCATATGAAAGAACGCCGTTTGCACATCTCTCAAAAAAAATTTTTTTTTTCTTTTTTTAGGCCGCATAGTTTTCGACTTTTGATGAAAAATCTTTTAAAAAATACCGTCCCCCCCCCCCCTTTATCTCCGAAGTTTGCGTATCGAAAAATCTGAAATTATTCTATGTGATAGAAGTTCATGTACCTACAGATTATGGAAAAATAAAACGATGTCTCTCAAGTAGCACAGTTTTTCAGAAATCATCAACAATAAATGATGGTATGGAACCCTCGGTGCGCGAGTCCGACTCGCTTTTACGTCCCAATACCGAATCAAAACGAACTGTCTGATGAATTCGAGCAACTACTTAGAGAAGAGAGTGCCCTCATCATGGGAGACATGAACCTAAGAATGCAACTGCTCGGCCGTTCAGTCGATAGACGTCTCGGAATTTTATTACGGGAAATACACAACAACGGCGACTGTAGAATTATACATTCCGGTCAGCCATCTAGACCCACCAGTACTGGTAACAACAACATACTGGACATAGCAATCACAACATACAACCATTCTGATTTGGAAATAAAATCATGCAAACAGATAGAATCCATAGGGTCCGATCATATACCATGGATAATGACAATAAATTTGGAAAACGACTACGAGATCCCACTCAGTCGCAACCTCAAAGACATCAAATCGAGTAAGGAAAAACGTGAAGAGTTTGAACAATCTCTGGCAACAAAAATAGACCCAAACATAAAAATCGAAACGGACATAGACTGCGACAAAATGATTGAAAACCTAGAAAAGGCTGTAATACAGACATTGGACGAATTTGCGCCACTCAAACAAACCGACAACAAGGAAAATCTTCCCAAAGAAATACAAAAGTTGATAGAAAAAAGAAATGAAGCGAAAGACATCGCATGGCGTCTAAGATTCACATATAGATACAACGAACTAAAGAGAGAATACAACAGATTAAAACGCAATTTGGCTAAGAAACTCATCGAACACGGAGAAGAAATGCTGAACAAAGCTTTAGAGAATAAAATTGACAACAGAAAGAAAATGTGGGGTTTACAGAGAGCGATGAAAAAGCCACCACAAAGGCTCCCCCTTATAGAAAACTGCAACACAGAACTGGAAATTATCGACAATCTAGTGGACACGGCTATCATTCACACATCCGATATCTCTCACGAAGACGAAAACACAGAGAAATACACACCATTCCAACCATTAGAAGCAACATCACACGCAGAGTTAAAAATAGCTCTTCGAAAGTTCAAGAATCAGAAAGCACCTGGCCCTGACGGGATAAGAGCGGATATTCTAAAAATGGGAGGTGATACGATGATAGCCATGTTCAAGCGAATAATGGACTACATTATCAACACGGGATACTTCCCAAAAAGATGGAAAGAAAGCACATGCATCTTTTTGCATAAACCAGGGAAAGACCACACACAACCCAAGTCATACAGACCCATCAGTCTACTCAACATCATGGGCAAATGGGCTGAACGCATTATTCTCTCGAGAATAAACACAGAAAGTAACGAACTTATCCCCGAACACCAACATGGATTCGTCCGCCAAAGAGGCACAGCGACACAAATACTAAGGACGGGCAAATACATAACCGACGCCCTGGAGAAAGGACACAGCGTGGCCATGATATCGACAGACCTCAGCAAGGCATTTGATTCTATAAATCATCAAGGCCTAATAAAGAAACTCTACGAAGCTGGAGCCCGAAATAATATCATAAAGATAATAGAAAATTATCTGTCAGACAGAACAACCAAAGGCAGATTTAGAACCACAACAGGAACAGAAAAAAAGGTACCACATGGTGTTCCCCAGGGATCAATCGTCGGACCCGTGATTTTTAACTTATACGTCGCTGACATACCAAAGCAACGAATCGCAGGACAGATGCTCTCTCAGTACGCAGATGACCTGTGCATTCTCAATGCAGCGGAGAAACCAGATCACGCCACTAGGCGCGCAGAATGGGCAGCGGAGGAAATTATAGACTACTACAAGCGGTGGGGCCTCCAATGCAACGTGGATAAAACGGAGTGCATCATGTTCTCCTACAAAAGACCTCGGCTGGGAAATCCTAACAACGGATACAGAAATTTCGTCAAAATGAAAAACGAACGGATCGAATACAAGAACAAAATAAAATACCTCGGTGTCGTATTAGACAAGAGACTGTCAATGAACATACACACCAAAGAAACAGTAGAAAAAGTAAAACGAGTAAGAGGTGCCCTAAATTCGATCATAGGGTACCGATCAAAAGTAAAAATTGAAACAAAACTGCTCATCATACAGACGTGTCTCTTGCCAGTACTCGACTATGGAGTCATCCAACTCCTTCCAAGATACAGCAAGAGCAATTTGACAAAACTAGAGAGACAGTACAAAATGGCACTGAAAGCTGCAGGTGCTTTCCCACGTCGCACTGAAACAAAAACGCTCTGGGAAATGCTTGGACAAGACCCATGGCACCTCAGAGCACACGATCTCCACCATGATATGATCGAAAAACTCTCCTCACTGATGATCAGCGGCCTCGACGATCCCGGTCCCGCGTATACGAGATATGGACAATTCAATCCATCCCTTTTCTCAAACAGAATAGGCGAAATTGAATATATAAATAAATCGGAGAGGGAGAAACCGCTCCACAAGAGAACGGCCCCCCCCCGTCAGCATAGGCTTTGACTCGTAAAGTCACTCCTACATTATAAGTAATTTCAGGTCTAGACCTGATGGGATCCTAAATCCAAATTTCTCACACTTGTTTTATATAATTCAATCGTGTGTGAAAAGAGTTCAACGAAAGGTTGCAAAAGATCCCTCCCCGGACAAAGTGCGCCAAAGTAAAGAACACACAATGCTCTTGTAAAATTACATTTTATAAGTGATATGTTATTTAACTAAAGAAATAAACATCTATTCTATTCTATTCTATTCCGACTCGCTTTTGACCGGTTTTTTTTTAAGTTTAAACTTCTTTTCACCTTAGACCCGATAAGGTATAGGTTTAAAGATCTTGCTCAAGCAAGACTTAGCCCTAGGCTAAGCTGTTTAATAGTAGATTATGCACCGAGGGGCTAAAGTTGTGTCTTATGTCACGGGCGTCATATTGAATCTCGAGCGCAATGAAGGATTCGGGATTTAACTCCCGAGCGCAGCGAGGTAGTTAAGAGTTTAACTCACGAGCGAAGCGAGGGAGTTAATACAAGAATCCTGAATGCAGCGAGGGATTCAAGTTAGCCCAAGGCAAAGACACCTTTAGCCCAGAGGAGGATACTCTACTTTTTACACCTACTGTGAGAAAATAATAGCCATAGTACGAAAAACAAAGTATTTATTAAATAAACAAACAGTAAGAATAACATATTTAGAACTAGTTAGTTATATGCACTTACATATTAATTGAAGTTAATGGTAACATTTGAGACATTAGTCCAGTTGTGCAAAGATAAAGTTAAGTTTTTATTTGGTACGTTTATAGATGTTGATGTGTAATTTAAAAAAAAAAAACATGAGAGGTGTCAAGGGACACCCGGATGGAACGAAGTTCCTTTCGATTAATTAGTGAAGGAATTGTAACAAAATTTTATTTTTATACTTATCATCATCATCATCATCATCACCATCATCATCACCATGTTCCTTTCGATTAATTAGTGAAGGAATTGTAACAAAATTTTATTTTTATACTTATCATCATCATCATCATCATCATCATCATCATCATCATCATCATCATCATCATCATAATCATCATCATCATCATCACCATCATCATCATCATCATTATCATCACCATCATCACCATCATCATCATCATCATCATCGCGACACCACACTGTTCAATGCGAAATAGAAATGAAAATATCTGGCTTGCTTTCTATAAGAGAGAGAGAGAGAGAGACAGACAGAAACATGCGCACGCCGCACGGCTTACAATAGCTACCTATTAAAAAGTGTCGTGACAACTTTTCGTGAGACTTTTTTCCGTCTAGCCCCCTTTCACAACGCGCGATAAGGAACTTCGTTCCAAAATTAAAAAAAATAAATAAAAAAAAATGAAAAATGGTTCGTAGTTATCTAATTATTCTTACAATATTATGTCTTCGAAAACATGGCAACGATATGAAGAAGCAGTCGTTATGATTTTGTAGGAAATCGAGAATATCATCCACGCGTAGTAAGGGTTTCGAGAGTAGCTTTCCTCTTTCTGGCACCAAATAGTAGATTATGCACCGAGGGGCTAAAGTTATGTCTTATGTCACGGGCGTCATATTGAATCTCGAGCGCAATGAAGGATTCGGGATTTAACTCCCGAGCGCAGCGAGGTAGTTAAGAGTTTAACTCACGAGCGAAGCGAGGGAGTTAATACAAGAATCCTGAATGCAGCGAGGGATTCAAGCTAGCCCAAGGCAAAGACACCTTTAGCCCAGAGGAGGATACTCTACTTTTTACACCTACTGTGAGAAAATAATAGCCATAGTACGAAAAACAAAGTATTTATTAAATAAACAAACAGTAAGAATAACATATTTAGAACTAGTTAGTTATATGCACTTACATATTAATTGAAGTTAATGGTAACATTTGAGACATTAGTCCAGTTGTGCAAAGATAAAGTTAAGTTTTTATTTGGTACGTTTATAGATGTTGATGTGTAATTAAAAAAAAAAAAAAACTTGAGAGGTGTCAAGGGACACCCGGATGGAACGAAGTTCCTTTCGATTAATTAGTGAAGGAATTGTAACAAAATTTTATTTTTATACTTATCATCATCATCATCATCATCATCATCATCATCATCATCATCACCATCATCATCACCATGTTCCTTTCGATTAATTAGTGATTTTTCGATTAATTTTTATACTTATCATCATCATCATCATCATCATCATCATCATCACCATCATCATCACCACCATCATCATCACCATCATCATCATCATCACCATCACCATCACCATCATCATCACCATCATCATCATCATCATCATCATCATCATCATCGCGACACCACACTGTTCAATGCGAAATAGAAATGAAAATATCTGGCTTGCTTTCTATAAGAGAGAGAGAGAGAGAGACAGACAGAGAAACATGCGCACGCCGCACGGCTTACAATAGCTACCTATAGCAAAAAGTGTCGTGACAACTTTTCGTGAGCCCCCTTTCACAACGCGCGATAAGGAACTTCGTTCCAAAATTAAAAAAAAAAAATTAAAAATGGTTCTTATTTATCTAATTATTCTTACAATATTATGTCTTCGAAAACATGGCAACGATATGAAGAAGCAGTCGTTATGATTTTGTAGGAAATCGAGAATATCATCCACGCGTAGTAAGGGTTTCGAGAATAGCTTTCTATTCCTCTTTCTGGCACCAAAAGGTGTTTGTTAGTACTATACTGCCAATTTAGCTGAGCATGTGAGATTCCAAATTCAAATCACATTATTGACCAGCGGGTCATAATGAAATCCAGTACAACATTATTGACCGGCTGTGCCCCCGGCCACTAATGACTCACTTTAGGTTAAGGTTGCTTGACATATAATTTGACATTTTCGAGCAGGTGGTGTGAAAAGGTGTTTGTTAGTACTATACTGCCAATTTAGCTGAGCATGTGAGATTCCAAATTCAAATCACATTATTGACCAGCGGGTCATAATGAAATCCAGTACAACATTATTGACCGGCTGTGCCCCCGGCCACTAATGACTCACTTTAGGTTAAGGTTGCTTGACATATAATTTGACATTTTCGAGCAGGTGGTGTGAAAAGTTTTTAACATGCCTACCCAGTAATATAATTTTTAGGCAAGCAGGAATCGCTTACAAATAAATTCAATTTTATGCGTCACGGGTGGATTTATATTTACCCCTTCCCGCGTTTTATGTGATTTCAAATGCATTCCATCGCAATTTGGAAAGCGTTCATTGCAACACCATTACCGTTGTGGAAGGTATCGAGTGTAGAATGAATAAATGTATCGACAGAGCCATTAAAATTTGATCGACATCGAGCACACGCGCGTGACGGCATCCCGTGGCCTCCATGCAGCGCATCGGTAGAACTTTATAGCAACAATTAGGCACAAGGCGCTTGGATACCGGGCGGTCATTGTAGGACACAGCATGGCGGCTGTGTAGATGCATGTTAAAGTACATCTAACTGCATGGAATATCTGAGGCTCAGTTATTTTAAATTCCTTTCTAATCATCATCATCACTATTCTAATTATAACATCACGCCTGTAATCTCCGAAGGGTTAGGCAGAGGCGTATCTATAGTACACACTTTCGCCAGTTATGTTATGTCCTATGTAATAGGGGGGCGAGCCTATTGCCATCAACCGGACACAAATCCATCGGGCTGCTACTAAGTAATTCCTACTGGAAAAACCCATTAACACTGCCCGACCTGGGAATCGAACCCAGGACCTCATGCCTCATGTTTCTTTCTAATCTTTTAGGGAGTTGAAACACATAATGGTATATTGGCATAAGATAACAGATTTGACCTCGAGGACGTTCCGATCGAAAATAAATGATATGCCAGCGCCAGACAGTCGCAAGCGCAGCCCACGCCCACGCAAGACCGTATTTTAAACTTGACTGGAATGGCGCCAGCCGCCAGACACCGCACTGAGAGGATCCCACTCTCGACCTGCCCGTTAATGAGAGTTATGACGGCGTAAACATTCCCTTTTCGGGAACGCTTTTGTTCTTTGTGAAAGTTCATGGAGAGCTAATTTGTTTCCAAAATAAGACGAGCCTTTAATTACTCCCATTAGAAAGTTTATGATGCAACTGTAATACAACAAGCCATAGGTATAATAACGTACCAAGTAACGCTTCCTTGCCCAGGTGATGAATGTTGCAGTAGATGTGGTGGTCAGCCGCCACGACCGGCTCTGCTGTCGTTTCACCTCCAGCCTCCATTAATTTTAACTTCGCTGTCAAATCGTGTACATCTGTAAAGTTTAATACACGTTTATTAGTGGATTACCAGCTATTGTATTTCTAAGTACCACACATCGTCATGTTGTAATTTACGACGGCCATAATTAAATTTTGGTCAACGCCTTAGAAGTGGGTGGTTAATGAAAGTAACAGAATCTATACAACAGTTCTAAATTCGGAATAGTCGAATGCAACGAAAACCGTTAGCTATTGTTACGCGTGCGGTCCGCTGCGCAGGTCAAAATTAGTAGCGCACATGTTCAAACAAACTGGTATTGTTTACATGGGAGCGGTGCGCGCGCGCTGCCACAGAATTGGGTCTACGCCTACACCCTGCAACAAGCGTAGATTGATGACTTTTACTTAGGTAGGTATGATTTTGATTGTGTTCAATCAGGGGGTTCCTTGAGACTGCTTGTAGCCAATTATAACATTTAATAAGTTAAATCTAAGTAGGTACTTAAGTAGTTAGTTTCATAATTGGAGATTAATGCAGAGCATTAAAATTTGCCAATAGAAAGTATATAAGACCTGTCTCATTTTCTCTGAATAAGTAAGTAGGTAGGTATGTTCCGGTAAACTCATTTGACGTAGGTAGGTAAACCTAATTATGTCTATCCGGACAACGTTCAGAAACCCTTGCTAATTGCGAGTTCTACATTAGGTTATAATGTAGGTACTACATACAAAGACTCAGAATCCTGTTGTACTCAATAAATTGCAATGTTTCGTAAACAAATCCTATTCCTGCATAATTTCGACGAATACCAACAAGAACCAAACCTTTTAATAAATAATTCGCATGGTGTAAACACGTTGGACGCGGCATAATTTGTGGTTTATTTATTCAGGATGAACCATCAGCTCGCGCGACCTCCGTGTAATGTCGTTTTTATTATCCAGACGACGATGACGTCTGACGAATATCAACAGCAGCGTATAACGAACTTTGTGGGTCGTCTAGTTCCCAATGCAGTGGTCAGACTGGCAATAAATTCATGTTCTACAACAATAAACGCTTTGTTGTTGTATACATTACAATTTACAAACATATAGGTAGAACAAGGCGCGAAACATGTAAGTAGTCTTATCCGCTCGACTGGTTTTGGTGTCTCTTATGTAAGTGTAGGTATAGAACACTTCTTGTTCAATGTGTTAATTGATTACAAAATATATGAAACTAGACAATTTAAAAAAAAAACTAGGAATAAGCTAACTGAGGCCTAATAAGCCTACAATTAGTTTAGGCTGAGACTCCGATATGAGCGTACCTCGCCTCGGTACGAAGCATGATGGAATCGGTTTGTCCATCTTCATTTATTGCGGAATAACCATCCCACTTGCTTATAAACTATTGTAATAGTAGAGGTAACGTGACCAATGATGTTGACCCTAGCAGTCATGTCTATGCTAGCAGTCATAGCAATATGTGTTCCTTTTTAAAATAGGCCCAAAAAGCGCATTACTAACAGTCTCATTGATATCATACCTGACTTAAGCGCTCGTTTAATCACCCTCCACTGCCTTGCATGGTACAGAGACATCACCAACACCACGACGAAGAACACGATACAGCCACTAGCGGCCACGCTAAGGCTGGTTGTCTGCAGGTCCCACGACACTTCGTCATTAGCCGTCACTTCACTATCATAGTCCACATACTCGTACTCCACATCACTGGGTACCAGTTCACTCGACTCATTGTTTTTTTTATGCACCTGATGCGTATTGAAGGGAGATATCTGTGCCTCGTATAAAGACTGGCATATCGTGTCCCTGTGGATTTCGCAGGGGTATCTGACAACCAGACGCTTGGCAGGGTCGCATCGGGTGCAAGGCAGGCAGGTGCCACGCTGGCGGTCCCACCAGCTCAGCCCGCGCTCGCAGGCGCCGTCGCTTCCCGCCACAGACCCAAGTGCCAGTGTAGCAACCAGCAAACACAACTTGGGTATATCTCCTCGCATTACCTGTAATGTGTGATGAATGAGTTAGTACCTACAATGTAAGTGGCAAGTAACACTGCAACATAATTTACCATTTTAGGGATGAAATGAAACTATGTGCAGTATGAATTGCGGTAGGCTGAGTAGGAAGGTTTTACTGTTATTTACTAAAGTAGCAGTTTATCGGAGTTACTTAATCAAAATTAAATGTAAAGTAGGTTTAAGTCTCTATATTCTACTGAAATTTTGATACAAAACTTATGAGCTTTACTTTATGAGAGGTGGCACAGGCACAACCAAACTGACCAATCGAGCTTATTACACGACTGCCCCAAAAAGGAGTTCATTGTTGTTTGTTTTTTGTAAGGAAAATATATACTTAATAGAACAGACGTCTTCCAGTCGTTTACATAAATATGATGATACTTTTTGCGGCAAGACCTCGCTCAATTAATAGGTAATAAATACCTACCTACCTATTTATATAATTTTTGACAAACATCAGATTAAATAATTAATTATAGGTACTTAAACAAATATATTAATTTCATTACCTCCTTGCTGACACTCATGTATGCTGCCTAAGTATTCATGAAGGACCACATCTCGGTACGGAATAATTGTTCGTTTAGAAAGCTCACTTTCACCTGTGTCACTGTCGAATGATTTGTAGCGACTATTAATTTGAACTAAACTTGTGTGTTAAATCTATTAACACTTTGGTTTATCACTCACACTCCCACAGTCGTTGTTTTTGATAAGTAAGCTAATGAGAGTCAGCGACTCAGCGCACACGATGCGCTGTGGTTCGGCCGCGGTCGCCGTACGTTCTGCGCCGTGCGAGAGACGCGGCATCATATCGCATTCAACTGTTCTGAGCAGTCCCCTATCCCTCCTCCCACGCAGGATGCGCGTACGCGTTACCCGGCAATAGAAACGTTCGGTAGATCTATTCGACGTTTATTTTGAGTATCTATCAATTTGTTTTTATAGAAAAATTGGAACATGTCCATTGCAAATTTTGTAACCTTGTCCCATAGACTTATAAAAAAAGATGGACTCCGCGCCACGCATATCGAAAGTGAAGCACAGTAAGTATGCCGGACCGTTTGTACAAACACGCCTCACGCACACATTTACATCATAGTATGCCGACTGGCCGCCATTACGTGACACGAGCGACGGCGTCTTTGCAGGTACCTACTCAAATCATGCACACATAGATCGGTACGGTGCTTCACTTTCGATATGCGTGGCGCGGAGTCCATCTTTTTTTATAAGTCTATGCCTTGTCCCATAGACTTATAAAAAAAATGGACTCCTCGCCACGCATATCTAAAGTGAAGCACCGTAGCGATCTATGTGTGCATGATTTGAGTACCTGCAAAGACGCCGTCGCTCGTATCACTTAATGGCGGCCGGTCGGCATACTATGATGTAAATGTGTGTGCGAGGCGTGTTTGTACAAACGGTCCGGCATACTTAGTGTGCTTCACTTTCGATATGCGTGGCGCGGAGTCCATCTTTTTATACGTCTATGCCTTGTCCTTTATTGTTATAGCGCAGTTCGATCTGCCAGGCTTAGCCTAAACACTGAACGTAATTTATTAATTACTAGCTGCGCCCCGCGGTTTCATCCGCGTAGACCGGGATAAAAAGTACCCTATGTGTTAATCCAGGGTATAAGCTGTCTACATACCAAATTTCATAATTGGTCCAGCCGTTTGAGCGTGAAGAAGTAACAAACATACACGCACACACACACTCACAAACTTTCGCCTTTATAATATAAGTGAGATTCAAGAATAGTACATTATTGCAAAGGCCGTGAAATAGGCAATTGCAGGTCGAGTATGAGTTTGAAGGCCGAGCCGTAGGCGAGGACTTCACTAATACGAGACAGGCAATTGCTATTTCCGCCGAGGCATATATAGTGCTTTTCTCAAAAAAATGCAGGGAAATAAAAGTAGGTAGTTAAGTTTCCATAATTTTTCAAGTTAGTGCCGTTTTTAATATGAACTGTACATTTCAGCATGGAATAAATTGTCCATAATGTAGATGGGTTTTTAGGTTTAGCAATCTCATTAAAATACGCCAAAAATACTGTTTCAGAGAAACTGTTCACTTTTTTCTCGTTTTTCCAAATCATAAAATTTTCATATACTTACCTAGTTTCATGTATTTTTCTTTACACTTCGCTGGAAGCAGGTTTTCCATTGCCAATTTGGCTTCTGATCTTAAATCTGTGGAGTACCTACAATCAATCTTAATTTCACTTTATATTTATTATGAATGTAAATTTGTTATTTACATACATAATACTTCAATATAAATTTTCAAATCAAGATGAATTTTCAGCTTTGCCGCCAATTTTCTATCTAACATCTGTGCCGAAAGGCATTTGTGGCTATCTATACAGCCACGTGAACGCAATTTATACTAAGCAAAGAGACTGCCATTGGTATGGCAAGAATGATAAAAGAGATCCAATGAAAGAGTATTTAACCCAGCACGCCGTTTGCACAACATTGCTGGAGCGCTCCAGCAATGTTGACATTGCTGGAGCGCTGTAATGTTCCAAATTCAAAAAACGCTCCTGCAATGGATTTGATTTTCTTTGACCGTAAATTCGATACTTCGCGTGTTCTTTATTCGAAAATAATGACAACATTTCCATGCATGTTTGAGAAAAAGAATTTAGCTTCCTCTTCAGAGCGTAAGCAAGTAGGTACACACGGCTACACGTACCTACACCATCAAGTTATACATTGCCAGTTTACACTGACGGATTGACCTCTCATTGTAAGGAAATCCTATACAATGCGAGATCAGCTTATACTGGAAATGTATAGCTTTTCAAAATTCAAAATTTCTTACGTTTTTTGCAATTTGTAGGTCAGTGTGAGCTTGTATGTTGATTAAAATATGATTCGCGCCCGTCTGATTAGAATCAGCAATACAACTCCATAAGTTAGCATTTACCTCAAATCTAGCGATTTCATGAAATCATAAGGTTTGAGGTAAATGCTAACTTCAATACAAGCTCACACTGACCTGCAAATTGCAAAAAACGTAAGAAATTTTGAATTTCGCGGGCTACCCTGGCGCATCATCTCTAGTTGATTCTTTACAAAAAATGTATGGATATTTACAGCTAGCCAGCTAGCTGTATTTTAAGACGGACAATCGGGACAATGGTAGCGAGTAGCGACATCTGAAGTGAGCAAGTGGCAGCTTTTATCCTCATTGAGAAAAAAACTTAGGAAAAAAATGAAAAATACTAATAAACTCTGTGTTGTCCTTACCAGTAATAATGTACTCTGTGGTCCTTACCCAGTTATGACTGCTCTTCACAATCGGCGATCATAGACAATTACCTGAAAAATTAAGCTAAACCCTAAACCACTGAACGGATTTCGATAAAAGGAGAATGGGCGGGTCCGTCCCCAGTGGTGTATCAAGATGTGATATACGTCATTTTAAAGGTAATAACAATAGCTTTATTTTATTGTATGACGCCAACAACGAAACTCGTGCAGGGAAGGAACCATGAATAATATTAATTTTATTTTTTAATAATATTATTTCTAGCTTCTACAGAAGCGTCATCGCATCAGGGTGAAGAACGTCAGAGGGCGGGTGAACCCAAACGAGATAACAATTATGGAGGCGAGAGGGATAAAGACAATGAACAATTTTTTTACAGCTGACTATTGTATTGTACTCATTTGTTTTCACTTAACCGCTTAAGTGTCCAGGCGTACTTTTTTAACTAAACCTTTTTAAATCGTATTGCTTTAGTTTGAGGTAGTACTTTCCAAATGCCATGCTTTATTTTTGTTCATTACGAAATTCCTCTCACTTTGATATATGACAATACTAGCAGTGTTTGGTCTGTGGTTTTATTTTTTCATTCTATCGGCTGTCAATGGTTTGTATTGTACGATACGCAAGTCGCATGCATCATCTCCTCCTTCGACACTGTATATTTTGACTTCGGCACGCTAAATGGACTTGATTCCTCTGCTTTTACTTTGATTTTGGCGAGCTTGAATGGTTGCAATGGTATTGGATACGTTGTGTTGTGATGGAACGTGTACGAGGGGCCAAAGTCAACTCGCAGAGGCCCCTTAGACAATTTTAAATTATGAGGAGACACCAACCGACGATTATCCCTGTATGTACTATGTAAGTGCACCCAAGGACAACCCCTGGTTGGTGCAGGACTATTGCAGAACATGGAAACAAAATATATTGGGCTTTGGGTTTGGGTGGCTGTGGAATGGTTACCTAGAACTATGGAAAGACTATGGCCCCTGCCTGACCAATGTTTTTTATACAATACACAGATGAAATGGCAGGGGGTGACTTGCACACTCAATAATGGGCCCCCGGAAACTGTCGCTAGCACATAGTGACGTAGCGACAAGGGGGCAACATGTCCTGAGGTGCTTGAGGAGTGGACAGGTATTCCACAGCTCTCAGAACAATCCCAGAGCCCAGAAGATGGTCAAGTCAAGATCCCTACAAGCACTTACTGGAATACTTCCTTCCTCCGAGCACGTTTGCTCTTGCGAATCTCCACTCAAGCCGGCCAATAAAGGCAAGAATGAGGTGGGAGCTCTGTTCCCGTCAGTGTTCACTCCAGCCGGTCAATAAAGGCAAGCCAGAGGTGAGGAACAAGACTTCTCCCGGGAGATAGGGTCCGTGGGGTCGCTACTTCCCAACAGCTCGCCACACGCTGCCCTGTGGTTTTTTGTATCTCTCTTGGTCTGGCTCCTCACCCTAGACCTGTTTCGGCAAAGTAAATTCTACCGGCACAGACTTAGACTTCGGAGCGCGTAAGCCCCACCATGATGTCAACGTAGAGATACGGAGGTAGGGAAAAGTTAAAAGTCAAGTGTGCAGGTGTGGCGATAAAGGCGCAACACAAGACTAGTAGCTGCATCGCAAAGAACGCTATATAAAGTAATAGGTATATACGCAAAACTGTTTATGCTAAACATAATATTATTAAGAAAAAAAAAAAAGATTCATAGTATCTTCTTTGCACGAGTTTCGTTGTTGATGGCATAAGCTAACTGTCATAACCTCGAGGACACATATGTTAAGACTACGATCATATCTCGCTCCATCGCACTTTGAATAGATAGGCATACCCCAGGATATCTGCAAGACAAAAGATGTGGACGATGGTAAAATAAGCGAAAATCACATTCTTTTGAAATAAAAATGTAATCATTCGTAGGTCTTCTCCTGCAAGAGTGCGGTGGTTGGTGTCATAGAATAAAATAAAGCCATTCTAATAAGCTTTAAAATGACGTATCGCTCAATTTGATACAGTCTTGAAACAGTCTGGGGACGGAGCCCATACAAAAGCGCCCATTCTCCTTTGGCATGTAGATAGATGGCATACTGTGGAAAGACATAGGCTACTCTTTGCCTCAAAAATAATCCTATAAACGGGGAAAAAGCGCGGGAAACATCAAACTTGGCGGACGCGTCTTTTTTGATATAAAATTTGTAAATTTAAAAAACCCTAATTATAAGATCAGTAGTCATAGTTTTAGTGTTCTATTTTCTTTTACTTGTAGTTTAATCTTAGTGTTGTATATTTTCATCGGTAGTGGTAAGTTGTTTTTAGATAGTTTTGTGAAAAATGAAAGACCCGCCTGATCCGGGGGACTTCGTTCCCCCGGCAGGCAATTTTGTAACTATTTCCATGTCCAATGAATCGGGCATGGATACCGATGGGTCGTCTTCGACTCGTCATTTGAAAAGAAGCCGTGTACATGTGTGCAAGACCTGCAATAAACGTCGCCGTACCCGGAAAAACCCCGGTTCCGCGTCTTCTGGTTGTGATTGCATGGACTCTACTCTAAAACCTATTACATCAGAGCCTAAATCTGAAATAATCGTCACTAATGAAATACCTAGTTCTAATAACAAAATGCCCGATATCCCTGCTCTGCCCTCAGTTGTTCAACCACAGATAGGTCGTAAAACATACGGTAAAACGGACAGCGCGCCTTTTGTCATTCATGTTCAAAAAATCATAATTTCACCAGATGATGGAATGACACTGCACCCAATCACATTTGGCAAGTTCTTAAAGCACAACGCCTTCCAAAATATTATCAACGGTAGCGTAAAGAAAATTGGACGCAACAAAATTTCTCTTTCTTTTTCGAACTTTCTGGACGCTAATTCTTTTAATAGTCTTGAAACATATAATTACAAAGCTTTTATACCTACTTTTAATGTTACCAGAATGGGTTTAGTGCGTGGTGTTCCTGCGGAATGGTCTCCCGAGGAGGTCATTGATAACATAACGGTACCTATAGGTTGTGGGCCAATCTTAAAAGTCAGACGTCTCAATTTTAAAACCACTGTTGATGGTACAACCGTTTGGAAACCATCCCAATCCATAGTTGTTACATTTGATGGGCAGGTTCTACCAAAAAGAATTTTTATGTGCTATAATGCATTACCTGTAGATTTATATATATTCCCTACCGTACAGTGTTTTAACTGCTGTCGTTTTGGACACACTAAAATTCAGTGCAGGTCCAAGCCTCGCTGTTATAAATGTGGCCAAGGCCACACTGGGGACAGTTGTGAAAGAGAACAAGAAAGTGCATCTTGTTGCCTTTGCTCTGGTTTTCACTATGCTACGAATAAGTCTTGCCCAGAATTTTCTAGGCAAAAATTAATTAAAACATATATGGCACAAAGTTCAGTATCTTATGCTGAAGCGGAAAAATGTTACCCACCAGTAACTAAGTCATATGCTGATACACTTTTATCTTCTCCTTCCAAAAACTTTGCACACACCCCATCAATCTCTTCACCTAACAGAATGCCTGCTTCAAGTAGCTATAAGAAGACTGTCTTCCTTATACCACGGTCCCCTCCCAAATCGGTACAAGGATATAATAAAGAGGCTCACAATGCCATTATAAAAGATTATGACATTCCACAACCATCAAATGGTTGTGCTTTTTCTATTAATCATAATAATGAAAAAAACGACACAAATTTTTCCATAAACGATTTTCTTTCTGCTTTACACAATCTTCTTTCTCAGTTCAACATTTCACCGTCCAACGTTGCCCCGTCTTTCAATGTATCTCAATCCATTCATAATGGACAACACATCCAAAATAATCCAGTGGAACTGCCGCAGTCTAGTAAACAAAAAGAGTGATGTTATATATCTTTTAAACAAATATGAGCCATTTGCCTTTGCCTTAGCAGAGACTTGGCTCAAATCGAATCATATTTTTAAAATTAATGGTTATTTAACCATTAGAGAGGATAGATCTGATGGGTATGGTGGAGTAGCTATACTTATCAAGAATTCTATCCCTTTTTCTATTATTACATTACCTCCTCATAGTGAGGAAATTTCAATTGTAGCTATTAAAGTTCATCACACTTGTCTTGTTTCTATTTACATTCCTCACCCTTCCTCTTCTGTTCTCCAAGAGATGAATAATCTCTTTTCATTTCTTCCAAAGCCTTTCTTAATATTGGGGGACTTTAACTGCCATCACCAATCATGGGGTTGTTCAACTACTAATTGTTATGGTGATGAATTACTAGATATAATAGACTTACATAATTTATGCATCTTGAATTCAGGAGCTGCCACACGTCGCTCAGATCCCACTCAGAACCAAAGCGCAATCGACCTTTCTATTTGTTCTCCAAACTTAGCCTCTTCATTAACTTGGCATACTCTAGCCTCTACTTATGGTAGTGATCATTTTCCAATAGTTATTTCTTATCCTCTTTCCAAAACAAATGCTCCATTAAGGAGATCTAACTTAAAACATAAACTACCTAATAGAAATAATAATGACTGGGACAAATTTAGGAACATTGTTGACAGTAAGCTTTGCTCCTTGCCTGTTATTTCTGATGGCAATGAAAATAGTTGTGCTGAAGCTTTAGCACTCATATTAATCGCAGCGGCAGATGAAGTTTTCCCTGTAAAAAATAACAATATTAGTACAATTCCCTCGCCTCCATGGTGGGATTCCGAGTGCACTGAATTGGTCAAGAAACGTAAAGAGGCTGAATACAATTATAACCTTGATATGTCCGATATTAATTTTGAAATCGTCACTAACCTAATTAATGAAACTTGTAAACTTTTTAAGAAGAAAAAATTTGAATCTTGGCGTAATTTTTGCTCATCAATTTCTCCAAATACTCACCCTACCACTGTCTGGCGCAATATCCGTAAAGAAGGACGGTCAAATCGTACCTGACTACGAGGCGGTGGTGTACAGATATGCCATATATATGTAAAAATCTAGTATTTTTTAAGGTCTTAAAAAACATAAGAAATAGATATTTAAGTCGCCAGAAAAAAAAAGCACAAACAAATTTTTTTTTAATAGCATAATTTGCAAATTATTTAGAATAACATGTTCAGAACGCACCTTTGACGATTCATTTTGCTTAAGAAATGATTTAGTACTCAAAGATTATAATTATTCACGTTATTAGATGTAATTCAATTCTATATACTTGTGTATCAAACCAACTAGTGCTGTTTTTATTATGTATTGGATTCTTGTCATAAAAATAATTATGTGGGTTCATAGTAAGTATCAGCATTTTGTTCAATTGTGTACAACGGAACGTCATAATATGTCATCGACGCGCGCCATGGATTGACAGTGTCAATACTGTCAATTACAACGGGTGTCAATTTGACACTAATATACTGTAGTGTGTAGTCTTTGCACCCGGCGATGCCGCATTGTTGTTGTGTTGTTGTTGTTAGTGTGAATATTGTGATAAGTACTGTACTGTTTTGGATTTCCTTCTGTTGTTTGACCTTGGCATTGTTTTACAGATTGATAACTAGGTACCGCTTGTGACGATTATTCTGTGCTTTTGATTTCCTGACACCGATAACCTCAAAAGTATTTTTTGCATTATTGAAATATCTTGGCTATTTAGATATTATTTTCGAAAGGGATGGTGTTTACTACATAAAACAATCAAATCTCACTATAATTTGCTTCTGTACACTGAAAATAAAACTCAGGTCCAGCTTCTATAGAAATATGACCGATGTTCTTTAGGTCCATTTACAACAACCCTTCTCCTATCCCTGATTCTTTAGCCAGTGAATTTTTAGATAAATTAGCACCGCCTTGGGTCCCGGAAGAGGTTAACCTGTCTCTCGTATCCAAAACTAATATCCAAGACACGACACTAGATCTTCCATTCACTCTCACTGAATTAAAGGGTGTTATTCATAAAACTAAGGATTCTGCACCAGGCATTGACGGCATCCCGTATTCCTTTTTCGCTAATTTAAATGATGACGTCCTTATTTATTATTTAGAGCTTATTAATTCTATCATCATGAATACAGGAAACATCCCTGTTGAATGGAAACGTCAAATGGTGTTGCCATTCCTTAAACCAAATAAAACCCCATCTGATGCTTCTTCATACCGTCCCATAGTTTTATCATCAATTCTGATGAAATTAGCGGAACACTTAGTTAAAAATCGTCTAGAATGGTATGTGGAAAGTAACCGTCTTTTGGCAGATTCACAATATGGCTTTAGAAAAGGTAAAAGTACAACTGACTGTTTAAGTATTTTAACATCGGATATTCAATTATCCTTCTCTAATAACCAATCCACCATTGCAGTTTTCCTTGATATTAATGCAGCTTATGATAATGTTGTATTATCAGTTTTACAAAATAAATTAAAAGCCTTGCAGGTTCCATTGATTTTATCGAATTTCATTATTAATATTCTGACTGAACGCTCTGTTAACATGCTAATAGGAGATCATGAGGTATCTCATCTTGTATGGAGAGGTCTCCCACAGGGTTCTGTGCTCAGTCCCCTTCTATACAATATTTACACTTTTGATCTAGACTCGTCTTTAATTACTAATCATGTTAAGGTTCTTCAATATGCCGATGACTTATTATTATATTCTTCAAGCCAATCTGTTGAACAAGCTAGCTGTGCCATCAATTCTGCTTTGTCTACTTTGAAGTCATGGTTACACTACACCTAAACGGTTTGGATTTATCCACGTCTAAAAGCGCGGCTGTTTTATTCACCCGGAAGAGAAATATTCCCTTGGTAAACCTCTTTTATAAGGATATACCTATACCAGTTATAGATAAATTCAGATATCTAGGTGTAATACTTGATTGTAAATTAAGTAGTGTCCCTCATTGTGATTATATTGTCAACAAATGTGAAAATCACCTAAACATGCTTAGATGCCTCTCTGGTGTATGGTGGGGTGCACATCCGTTTTCTTTGAAACTTATTTACAACGCAATTATCAGAAGCACTCTGGATTATGGTTTGTTCGTTTTAGAACCTGGTAGTGTTATGGCTTTTAAAAAATTGGATCGCATTCAGTCTAAAGCATTACGCATTATTTCGGGTGCTATGAAGTCTAGTCCCATTAATGCACTCCAAGTTGAATGCGGAGAAGCTCCTTTGCATCTTAGAAGACAATTCTTATCTGACAAATATTTGTTCCGGATTCTTCAGTTCTCAACTCATCCTCTCATTCCTAAACTAGATTCTTTAGTGTTACAGATTGAATCTTCAGATTACTGGTCCCATAAACGTGCTCCTTGTTTAGTTGTAAGCTATAAAAAATTCCTATCACTTTCTTCTCCTATTCACCGTTCCAATAAACTTCCCATATTTAATTGTAGTTATGAGAGTTTACAATTCAGCCCCATCATTAGATATAACTGTGTCAGTAGTAAATCTGATCCCTATTGTCGTATAAGCTTTAATAATTTCCTTGCTGAACACTTAGAGTACCATCATATATTCACGGATGCTGCCAAGCGTTCTCCGTCGGGTTGTGTTGGGATAGGTACTTACCATTCTCAATACAACATTGTACAAAAAATAAAACTGCCTCCGGAAACTTCTGTTTTTACGGGGGAATGCTTTGGTATTTTAAAAGCCATCGAATATACTCGTGTTTTTAAGCTCAAAAAAACCATAATTTTTACAGACTCTCAAAGTGCTCTTCTAGCCATTAATAAATCCCCTTTCGAACACAAATCACAGTTTTCAATCATTTATTTGATAAGAGAATTTGCGTTTAGAACCATCTCTGAAGGTAACACTTTGCAATTTGCGTGGATTCCGGCCCATGCTGGAATCCATGGCAATGAAGTGGCTGATAAACTCGCCGGTGATGCGGTGCAGTGTGGGGACTTAGCTCCTTACATAAATTTTAGCAATGACATTATGACGTTACCAAAGACTTTTCTTCGGGACACCTGGAGGGTAGCTTGGGATATCGGTAGCAAATCCAAGGGCCGTTATTTTTCTGTAATTCAACCCGATATTCCGGAAAAACCGTGGTTTGGCACTGCAAAGTTTGGCAAGATGGAGACCTCAGTTCTAATACGGATGAGACTAGGTCATGTTTGTTCTCCAGCCCATCTTGCTAAATTTCATATCATCGATGACCCCATGTGCTCGTGTGGCACAGACGTTGGCGACCTAAATCACATTTTCTTCTCCTGTCCCTTATATGACCGTTCTTCTTTTTTCAGTAACCTCTTGTCCCTCAGAACTCCTTTTCCTACCTCAATACTTTCTTTACTTTGTACAAATAGCTTTCCTATTTATAAATGTATAGTCTCATTCATTACTGTAAATAATATTAAGTTGTAAATTTTCATCAATGTAATTTGCTCATTAATTATAACATCACATACTGATCCTATATACCGTCCTTCTATCCTAAATCCCGTTTTAATGAATTATTCAAAATAATATCTTCGTTTCCCTACCTTTGTACCTACGAAACTAAACGTGACATTGGCTAAATGCACAAACCGTGCGAAGCCAAAAAAAAAAAAAAAAAAAAAAAATCCTATAAACCTATAGATAGGGGATGAAAATGATCGCCGATTGTGAAGAGGCACCGTAAATTAAAACATAACCACGATCGATTCCATAGACTATACACTAATATCTGATCGATTCTGTCAATTTTAATTTTTACGAAGATTAGTGTCAATGTCAAGTGTCATCAGTCACATCAGTGTCAGCAAAACAGCAACTCCAATCTAATCATTCCAAATAGGTACATAAAAGGTTAGGTTAGCATTTAATTTATCTGCCACTCAGTCTAAAATCCCTAGTAGGAGAGAAATAAAAGATACTTACGTTAATTTTTGCGAACCATGCATCTCCTTATTTTTCAAATTTTCATGTCATGAAATGATGAGAGTTCAAATTCCGAATCATCATCTACATTTTGTCACAGGGTGAACTCGTAAATTTTTGATCTAAGATTATATGTTTTTTTGTAAAGTGAGTGATTAATATATTAAACATAAAGGATAGTTAGTGTAGGTAGGATCTACGAACACTTTGTAGACATACTGAATAAATTAAATACATTTTGATTTAAGCAACGAATATGAGCGCAAATAATGCTAGAAGACGAAATTCTCGCGGACGAAACATTCAAGGTGATAATCAAGATACTATACAAGATTCCTACATTTCCTCCACGGTTTTTATCCCTTCCTACACCATCACAAAACCAAGAATAAGGAATATAAGACCCGATTGTGTTGGACTGTTTCATCCTCTACCAAGTACCTACCTATTCCTCATTTTCCTTTGTTGTTTTATTTTGTTCTATAATGCGTAGGTTGTAAATGAATATGTAATGTATTTCCTATTTCATTCTAACTACCATTGTGTTTAAATTATGAATACTCCTAAGAAATCTACCTTTTCAGGTTCAATGACTAATGTGTCATCTAGTGCAGAAGACTTATCTACATCTAAATCTATAGTCCTAGTTGCCATAATATTTGTATCATCACTGTTAGCCTTGGGTCTGCTATATAAACAGTTCCCAGATTTAGAAGAGTAAGTACGGATCAACTGTTACACATCTATGAATGACATTGTTATCACATTATATTTATAATAAGGAATGTATAAAAAAAGTATGATATTGTTAATATTTTAAAGAATATTGATTTGGCTTAAACTTTGCCATCATTCCCATCTAGATTTATTAATATTGTGATATGCTATTTTCTTTGATTACCCAACTATGGCGTAGCATAAAAGGAGGGCTATGATTTTGTTAACCTATTGACTGCTTTGAACAATTGCTGTGCCACCTGTGCCCAGCTCCTAAATCAAAAAATAATAAACATCTATGACAAATAGGGTTGTGCAATGACATAAAAAATAATAAAAAACAAACATGGGTTCTTTGTTGCATAAATACAACTGAGGCGGCACGGCCACAAAAACATTTGTTGTATTAATCCAACTGGGGTGGTCAATAGGTTAAAAGACAGGCAAGCAAAGGCCATATTATATTGCTGCTTAGACCATAACATTATTATTGTTGAATGTACCACTACAACATAATTAATGTTTTAATTTCCAGACATGAGAAGCAACATATACATTTACCATGGGACCTTGAGGATGCTAAACATTTAGGTTTAGTACTAGACCGATATAAGGAAAAATATTTTTATGAAGTATTATTTGGAGTCTTCTTAGTTTACATATTGTATCCTTTTCACATTTCCTGCACTTGGTTTCAGGCATTTACCTACATCATTTTAATATAAATATTTTGTCATTAATTTCTTTAACTTCTACCACAGTTTGCAAACATTTGCAATACCTGGATCTATTTTTCTAAGTATTCTTTCAGGGTTCTTGTTCCCGTTTTATTTAGCATTACTTCTAGTTTGCTGTTGTTCAGCAATTGGTGCAAGTTTATGTTTCTTTCTATCAAACCTTCTTGGGAAAAAGTTGGTGAAGAAGTTTTTCCCAGAGAGAGCAGCACAGTGGGCTAAAGCAGTGACGAAGCACAAGAATAATTTGCTCAACTATATGATATTTTTGAGGGTGACACCCTTTTTACCAAACTGGTTTATCAATATGTCAGCTCCTGTAATTGGAGTGCCTTTAGTACCATTTGCATTAGGAACATTTATTGGTAAGTAGATATCTACGTTAACTGGGTTTATGAACATACTGTTTGTTAGAGTATAATTGAATTGGTTAGATAAGAAAGGGAACAGGTCAGGTTTTTTCGTTCGTGACCTGTTCCTTTTCATAATTAAACGATTCAATTATTATAGGAGTGAGTTATTATTATAATGTTCTTGCAGCAATAGATGACAGATATCTATTTAGATTGATGACCTTTCTTTGTAGTTATGTATTGAATATTTATGAGGAAACTTAATTGTAAAGATAAATGTAATAAAAGAGAGAGAGCATATAAACTTACACCTTTTTCCCATTGGGGTCGGCAGAAACTAGAGAACGCCATCTACAATAAATCTATTAGTTCCTTATTCTTTGTCCACATTTGTGTAGAGAGAGATTCATATTGTCCTTATCTTGATTAATAATCAACATAGTGGCTATTCTTTGATTTTTGTTTTATGTTTTCCAGGTGTAGCTCCACCATCATTTGTGGCTATCAAAGCTGGACAAACTCTACACACATTAACATCAACTAGTGATGCATGGTCATGGACATCAGTCACAGTACTGAGTCTGTTTGCACTAATCTCATTAGTACCAGTATTTCTAAAAGACAAGTTGAAAAGCAAGTTTGAATGAGAGTATTTAGTTGATTTTTAGTTAATTTTATTTATTTATTTATTTAATAAATTGGCATTTTGTACATTCCATTTATTTGTTTTCTTTGGTATAATCCCATCATCAGCAGTATGAGCCAACATGAGCAATGAAAGTATGGTTTCCCATAGAATTTTGTACAACAGGTCTCCAGTACCACCAATTATACCACACTGCAAGAAATAAACATTATTATCTAATTATGTATTTTCCTTTTACTTGCGAGAGTAGGAAGTAGTTTTATTTATAGATTACTAGCTGCGCCCCGCGGTTTCACCCGCGTAGACCGGGATAAAAAAATAGCCTGTGTTAATCCAGAGTATAAGCTATCTACATACCAAATTTCATCCAAATCGGTCCAGCCGTTTGAGCATGACGAAGTAACAAACATACACACACACACTCACAAACTTTCGCATTTATAATATCAGTGTGATGTGATTTTGGAAGAGGTCGATTATTATAGCAGTGTATATTGGTAGCAAGCAGGCTAGGAGACTTTCTTACTTACATAAATAAGTTTCTTTAAGTTCAACTTTCAGTGACTTGCATTGATGTTTACATTCTTCAGCTGGTACTAAATGTATTTCTCTATATCCACTTAATGCTAACAGAAATGAGAAACTGCATTCTGTGTCCGGTATATTAAATTTCTGATGACTTGTATCAACAATTAGAAATCTTTCAGTACTTTGTCCAAACTTTGGAACTACTTTTGGTCTTGGTATAACTTGGCGTAAAACCTTTGCTACATTCATGTTATTGAACTTCCTGAAATGAAAAAATATACTTCCTTACTTAATTAATATTATGTTATACAAATAACATTTTAATTTGTTATAAAATAGAATGAACCATAATAAGATTTACGTGTGTGTGAACTGAGGGTCCAGACTGGAATCCGCAAAATTTTAATCCTATGATTTAGTAGAAGTCTTAAAACAATTGTAGAACGAATCTGGGAATTTGTAAACAAATATATTAAAAACTACAGCTCATAAAGTGTGGTCCCTCAATCCTCACACTGCTCACACAACATCAGCCAGATCTCGGAGAGTATCTTAAAAATGAAGGTTTTGTGATTACAGACATTTAGTAAAAAATTTGTAAAAATATTTACTAAATTACAGACCCCAGAGCATTAAAGATAAAAAAAATATAACAACTAAACTGTGGTCCCTCAGTCCACACAACAAAGGTAATTATTTTAGTGAATATTACCGAATTTAATAAATGAAACCGTTCTTTTTCTACCTAACGATTTAGTAAAAGTCTTAAAACGTTCTGTAAGAAAGAAATGGAACAGAAATATCGACGCAATTTGGAAAATAGCGATTATTACAACTGGTCCCTCAATCCTCACACCTCTACTGACATATGCGTGTGTAGCTGCTTAACGAAAGAAATATCACAAAGTCTAGTGTACTTAACTTTTAGTAAAAAAATTCTACTAAATACCAGAAAACTCTAATTGTGAATTGCTTTCCTCTTAGCTGAGATAATGTTATTTTAGTAATCCTATGAAAATAGATAGAGTAGTGTCACCACACAATTAAAGAAAATGTAGACAGTAGGTACTATTAAACTTTGTTTAATATTAGCTGTTGCCCGCGATCTCGTCTGCGATCCAGGATAAAAAGTAGCCTATGTCTCAGAATAAATAATAGTACTATGCATATGTCCTTCTCCAGGTCATGGCCTACTCTTGTGCCAAATTTCATCCAAATACGTTCAGCCGTTTTACCGTGAAAGCGAAACAAACAAACAAAGTCACTTTCGCATTTATACCGCTTTTGACCGCGGCTTCGCCCGAATGGAAATATCCCACGGGAACGTTCTACCGTGATAAAAAGGTATCCTATGTCCTAACTCAGGTGTAGGTCTACCCATGTACACCCATGACGAAAAATTAGGAAATTTTAGCAGCCGCCATCTTGGATTTTCATTTTGACATCAGTATCGTTTTCAGCACCCTCTACAAGTTCCATTATTTTCAGATTCATTCAAAATGGAACTAGTGGCAATAAAAAATTATCACTAGTTCCATCATGGAACAATTAATGGAATTAGTAGCAACGAAGCGACTAGAATTCATTCTATTTATTTTTTTTAATTTTGACGTGCTTTTGAAATAAATGATTTGATTTTGATTTTGATTCTGACAAGTAAGTACTTTATTAGTAGATGATGTCTATGGTCTGATGATGAAGGCGGAAGGAGGCCACATAAACTCTGTAATAAAACAACGCAACATCATCAAGTTGTGGTTCGTTTGATTTGTCACGTAAATAATATCAATAATGTAAATAATCTTAATGGTCTGAATAATGTAAAAAGTGTAAGAAAGTTTACGGTATAAATAATGAAAATGCTTTATTATAGCATTTTTATTAAACAAAAGCGCGCCATCTAGTGAAACTTATTCAGGAAAAGTGTTAAATAAAGACGCCAGCAGGTCAAGCCACCCGAAACTGTCAAATTTTCACAATCAACCTCGAACCTAATGCTTTAGCGATAAAGATGAAAATCTATTAAAGAAATTTGACAGATT
Source organism: Cosmia trapezina (assembly GCA_905163495.3). Lineage (NCBI taxonomy): Eukaryota > Metazoa > Arthropoda > Insecta > Lepidoptera > Noctuidae > Cosmia > Cosmia trapezina. The sequence goes on from LR991024.1 coordinate 9,722,377, forward strand.
GTAGTAGCTTGATGTGCTGGCCTATGTACACAGGGCAAAGGAGTTAAGTAACCAGACACGCTCACTACAAAACTATATCGCTACTGTACGTACTGCTCACAATGACAGCCTCGCACACATCCCTTTCATAGAGTGAGTGCGCTGACGTCTTTTAAATGATAGTGTAACATGATTTCGCAATGTAGGACAGTTGCTCTCGTGGCGCAAAAGGTAAGCATTCAACCTACAGGGACAGAATGATCCGAGTTCGAGCCACGAGTTTACTAAAATATTATTTTTGAGATTTCGTAATTTAAAATGAATATACTAACTGAATAAAGCAATATTCTGACCAGTTTGAGAATCTACCACAAGTATCTCGCCTACTTAAAATTATTTCCCAGTTTAGAAGCTAACTACCCGCTTTAAAAATATATTCCTGCGTTTAATTGTGAACTTATGTAGTCAGTCTGCATTAGCAACTACACATATACTCTTTCTTTTGCACTTGAAGTTTGTGATTGTGATATATTGATTAATTTAGACCATGCATCATTTAACAAGATTTCAAAAAGCTCAGATTATTGTTTTGCATGAGCAAAAAATTATTTCTATTAGTGAAATCGCAAGGCGCCCAATGCTATCGGTGAGTGAAATTATTATTAATAAGAATGTATTAATTTACATATTATGTCACCGTGATCCCACCCAGTAATTTTATTATGATTGTCTGTTGTATCTCATTTAACGAATTGTGGATATGAATAGTTGAATCTAATAGAAAATGACACCGGAATAGTTGAATTTAGTATAATGAGTGGCTATGCAGTTAACAAATAAATACTAATTTTGTTAACTGCCACTCAATCAATCGATAATTATTTAATCATTTCCATTAACGGTTTACACAGTATTACAGTAATAATTTTTTTATCTATGTTTTGTAATAAAATATTCAAAAATATAAGTAATGAATATGTTTGTAACTGATTAGAAAATAATAATAAAATGCAATTTTGAAAAGATTTAATATTTTTTAAACATTTAAAAATGTAAATTGCATGTATGGTAATTAAACAAAGGATTTATATTCTAAATAAAGTATAATAATATTGTTTAATACTTTTTATAAAAAAATGACATTTTATATGTGCACTAATGAATAAAGTAAATAATAAGTGTCATTATTATAGTATGTATTATTTTTTATTTGTTATTAGTATGATATTGTGTATTACCTAGGTCACTCGTCCTGCCTTTTTATTTCTATTTTATCGTATTATAATTTTCATTATTACTGACCACTAGCCTTATATATCAATTGTATTTAAGTATATAGATATATATTCTCTGCATTGTATTTATATTGTGTATTTTTTATTTCTTAATTTATAATTTGGGAGGTGTATGTTTAGACCTAATATTTTCACTTTTTTTTTTTTGTAGAGAAAAAACGTTCGACTGTGGGTGCATTGTCACTGAGACAAGCGAAATAAACCGTCGCCTGCCTGGACCGACACCATTGGCTTACACAAATGTTTCGCCTCGGCACCGTGCGTGAGATTGTTGCCACCCATACGTCAGATCCATTCGCTTAGACCAGGATAATAGCAGCAGCACACAACGTCACTATGCAAACTGTACGGAACCACCTGCAAGCGGACGGTTTGACATGTTGCAGACCGATGCGTAAAATTTTATTATCTACCGTGCACCGTCAAAATCGCGGAATATCGGCACTTCGATTGACAAAACAATGTCGTCATAATTACTGATGAAAAATGTCTTCATCGAAAATCACCACCGACTTATCGTAACATATATAAGTACTACCTTTAAGTTTCAGACATTTTAACGTTTTTAAATCTATTATTTTCCTAGAAATAATTAATAATGGTTGGTAATAATTATAATACCTACTGTTCCCGATACAGGTGGTAAATGTTTTTATTTTAATTTTAATTTTCAAAAATGTAGGTAATTTACATCTGTATATAACTGAACTAGCGACCCGGCCCTGATTCGCACGGTTTTTACGACTTGGCAAAACATGGAGGTTTCTATATTATATAAGTTAAATATTTATCATGATAGTGAAAACCGCATCAAAATCTGTGGTGTTAGAAGAACAACGCGGCCACACAGACAGACACGAAAAGCGACTTTATTTTATAATAGATACCTAAACGAAATACATAATACTTTCACAGCATATTTAGCCATAATAAATTAAGTTGGCGGTACTGTGTAGGTAGGAGTGTGTGAGTGATGTTATTATTACTGGATCAGATTATATTATTATTTGTTATCTATGTGACATGTTTATTCACTCCGCCCATTGTTGTAGATTTTACTAAATGTATAATAATAAATGTTGGGAGTTGGGATTCTCCTCTGACCGGGGGCCCCTTCCGGCTGGGGGTCCGTGGCATTTTGCAAACTTGCCACCCTGTAGTTACGCCACTGATAATGGTATAAAAAGATGTAATAGCATGTTCTAAACATATTGTTGTATTTATAATAAAACATGTTTACTTGTGATGTTCTTTTTTTTAAATAAAGATATTTATTAAAAATGGTTTTATTTATTTAAGCAATTTTAAATAAATAAAACATTTTCTTAACAAAAATTGTTCTAATTGCTTTAGCTTAAAATAATAAATCGCAAAAAGAATCATCACTTCAGAGATCAGAACTCACACAGTAGTACTCAGAAGTATGATGCCTTATTCGTTGGGCTACGAACGCTTAAGTTTTCAATGCGAAATTATGTTATACTATAATTGAGAAGACATTAGCGCACTCACTCGCACATGAACGCAATGTGTGCGTGAGGGCATTGTGTGCTGTACGTAATGAATCGTTTTAACAGTAGCGATAGTTTTGTAGTGTCACGCACACTACAACACTGGTTACTTATCTCTGTTGCAGAGTGTACATAAGTCTTTAAAAGATTCATTTTTTTAATTTAAATTTCGGTGTTGTGTAGTATGTCAATATAAACTCGTTTTGAAGTTTATACTTAATTCGAATTATACGTTAGGACAGTAGCTTTTTTTTATTTATTTAATCTACTTTTTCATATAATAATTTAACCATACAACCTTTTTTCATTCCACCTTATGTCATCCTAACTAAATGTGAGTTTGTTTATTACGCTTTCACTCTAAAACGGCTGAACATATTTGTATGAAATTTGGCTCATGGCTAGACCTACACCTGAGTTAGGACATAGGATACCTTTTTATCACGGTAGAACGTTCCCGTGGGATATTTCCATTCGGGCGAAGCCGCGGTCAAAAGCGGTATAAATGCGTAAGTGACTTTGTTTGTTTGTTTCGCTTTCACGGTAAAACGGCTCAACGTATTTGGATGAAATTTGGCACAATGAGTAGGCCATGACCTGGAGAAGGACATAGGCATAGGACTATTATTTATTCTGATACATAGGCTACTTTTTATCCTGGATCGCAGCGAAGTCGCGGGCAACAGCTAGTATTAAACAAAGTTTAATAGTACCTACTGTCTACATTTTCTTTAATTGTGTGGTGACACTACTCTATCTATTTTCATAGGATTACTAAAATAACATTATCTCAGCTAAGAGGAAAGCAATTCACAATTAGAGTTTTCTGGTATTTAGTAGAGTTTTTTTACTAAAAGTTAAGTACACTAGACTTTGTGATATTTCTTTCGTTAAGCAGCTACACACGCATATGTCAGTAGAGGTGTGAGGATTGAGGGACCAGTTTTAATAATCGCTATTTTCTAAATTGCGTCGATATTTCTGTTCCATTTCTTTCTTACAGAACGTTTTAAGACTTTTACTAAATCGTTAGGTAGAAAAAGAACGGTTTCATTTATTAAATTCGGTAATATTCACTAAAATAATTACCTTTGTTGTGTGGACTGAGGGACCACAGTTTAGTTGTTATATTTTTTTTATCTTTAATGCTCTGGGGTCTGTAATTTAGTAAATATCTTTACAATTTTTTTACTAAATGTCTGTAATCACAAAACCTTCATTTTTAAGATACTCTCCGAGATCTGGCTGATGTTGTGTGAGCAGTGTGAGGATTGAGGGACCACACTTTATGAGCTGTAGTTTTTAATACATTTGTTTACAAATTCCCAGATTCGTTCTACAATTGTTTTAAGACTTCTACTAAATCATAGGATTAAAATTTTGCGGATTCCAGTCTGGACCCTCAGTTCACACACACGTATAAGATTTTACAACATACCAGATATAAAAACTCTTGTCCTCTATTGGTCTGTCAATGAATAAATCTTTAGGACTTGAGTTATATTTATTATTTGTAAAGATTTTTGGAGATTCTTTGTCAAATGTATCTCTATTTCTCAGATACATGTTCTTTAGTGCTTCCATATTAATTACTTGTTGTTCAGTCTGAAAGAAAGTTTAACATTTTACTGAATTTAATCCAAATATGATAAAGCTGGAAAACAGGCGAATACTGAGATGACAGCTAATAGAGGTGAATGGAAGAAGACATGCTATGCTGACTTCAACTAAATTGGGATACCTAATAGTGTCCTTCAAAGCGTTAAAACATAAAATGGTGCTCAGAAATGATACAAAGCTTCATTGAATGAAAGCAGTAGTATAAGAGGAAGTCTAACCTCATAAATAAAAGGTGCAGTTTGTTGCTGACTGACAGGGATAGGATCATTCACCTCCCTGATATTACTCACTGTGCTGCATGGCCAGCAGTCCATGTCCACCACAGCAAAGTATGGATTTTGAATTAAACATGTTTCATGGTAGAAATCTGGAAGAAAATCATTATTTGCCAAAACTTGTGCAAAATAATTGATAAGTATTACTTGTAACTTGAGTAGTAACTATTGTGCTTACCAGTCAAGGATGGAAACAATGATATTAATGGAATTGATAGTCTCCTCAGAAGTTTTAAACCGGGATAAATATACTCTTGCAAGTTACATACAATACTGCTGTAAATAGTCTTGTAATTATAAACAATATACACTCCAATGATAATACCAAGGAGTAAAATTCTAAACTTAGTAATAAATCGACGCGAAGTGTTAGCTTCGGGGCATCCAGTGTTCTCTAAAGTTTTAAGAGATTTAAAATACATTCTTCTAAATTCCTCTTCACTCATGCCAGAATCACCGCACTGTTTCTTGAGATTTTTAATGGAGTTAGCATACTCTTGTATTACTTCTTGGTTCGACATGACGACTGTGAAGTCATTAAGAATAAGTTAAATTAAAAGTGATTAGAAATTGTGAAATATGCTTCAGTGGCAAGTGGCAAGTAGATAGTAGGGAACAAGAGAAAGCTCGACAGAAGTTTTCAAAACATCTCTATCTACCACACAGCTTTGACAGTTTGACACGGCTCAACAGCTGATTAGCATCTGTCAGTTTTGACTTTTGTGCATGGACCTACTACAAACTCATTGACTTAGAATTCTAAAATCAATGTACAAACTATACTGTATAATCTATGCTACAAACTGGACTGAGCTCCTCTGAGCTCTCATACCAAAAACACAAAAACACGAGCAGAGAGAGATATTATGTCATATTCGGTCATATTGACGCAGTTTATCTCCTTCTAATAGGGTGACCAAACATTTTTATGACAAACAGGAAAATTCGTTTATACAGAGATAATTTGCGTCCGGTTGACCCTAAGTGATTTCAAATTATTGTTTGTTTTACAAACATATTGTAATTAAATAATAGTGAAATGATGAAACTATAAATAAAAAAACTATACCTAAAGAAATAGACCTTTTTCGAAAGCTCCTTTAAGAAACTGAACATTATTGTGTTCTATGTCGGTGTTGAATCGTGAACCTACCCATGTTTTTGAGGCAAGAAGGAAGGACTACAATATTGGTGAGACTCGTCTTGTGGCGAATCATCAAATGTGATCACGTAGGTATACGTGGCTTATGATGAAGTAGGCATGTAGAATCTCGTTCTGGGACCATTGTACTTTCTTGCTCTTTTTTCGTTTACTCTACAGAGCTGGTTTGGGTAAACTAGTATGTAATGGGGAGGAAAACTAACTTTTTATCACGCTAGGTGGCACATGATCGACTGTCCTTTTTCATTGATTTGACATAACGAACGATTGTCAAATTGTATGGATTTGTTTGTAAAACAATGTACAGTCGTTCAGAGCGCCATCTACAAACAGCTTTGCGTGTGGCTCCCCATTGAAGCAAAGCGAAATAAAATGATTCTGGAATTACACCCAACCATATTAGTTGAATTTCTTCTTTGGATGGAAAGCTGTAACCAACATAAAAATAATTGTATTTCAATCATGCGATACATAAGTACAAATTGTATTTATTATGCGCCTAATATTAATAGTTTTAATCAGAAATACACTACTTAAAGCTTTTGAAGAAGAAGACGCTAAGTCTTCTGTCTACAAAACGTCTAGAGCATGGTTATCCTACTTAGACTCAAAATTGTTATTATTTAGTGACAATTTTAAGTATTTTATCGAGATTTATTTAAATCTTTGTTATTCCTTACAAGTTCCTTACCTGTGAAATTAAATGCCACAACCAGCATAACATTCACTTTTACATTTCTTGATGCAACACTTTCTCACCATTTTCGCTATATAAATTGAAAAAAAAAACCGCCATGAAACCATTGATGTCAGATTTCAGTGTTACCAGAGTAATTATATGATAGCTACCAAACATTAATCATAATTATATTATTTTGATTATTTTACTCATGGAGCTTACTTATAAAATTATTGACTATGATGTACAGATTGTAAACCTGTAAATAAAATTATTTCAAACTAATCTAAATGCTAAAAAAAAATATACGTAACTTATTTTACCTACTTGTAGTTGGTGAAATTTTTCTACCATCTTTATAATTTTTATCTGTTGGCAATTGAGCAAAAGGGACAAACTACTCAACTCGGGCTCTCTCTCGGCTCGTTTTGCCTCAGCTAAGATATCCTATCAAAAGTAAACCTAAAGTGCAATGCTTAAGGTTAATTTTTGTATGATACGATTTTTGGAGAGCTCAGTCCTGTTTATCTATACTAATATTATAAAGAGGTAAAATTTGTATGTAAGTTTGTAAGTTTGTAAGTTTGTATGTAGGGGGTAATCTCCGGAACTAATGATCCAATTCTAAAAATTTTTTCACTGGTAGAAAGCTACATTATTCCTGAGTGCTATAGGCTATAAATTATATTTATATCATGCATATTAGCCGAGCTATCACAAGTTTTGTCTAACAAGTCGGAAAGAAATACCTCTTTAAACAGACTTTTTTGCATGCGCTGCCTAAACGGTTGTTTATAATTGATAACAATGTATGGCAGTCTGGTCCGTCTTAAATAATTCTACAAAAAAGTCCGCGACACCATATTTCTATCTTTTATATTTTATCTTTTATACATCTTTTATTGTTTTAAAAAAGTATTTTTTAGACATACTTACGTTTGGACGATTATTTAAACAACAAAACATTAATCCTTATCAAAATAAGATATTTTATGATCACAAGGACATCATGGAGATAAGATTTGGCCTTTACAGTATGGCAATTGGTCATACAGTTTCGGAGATAATATAAAATTACTAAAACGCGAAATAACTTTAATTCATACCGGTTCCTCTTGAGCAAACATGTTTAGAGCGGACATTTTATCAATTTACCCATAGATGGCGTTGTGCAAAATGTCGGTGGAATACAGCGGAAGAGTTTGTTTTTAGGGTTCCGTACCAAAATGGTAAAAAAGGAACCCTTATGGTGTGACTCAGTCTGTCTGTCTGTCTGTCACAGCTGGATATCTCAAGAACTACTAATGCTATCAATTTGAAATTTGGAACAGTTTTAGATAATATTTACCCAACTATTTTGCAAATAAGAAAGAAATAAAACGATATGTATTTTTTTTGCAACATGGGCTGAAAGGGGGTCTTAAAAATTCAAAGTTGGGCTACTAGGTCATGTGGGGTATCATATGAAAGAGCGCTGTTTGCGCATTCTCAAAAATATTTTTATTTTTTTTAGGCCGCACAGTGTTCGACTTTTGATGAAAAATGTAAAAAAAAATACCGTTCCCCCCCTTATCTCCTTATCTATCTATTCTCCTTATCCCCCCTTCCTTCCCTTATCTCCGAAGTTTGCAAAGAGAAAAATCTGAAATTATTCTATGTGATGCAAGTTTATGTAAAAATAACAGGAAAAAAAAAACGATGTACCTAAATAGCACACTTTTTCAGAAATCGGAACGGAACCCTCGGTGCGTGAGTCTGACTCGCTCTTGACCGGTTTTTTTTTGTTAGTTTGTTTGAACGCGAATCTCTGGAACTACCCCAGTCGGATTTGAAAAAATCTTTTTGCATTTTATAACCCAGTTCTTGAGGAGGGCTATAGGCTATTTAACATCACGCTAGGGCCCTTAGGAGCCGAGCGCGAAGTAATAGCGCGGGCAGGCGATGCGGAAGGATATAGACTATTTAACATCACGCTAGGCCCCTTAGGAGCCGAGCGCGAAGTAATAGCGCGGGCAGGCGATGCGGAAGGATATAGGCTATTTAACATCACGCTAGGGCCCTTAGGAGCCGAGCGCGAAGTAATAGCGCGGGCAGGCGATGCGGAAGGATATAGGCTATTTAACATCACGCTAAGACCCTTAGGAGCCGAGCGCGAAGTAATAGCGTGGGCATGCGATGTGGAAGGATATAGGCTATTTAACATCACGCTAGGGCCCTTAGGAGCCGAGCGCGAAGTAATAGCGCGGGCAGGCGATGGAGAAGGATATAGGCTATTTGACATCACGCTAGGGCCCTTAGGAGCCGAGCGCGAAGTAATAGCGCGGGCAGGCGATGCGGAAGGATATAGGATATTTAACATCACGCTAGGGCCCTTAGGAGCCGAGCGCGAAGTAATAGCGCATGCAGGCGATGCGGAAGGATATAGTCTATTTAACATCACGCTAGGGCCCTTAGGAGCCGAGCGCGAAGTAATAGCGCATGCAGGCGATGCGGAAGGATATAGTCTATTAAACATCACGCTAGGGCCCTTAGGAGCCGAGCGTGAAGTTATAGCACGGGCAGGCATTGCGATGCGATACGTCGGGGTTGGTGGGTGGGGGTACAAGAAATTTAACGCGGACGAAGTCGCGGGCAGAAGCTAGTATAGTATATTAGGGCCATGCTTTTGTGGCAGTGATACGTCAAAAAGTCTACTGTTGGTGTTGCCAGCTTTCATTTTGGAAAATTAATAGTGGATGAAAAGTGTAAGGTGAGGACATTAGATAGATGTCATTTTTGGGTCTTCGCCTTTTTATCATAGGTACAGATTCTTTTTTTTCATTAGCTCTTTATTCGTGAAGTCAACTATGGTAAAAATTCTTATTTTCAGCTTCTTAGGCTTTCGGTTGATTGTCTAGAATAGTCTCTAGGTGAATTATAGAGCATGCACAACATTGGAGTCTCGCAGGGATCTGTTCTGGAACCAAACTGATTTCCCATTATACCGATTATCGATTCTGCTGCTAGCAAAAAGGTAAACCTCAAGTGGTTACATAATAATTATAGGTAAAAGTGTGCCAGAAGTATTAAGGCACACTCACCCTTCAAAGACAAGAATAAGCAAAAGAAGATAGCAAGAATCGAGTTGTGCTGTCAGTTTGTTCCAGGGTTTGGGATTTATAGGTAAGTACTTAAAACAAAATAAAAGAGGAGATCGGTAACAACAGCCGTACGGGTCGATCCATCAGGTTAAGCTACGCTTGGCGGGGTTGGTCCGTGGATGGGTGACCATCTTTACATCCCAACTCCCCAGTGCCTCGGAAAGCACGTTAAGCCGTTGGTCCCGGCTGACATTCGTGGATCTTTGACAGTCGTTACGGGTCGACAGAACTACGAAAGTCGGACAACCAGTTTTACCAAGAGGTATCGTATTACACAGTAGTTGGGTTGTGGAGTGGAAAATACTGGTGTTCAGCTGCATCCGGTTAGACTGGAAGCCGACCCCAACATAGTTGGGAAAAGGCTAGGCAGAATCACATTATTAATGAATATTTGAATCATAGTCTTACAAACTGCTTCTAAATAAGTAGGTAAGTGTTCCTAGTATTTGATAACCTATGTAGTCCGCCAGATAGGTCTTAAATGTATAGGTAACGTTTTCAAGGACTATCCTACCCATTCAATTCATTCATTCGTCAGTAGGTACCTATACCTATAACACGCTATAACACCTAGTCTACATAAATGTATGTCGTATGATAATCCGACGAAGAGTAGTTGCAGTGATGGTCACTGAAGATGGTCTTGCATCAATCCATCAAGTTATGGGAATCCCTCCTAAGAAAATTAGAAGGTTCTATACAGGATATTATATAAGCAGTGCGGAAAAAATGTTCTACCTATGAATATTTTATTTATTTATTTATTGAAATGCCTTAAAACTACCATTACAGGACTTATCCTAATGCGATAGCTAAGTCACACGCCTAAAATTAAAATTAAAGTACCTACAAAATATATCTAAAAATCATTGTTTAAATAACATAATCTATATACTTAATAGTACTTTTGCGAATTCACCACAGCAACATGTAAATACATCAATTTCGACCTGAATAAGATTGATGGTGCGGATTGCTCGAGTCAGAGGGGTCTTGGCCAGCAAGTTGGTCCTGGCTGATGGTACGACCAGCAATGGCGGGGGACGTCGCCATATGAACAACTTTCACTATAATCAATGGATCAATGGATTGAAAATAAATGATTTTTGATTTGATTTGATTTGACTATGGGATCAACTCTAAAATCACAAAAAAATCAGCTGTTTCATACAAAAGTCCAATAGGTCGACTCGACCAAAATGTATGAAACAGCAGATTTTTTTCGTGATTTTTTAAGTATATTGGTAGATACTTTACTGACCTAGTAAATCTGGTAACTTGTAACATAAAGATGAGACTCTCCAGAGGAGTCAAATGAGGTACCTACCCATTAAACAGGATGAAAGAGGAAGGACGACACACGATGAAAGAGAAGGTTGCGTCGTTTGTGACGATCCAAGAACAAGCATTCGTTAAAGAGAAGTGGAATATGCTGCAGTGACATAGGTAAGTGCGTCGAAAATTAACGAAGACATTTGAGAGACTATGTCCACGGCTGTGACCTTCCTTCGGCATTCAAGACTCTGGGGGTGCAAATAAGATAATTATAATTCTCTAACTCTTCCATCATCATAACCCGTTTAGTCAGCGCTAGGTAGTCTTATTTGCCTAACAGACTGAAATAGTTATTATCTTAGAAATAAAGTCAATATTTTCTGTCTAAAATGGTCCCTACATAATTTAAAACGTAACCAGCAAGCGCCTAAAAATCAAGGCCTAAGCGTCGATAAATTTGATGCACCCTGATCAATAAAGTAACTTTGATTTCATGATATGGATCTAAACCCAATTCTAAACCCTAATTTGTTAAAAAATAAAAACAATTAGAAACTAATTTATGTAGGTTTCTTTCACTGTGACGATAAGATAAGACAAAGTAACTACGTGTTGGGGCCTTTTGATAACACTTCTGATGTATAGAATGCTGTCAATACGACGATATGCTCTCTTACGACTACAAGTTTTAAAATAAACAACATATTTTTAATTTCAAAACATCTTGGTGCGGTTAAAGTTCGTGGTGTTTGTAAAGCAGTATTCCCGAATCATGTGATTGAACGCTTGTTACGTTAAGTGCAATTTTATATGGATAATGTCATTTTACGACTTCAGAAAATGCAGGAAAAAGAAGACTAGATGGATTTTGATGCAAGTACGCATGGCGCGACGTGGCGATGGCCTCTACTGCTATCTGTCGTGCTCTTGAATGTAAGTCTGTCTAAACTTAAAAGTAAATATTTATTTTGATTTTTCGAATAATATCTGAAAATCCTTTTGGTTTAACATAATCGGAACTTGATAAAAAGATAAAAATATAAATGTCTCCGTGATTTACTTTAGCAACAGCTGTTCACTTATCCATAAGCAGTGTTCGCTGGTTCAGATTATTCAGTTGCAAGTCCATGAATTTATATCAATGCCACAGTGACGCTGACGTCACGCTCTATCGTTCGTATGAGAAAACACTCAAGTTACGAGTACAGACAGATGCACACAGCAAAGGTAGATGATAAGGAATTGCGTGATTTATTCGTCACGCGACAATAGGTACAACATAGTGGGACTGACAAAATGCTAAGTATCAGAATATATCGAAGTGACAATCTACTACCTATTTATCTCGATTTTTTTTACGATGTGAGCAAAATTATTAATTAGGTACTTAGGTACCTATCTGACAAAAATACTGCAACTAAAGTAATATTTTCTAGTACTAAGTAGTTACCTACTTAGATATGAATAGGTATGTAGGTGCGCAATAGGCATCTAGGTACAGACGACACAACTTAGATGTAGTATTTTGAAAATTTGCATTCATAATTTCATTTCAATTTTACGAATGTATTTGGTTACATGACTTTACAAGTTATTGAGTTTGCGTAATTTAGATCATTTTCGCTTAAAGCAGTAAGTAATAAAGATTGGTTACCTATTTTGAAGGCGATGATGATCGGTTTTACGAATTTTGCCGATGCTAGATACATCTAAGTTGTGTCGTACAGTCGGTAACAAAAGTCGATTAACACTTGTGTTTTCTAAATCTTAATTAGGTACTTATTGGGAAAAATACTTCATTAAAATCGGAACACATGTAAATTTTAAAGAAAATGAACTCTTATCTAATAAATTAAGCTAAAAAGCAGATTATTGTATCATTTTGTGTTAATTTAGATGATGTCAAAAAGTAGCAGTGTTAACTGACTTCTGTTGCTGAGCGTACCTACTGTAGGTACTCTCATGTGGTTACAAATATGTTCCTAACATTCAAAGTCAGCTATGATAATAATTATGTTTTAAACTTCACTACTTAGGTACTTATAATATGTATATCGTAGTTTTCCTATTATTTAATCCGATTAGTGTAGGTACCAATAATGTGAGCACACACATACCTACTTACAAAGAGTAACCTCCCATCTTGTTAATCGAGACATTGATAAATAAATCATTACCTACCTAAGTATTTATTTGTTCTGTACATTTATATACTTAGAGGTAAATTTGTAGATACCTACTCGTGCCTATCTACTTGTCCCTAGATTTAAAATAAGTAGGTACCTACACAATATGATTGATTATTAAAGTCATTCAATAAGTAGGTGGCATTCAAATCAATTATGAATAAGTTCCGTACTTATTTATTTGGTCCGTTTCTTTTTCGCAATGTCATGATTGTCTTGAATGGCAATTTCGTCATAACTCTTTCATTGAGTGAGCAGCAGAAGGTAAGTAACGACGACAAAACCAGCTTCAGTATCGAAGCGCCCTCCTCCAGTCAGGATCAGGACTACTTATTTTACTGCTAGTACCTCATCACACGTAGAATAAACAAACGACTATGCTAGATAAAGTATAGGTGCCTACTCTTCCAATGTTCTCTAGCTCTATTGAGAGACCACACCACCTTCCACCGACTTTGAATAGAATACAGGAGTGGCAGTAGGGCCGCCGGGGTCGCGGTTTGTTCGAAAGAGATACCGTGGCCCTGGCACAGGCAACTGGCAGGCACACGGTGCGTTTTAGCCAGTAAAAGTCTGACACGCTGTCCCGCTCCGCCCAGAGCGGAAGAAGTCACTTGATGATTTCCCATCCAGAAAAAAAGGGGTGGCAGTAGGGACATCGACGTGCAACCTCTTACCATGGATTCAGTAGATACATGATTCTGGAGCGTTGCAATTTTACTTCGGGTAGGTATTAAAAAAAATTAGCTGTTCATATATTTTAACCGCGTAGGTAGATACTTATTGTAGTTTTGTAGGCAACAGCTGATTTTTTATTTAATAACCGACGAAAAATGTCAACTCAGGGGATCCAGAATCATGTAGGTAGGTACTGAGTTCATCGTAACGGATTGTGTGTCGATGTCCCTGCCAGTCTATAGGATGTCATACACGAATAATCTGGCAGACCAAGGAAGGCTGGAAGATAAAGCATTTTAAGATGACAGAAAGTCGTACCGGCGCGGCGCGGCGCCGCACGTAGGTCCTTTCTGATAATCTATGCGTGCAAAAGTACGTCACTTTCTAATTGTATTGTTAAAGTGTTTAAAAGCATTAGGCATGACAGACATGACATGTTACAAACATTTTGAATCATAACTCGTAGGGTCTAGTATCAGGTAAAAATATTCAATCTACGGTTACTTTTTCTCCATTTAAAAAGAAACTGCCGACATAAGTTTTTTATAATCTGACAAAATTTTAGTTTGGATGCCTCGTCAAACTCGTCATAATTCGTCGTGTCTTTAAAATATTTAATTATTCTATCAATTTATCACACCAAGGGTTAAAAACCTCAAAACGTTTTACACCGTCCGCCATATCTAAAAAAAATAAAATAAATACTTACGGCGGATAACGGCACATAAAAATTTCAATAATGTAAGCTTATTAATCTAAAGTAATGGGAAAAAGACATTTCATGACCAATCCGCTCCAATCACAGTAGTTCTACTCTGATGTAATTTATTTAATTCTATATTTTAGTACTATTTACTTATATTTTCATTATGTAAGATATCGCTAACACAAAATGTTTGTTATTGAAATACATGTTATGGCAATAATAAAGTCATACCTTCCCGCTCAAGTTCCATAGTAAACAATTAAACAATTATCTCGTAAACAAATGAAACTTCATGCTGACTGGCTTATACACAATGTTCGCTCGGCCGCTCGGACGCGTCAACGAGTTGCAACTATAACCTACATTTATTTGTTCATCCCTAAGGTTCATCCATTCCAAATTGCACGATCTGCAGACATTGAGTGTTTTGATTTGCCTGGTTATCTAAGTATTTATTCAAATAGTTTATAATCCATTTTTATCGCATAAAGTTTATACCTATTGCACGCATAGATTACCAAAAAGGACCTACGTGTGCCGTCGGCGAAGCACGACTTTTGTTTTAATAAATCGCAAGCCAAATAAAATTGGATTAGAACAGGAGGTTGATGTTAAGCTGGATAGTAACACATTGCAAAAGCTCATTTTACAGCTTTGCCAGTGTGCTGCTATTATCCTAGACACCAAGCAGCTTTATGGCGTAGGTACCTACCTACAAAATAATTATGACTGAAGACCTAGGATTAATAATTATTCCCTGGTATTATATTAGTTTTTCTTAGTATTTTCATAGATTACCCAAACATTGATAAGTACTTACAAATATAATATACTAGCACTTCCCGCGCGGCTTCTCCCGCGTGGATGTCGGAAAATATCCCACGGGAACGTAGGTATTACCGGGAAATCCTTCCTTATTCCTTGTCTACATTATAAAGGGAAGCTCTGTGCAAAATTTCAGCTTTCTAGGTCTAAGGGTTTGGGCTGGGCGTTGATGAGTCGTCAGTCAGTCAGAGTCAGTCAGGACTTCTCAGATTTAATCATTTACCTACAAAGTAGCTTTTGTAAGGCATTAAATTGCCATTGGTATGATTCCGACTTTGAAATCGTGACATTGAGTAGTGCTACGTTACGTCCGATACCCCTAACAACGGGTTATCTAAGCTGTCGTTACTATAGAATCATTATCTTTTCAGATCTGCCTCCCAAGTCTCGTGTATGCCTATGGAGTAATATTAGTACATTTGGATGTACTTCACGTGCCGATATGGCTCGGTATCTCCACTCCTGCAATTTATATACTCGTCTACAATCTTACACGTAAGGGTATTTGATTTATTCATCGTATTAGCATAAGGATTTCTCAAACTTCCTCAGTTGAAGTACCTACCGGTTATAGGCTGCCTAGTAGACCGCAATGATATAACGCACAGAAGTGAAGGAAAATTCCTATAGTTCCAACTGGTGTGAATTCGCGACCATAATATAGGTACATTCCCTTTACTATCAAAATGGTATCTATATAAATATGCTGTTCGTTGGTAGCGTATCACTTGAGAACGGCTGGAACGGCCATTCATTGCCTTGCCATTTTTTTCTTATTAGTTCGAATTAGGTTTTTATGTAAAGACAAAATTTGCCTGGAAATTTGGAAAATTCGAGAAAAACTAAAAATTATTTTTGTATGAATATTTGAAATTTGGATAGGACGTCTGTCGGGTCAGTTAGTTTCCAATAAAAATAATAATTAATTTTAAAATGATTACAGAATGCTGGTGCAGGGAAGCGGCTGACTCCTGGGGCGGGACTATCGGGTACCGCGTAATGTCGACCACAGGTCTCACCATGGTGGTGGCTAGTCTTCTCGCCTGCGCATTCATACCCTATCATCTACAACCATTTGTATATGGAATCCTCGGAGGTGATAATTTTCAACAATAGGTATTCCTTCTGATCATTAAAAGAGGTATAATTAGCTATTAACCTATTTCTTTATTTGTCATTTTCAGGGTTCGGATCTTCGTTGATATCAGCTCAAGTGGATGCAATAGTATTTGATACCTACGACAGTCGACTGGGAATTATCCGTGGATTATGCTTCGCCGGTCAAGCAGTTGGACAAGCGACATTTCCTCATATCATAACAGCACTGATAGACGCTTATGGATATTCATTTATGTACATAGTACTTGGAGGGATAATGCTTCAAACGTTGCCAGCAATCATGTTACTGAGAGTAGACGAAAGTATACAAAGACCAATTTCCTTCTCGAGATACAGCGATTTGGCCAAAACATACGCTGTATTCAGTAACGAAGGTATGGATAAGAATTTCTACACGACTGAATTACAACTACAGGACATGAGCCAAAAAAGTTGGAAAAATCCATCAGACGACAATCTGCACGCGGAACAGGATTTCACTGAAGATTTCGATTACGAGGGCGATATAGTTGCCACAATTACGCCACCACCTAGTCCTGAGGAAAAGAGGAGAAATATATTTGGCGTTGAAATACTTCCAGAAATTCCTGAAGAGAGTGAAGATAGTGAGTGTGAGGAACCTCCTGAAAAAAATACGAGTAAGAATAAAAAGCGGCTTAGTGTCGTTATAAAGAGACTGAGTACATTAGGCGATAGTTTTGACGATTGTATTAGCAAACAAATAAGACGAGACTCACAGCCCGAGCGCGATGGTGTTGAACAGAATGAATATACTGAGGTCGAAGTGACCTATGATAATGTATCGCCAGTAACAGAAATTCAGAGAGAAAAAATATTTAATTCATTTAGTTTTCGTTGTCAGTCCGCCTATGCTAGTATGAGAAGGAGAATGTGGATGCCATCGTATCGAGTTTATACGATACGACGGAGACTGATATTTTTCATGTATAACATTAATGATACGTTTTTCAAGCCATTGACGAGATCGTTGTCGTGTTGGAAGTTCTATCCGTCATTAATGTTGTATTTCTCTAGATTGAGTTTAACGTCAGTAACAATGGTGTCGCTGTCTATAATTGCTTCTGAAATGCATCCGAAGATTTCAATTTCCGACGCAAACTTCCTAATGACATTGTACGGCTTTACTTGGGTATGTTTCTTGATGAGTACACCATGGCTTGCACAAACGCCGAAAAGGAATTTCAAGTACGTCACACTTGCTGGCTTGATGATATCCACTGTAGGATGCTATGGTAAGTTCGAAAATTTTATTGACCTATTTTTACTCAAACCTTTTAATTTCTAAAAGGTTTATCTAGCCGGCTATCACTAGTTAATATTAGGACAGGCGATAGCTTAGATAAAGAATAAAGATAGATATAATATTTTTTGCAATGTCTAGAAACACTGAAATCCTTTGATAACTGACTTCAATTTGGCTTGTTTAACGATTTTTTGTGTGTATTTATCGTAGTTGACATTATATATATTCTTCTTTATTTTGCAGTTTTAGCAGTGGCAGACAATCATGACTCATTCTCCATTGGATGCGTAATAGCCGGGTTCGGTTATGGTGCCATATCATGTTGTTGGGAGACCACAGTCCAAGACTTCGTAGGCGCAAGAAAATGGCCTAAACTCCACAGTCCTCTAGAGACGATCTCGGGTACTCTACTAGCTGTATTCGTAGTAGGAATTTCATTCATTGTCGATCAAGAAAGAGGTTTACAGTTTGCTATGTTTATTATAACCATAATATTATCTATTATAAGCTTCGTATGGTTGATAATAGCAATCGCTTACATTTACATCACCAAAATAAAATCCGTAAGGCGAAGTAAACGTTGGTTATTTTAATATGCCACTTTATAAATAGCAAATAAGGTTAAACTCAAGTATGTTGTAAATAACGTAAGTGGAACAATAACGCCAATAATAAAATACGTGTGATGCAGTTGTGATATCAAACGTTAGGCGCTTATGTAAATTGTAATAATACAAATTAATCAGTAAATTATATTTTATAAATTATACTCCAACTTTTATTTGACTTAACTAACGATGACAGCTAGTTTAGCTTTGTCATTGCTATGGAGGTAGCTTTTTCCCAACTGTGTTGGGGTCGGCTTCCAAACTAACCGGATGCAGCAGAATACCAGTACTTTACATGGAGCGATTGCCTATCTGACCTATCATGCATAATGCTGATACGTTGCAAATATATAGTCATAGATATTCCACAGTTAGTTTAGTAGGTACTATCAGTAGCATATAGCCTTCTCGCGTCAGATACTGAAGTTGTAGTTAAATTCATGTTAGATGTACCTACCTATTTATCATGTAAGGTTTGCACACACGCATTTGCTTACAACTTTTATCATAACAACTTGTGTAAATTATGACACATATTATGGTTATTTGATACAGTTTTTAATAATATCTTGATAATGATTAATTATTTTGCCCCAGGGTTCGATCCTCGGGCCGGGCATTGTTATTGGTTTTTTCTACTATGGAATTCTTTCTCAATGGGCCTAAGATCACCCTTAAAGGTATATGCCCACGTTTCAGCTTAAGGGGGATGCGCTAACGTAGCCCGCGAAATTAAAATTTTGTTCCACTTTTCGCAATTTGCAGGTCAGTGTCAAGTTGAATCTTAATCAAAATATTATTCACGACAATAATAAATGTGTATTTACATAATTTTAACCAAGTCATCAATACATCTCTCTCAAGTTAGATTTCCTCCGGATTCGTCTGATTTCCGAAATGTATGCAATTTATGTAAGATATATATTTTTTTACTGTCGCGAATCATATTTTGATCAAGATACACTTACTTGCAAATTGCAAAAAACGCAAGAAAATTTGAATTACGCGGACTACCACAGCGCAAACACCTGTGGTAGTCCGCGAAATTCAATGGGTGGAGCCTCTACCTATTAGGTACCTACCCCTTCACGGAATGCAGCCGGTATTATAATAATTAAGCTTTATTTATACTATGATTATTTATATGTCGTCACATGTGGCCTATGTAGCACGCATTTTTAAGGCGGTGAGAGCCGTAAAAACGTCGTTTAGTTTAGTGTTTTATTCGTAGATAACACGGATTTAAATTTTGAAAAAAATATATTACTTAGTTCAGACTTCCATCTACAAATTTCGGCCGTCCGATACACGATTACTTGCACTTTACTGCATCCAATTAAATCGCAAAGACAAGTCTAAATTATGATCTATATCTTATTTCATTTGATTTATATTAGGCTTTGAACAATAAAACTTATGCCATAATAAAGGTCGTAAAAAATGTAATTTATAACGGCTATCATAATTTGAAATATCAAAATATTTATATCACTAATTCCAATGTCAAGTGTTTTCAGCTTCGCAAACGCTCGCCCTGAGCCGTTTAGTCCCGAGCGGAACGTGACGGAGGTCGGACGTGTGCCAATTTTTCGAACCCGCCACCCCCGCTAACTTCTGTCACCGTCTGCGACCGGCACAAATTAGCATGTGTTGAAAACAGTTGAATTTGAACGCTATGCCTATGTAAATAAAGACGTCACGCGCGCAAAAGCTTTATTGGTATTTATTTTTATCACGGCCTATGTTTACCAATCGCATCAAGTGTGTAAAACAGTTGAATTTGAACCCTACACTGGAGCTTATAAAGCCGCCTGACGCGCAAATTTTTGGTTTACTATTTTCAAATCTCAAATAGGTAGGTGCCACAGAATAAAGTTAGTACGGGTGGTTTTATAATGAATATCGGATAGGAAATGAGATTTCTTCATAACATCACGCCTGAATTCTTTCAAAGGGTTGGGCAGGGATGTTCAGAAAATAAGTAGGCCCTCAAATGTATTTTTCTGTATACCTACATAAATAAGATTTTTTTTTTAAATTAAGTTTTTTTTCTAATTAGGTATCTTCTTATTTTTTTTGTATTTCAAGGTCAAAATGAAAATCCAAGATGGCGGCTGCAAAAATTTCCAATTTTTCGTCATGGGTGTCGTTTTCGTGATATTTTAGGTCGCTGAAAATGATAGTGGGGTCAAAATGAAAATCCAAGATGGCGGCTGCGAAAATTTCCTAATTTTTCGTCATGGGTGTCATTTTCGTGATATTTTAGGTCGCTGAAAACGATAGTGGGGTCAAAATGAAAATCCAAGATGGCGGCTGCGAAAATTTCCTAATTTTTCGTCATGGGTGTCATTTTCGTGATATTTTAGGTCGCTGAAAACGATAGTGGGATCAAAATGAAAATCCAAGATGGCGGCTGCGAAAATTTCCAAATTTTTCGACATGGGTGTCATTTTCGTGATATTTGAGGTCGCTGAAACCGATAGTGGGGTCAAAATGAAAATCCAAGATGGCGGCTGCGAAAATTTCCTAATTTTTCGTCATGGGTGTCATTTTCGTGATATTTTAGGTCGCTGAAAACGATAGTGGGGTCAAAATGAAAATCCAAGATGGCGGCTGCGAAAATTTCCTAATTTTTCGTCATGGGTGTCATTTTCGTGATATTTTAGGTCGCTGAAAACGATAGTGGGGTCAAAATGAAAATCCAAGATGGCGGCTGCGAAAATTTCCAAATTTTTCGACATGGGTGTCATTTTCGTGATATTTGAGGTCGCTGAAACCGATAGTGGGGTCAAAATGAAAATCCAAGATGGCGGCTGCGAAAATTTCCAAATTTTTCGTCATGGGTGTCATTTTCGTGATATTTTAGGTCGCTAAAAACGATAGTGGGGTCAAAATGAAAATCCAAGATGGCGGCTGCAAAAATTTCCTAATTTTTTCGTCATGGGTGTCGTTTTCGTGATATTTTAGGTCGCTGAAAACGATAGTGGGGTCAAAATGAAAATCCAAGATGGCGGCTGCGAAAATTTCCTAATTTTTCGTCATGGGTGTCATTTTCGTGATATTTTAGGTCGCTGAAAACGATAGTGGGGTCAAAATGAAAATCCAAGATGGCGGCTGCGAAAATTTCCAAATTTTTCGACATGGGTGTCATTTTCGTGATATTTGAGGTCGCTGAAACCGATAGTGGGGTCAAAATGAAAATCCAAGATGGCGGCTGCGAAAATTTCCAAATTTTTCGTCATGGGTGTCATTTTCGTGATATTTTAGGTCGCTAAAAACGATAGTGGGGTCAAAATGAAAATCCAAGATGGCGGCTGCAAAAATTTCCTAATTTTTCGTCATGGGTGTCGTTTTCGTGATATTTAAGGTCGCTGAAAACGATAGTGGGGTCAAAATGAAAATCCAAGATGGCGGCTGCGAAAATTTCCTAATTTTTCGTCATGGGTGTCATTTTCGTAATATTTTAGGTCGCTGAAAACGATAGTGGGGTCAAAATGAAAATCCAAGATGGCGGCTGCGAAAATTTTCAAATTTTTCGACATGGGTGTCATTTTCGTGATATTTGAGGTCGCTGAAACCGATAGTGGGGTCAAAATGAAAATCCAAGATGGCGGCTGCGAAAAGGATCATGGTCATTTTGGACTAAGAAAAAACAGAATTCCGACCTAAGATGAGACTGTCACCAAAATGTAGTACATTGTTAATGTAATTATTAGGTATCATCAGTTTATTTTTAAAAGATAGGGAAGTATTTAAATAATCATATTTATAATTATAACTTTGCTTTATCAGAACGCAGTAAAAAATATTGATTTTGAACGCATTTATAGTTATCAACGTTACTAGAGAAGTCCATACTTTAACTTAGATCTAAATCGATTTTATTTTTGAATCGATATGAAATCCCCGGCAGCATCAACTGTTTAAAAGTAGGTAATCATTTTAGGTATGTATTTAACGCGGCGACAAATTACCTATGTAGAGCAGCTTTCGAGAAACGTTGAAAAAGTTTTTTTGTGTCCATGTCTGATATGGTATACCTACTCATGAATGAAGATAACTCAACCGTAACAGATAATTATGTGGAGTGGAATCCAGATGAGTCTGCAGCTGCACACGACCGAGGGTGATGCTTGGTACTATAATATGCATATATGAACTAATATGCACCGTCAGTAGAAACCACGATTAGTGGCGATCTTGGACACGCACAGACTTATCTGGCTAGCATTCGACATAATTTTGTAACACAATGTAAAAAAAAAACTGGTGAAAAACCTCTCAATTCCAAAAAGCCACAGATTAATAACTTCAAAAAACATATTTCTTAATTACTTGACTCTCCTGTCTTTTAAAAATATATTGAAGGCCGTACTTAGTTACATTTATAAAGGTAAATGAAACAACGTATGTTTCATCAAGGGTCGTTATGTTAGATTTTACTAGTCCAAACATGTTAGCCGCGTGGCCATGATTCTTTCTAAATTTTTCGTCATGGGTGTCATTTTCGTGATATTTTAGGTCGCTGAAAACGATAGTGGGGTCAAAATGAAAATCCAAGATGGCGGCTGCAAAAATTTCCTAATTTTTCGTCATGGGTGTCGTTTTCGTGATATTTTAGGTCGCTGAAAACGATAGTGGGGTCAAAATGAAAATCCAAGATGGCGGCTGCGAAAATTTCCTAATTTTTCGTCATGGGTGTCATTTTCGTGATATTTTAGGTCGCTGAAAACGATAGTGGGGTCAAAATGTAAATCCAAGATGGCGGCTGCGAAAATTTTCAAATTTTTCGTCATGGGTGTCATTTTCGTGATATTTTAGGTCGCTGAAAACGATTGCGGGGTCAAAATGAAAATCCAAGATGGCGGCTGTGAAAATTTCCAAATTTTTCGTCATGGGTGTCATTTTCGTGATATTTGAGGTCGCTGAAAACGATAGTGGGGTCAAAATGAAAATCCAAGATGGCGGCTGCGAAAATTTTCAAATTTTTTGACATGGGTGTCATTTTCGTGATATTTGAGGTCGTCATTTTCGTGATATTTGAGGTCGCTGAAAACGATAGTGGGGTCAAAATGAAAATCCAAGATGGCGGCTGCGAAAATTTTCAAATTTTTTGACATGGGTGTCATTTTCGTGATATTTGAGGTCGCTGCAAACGATAATGGGGTCAAAATGAATGACTATCGTTTTCAGCGACCTAAAATATCACGAAAATGACACCCATGACGAAAAGTTAGGAAATTTTCATAGCCGCCATCTTGGATTTTCATTTTGACCCCACTATCGTTTTCAGCGACCTAAAATAACACGAAAATGACACCCATGACGAAAAATTTGGAAATTTTCGTAGCCGCTATCTTGGATTTTCATTTTGACCCCACAATCGTTTTCTGCGACCTAAAATATCACGAAAATGACACCCATGACGAAAAGTTAGGGAATTTTCGCAGCCGCCATCTTGGATTTTCATTTTGACCCCACTATCGTTTTCAGCGACCTAAAATATCACGAAAATGACACCCATGACGAAAAATTAGGAAATTTTCGCAGCCGCCATCTTGGATTTTCCTTTTTACCCGACTATCGTTTTCAGCGACCTAAACTATCACGAAAATGACACCCATGACGAAAAGTTAGGGAATTTTCGCAGCCGCCATCTTGGATTTTCATTTTGACCCCACTATCGTTTTCAGCGACCTAAAATATCACGAAAATGACACCCATGACGAAAAATTAGGAAATTTTCGCAGCCGCCATCTTGGATTTTCCTTTTTACCCGACTATCGTTTTCAGCGACCTAAAATATCACGAAAATGACACCCATGACGAAAAGTTAGGAAATTTTCGCAGCCGCCATCTTGGATTTTCATTTTGACCCCACTATCGTTTTCAGCGACCTAAAATATCACGAAAATGACACCCATGACGAAAAATTAGGAAATTTTCGCAGCCGCCATCTTGGATTTTCATTTTGACCCCACTATCGTTTTCAGCGACCTAAAATGTCACGAAAATGATACCCATGACGAAAAATTAGGAAATTTTCGCAGCCGCCATCTTGGATTTTCATTTTGACCCCACTATCGTTTTCAGCGACCTAAAATATCACGAAAATGACACCCATGACGAAAAATTAGGAAATTTTCGCAGCCGCCATCTTGGATTTTCATTTTGACCCCACTATCGTTTTCAGCGACCTAAAATGTCACGAAAATGATACCCATGACGAAAAATTAGGAAATTTTCGCAGCCGCCATCTTGGATTTTCATTTTGACCCCACTATCGTTTTCAGCGACCTAAAATATCACGAAAATGACACCCATGACGAAAAATTAGGAAATTTTCGCAGCCGCCATCTTGGATTTTCATTTTGACCCCACTATCGTTTTCAGCGACCTAAAAATATCACGAAAATGACACCCATGACGAACAGTTAGGGTATTTTCGCAGCCGCCATCTTGGATCTGTCTAAAATGTCTAAAATGTGTCTAAAATGTCTAAAATCTGTCTAAAATGTCTAATCTGTCTACAACTTTCAAAAATACTTACTAGAAAAATAAAACAAAATAAACTTGTATACTAATCAGTTCAAGTTTATCTACTGCATTGCTCTATTCTGTGACGCAACATAGTACCTACTCGAGTTCATGAACTCATGAGCGGTGCGCTTGGCGCGCGTTTCCCGCGCATCGTAATTTATTACGTATCGCTACTCCTTGCGGGGGCTGCGGTAAGCATTTAATACCTACGGCGCTTGCTTTCACCCCGCCTTAATTACTGAATCACTTCTTTTCCCGTGAATTCCGCGTTGTTATCTGAAACTTACTTTCCTATATCGTTATGACTCAAATGTTTTGGAGAATGATGCTGATTTAAATTAATCTGTACCAAAAGGGGTAGTTTTAGGTTTTACGGTAATTGTGTGTCACAGAAAGAAAGCTAGCTAAACGGCGGTGGCGTTATGAATTTTTAAATACCTTTATTTTTCTTAAGAATAAGAATAGTTTATTGCGTAACTGTGTAAAATCAGATCTTATAGGTAATATATCATAACAGCCTCTAGTCAGTCTCTAGTCTAGTCTTTTCTTTTATCAGCTGTTAATTTTAGTTCTAATTATTGGTATTTCACTCCCCCCACTACATCGGAGTCGGAAACAGCATGTGTAGAGTCTACACTAATCCACCTTGTTTCAGATCCGATGAAAAATGCTAATAAAAGAAATGTAATAAGTCTCACAATCATTCTTACAAAGCTTGTTTACTTAGGCCAATAACCCTGACATAATTTCATTCATACCTAAGATATCATCGCGGACATTGACGGTAAATCACTTTTCGACCTTATTAGTGAGGTAATAAGTGTGAAAAGTAGTTCACCGCAAATGTCCGCGATGGTACCCGCCAATATACCCCCCAGAGCTCTGATAAACATATTTTCGATCGTTCTCTCGAAGAGAATTCATTATCTCAATAACAATACGTACTGAAAAGCCGCAGGAAATAAGGTGTCAACATTATTTGCCTCCTGTCGGCCTAATCTACTTCGTGATGTAAGTAAACGAGTCTTATGTTAACAAAGCTTGTTTTATACCGTCATTCATATTTGTTGGGAGAAACACAAGACCGACATTCGCGAGAAAACCTCATGAGATAAACGACAAGCGTAAACGAAATTTAAACGACGAGATTTAGCCAATTTCGGATAAAATTAACGAAAATGGCTTTCGAAATTAACGACCTAAAAGGAATTTTAATTTTGGTGAGTATACATTTTTTAGCTTATTTCCTGTTCGATGGAACGAAAAGACTTCATGAAATATAATTAAGTTCTTAAATTAATATTTTCAAGTAATTAGATTGTCTCTTTTTAGGTATTGTTCGCTATCCCACTGGTAGCATCAACAAATATAAACTGCAGTGGTCGCGCTTTCCACTGTGTCAACTCCACACATTTTATGATATGTGTGGATTTGGGAGGCGGCCTGTCCACCACGATTGATGACTTTGTCATACCGTGTCCAGCCACTACAGTGTGTCATGAAAATAACGTTTTTGAATGTGACTTTCCTGAAGTTACTACGCATCCACCTCCACTTCAAGTTATTGGTGTTTATAAACAAAGTGATACAAGTGAATCTATTTCAGTGACTAATAGTGTAACTGCTCCAACACCAGCGAGTGAAATGTTCAATGTGTTTAAAGAAAATATTACTGCCACAACTTTGTCGATACCTGAAGATGTGACACCAGTAGTGAAATTGGAAATACTTAAAAGTATTAAGGATTCCATTGGAGTTAACAGGGACAATACTACGGAGGCGAGTTTAGAAGTGACTTCTAGCTTCAACGACACTACAAATGAAGTTGTTAACGATAAACAAACAAGTAATAAGACAATAACAATTTCCACCACTGACAACAACAATCATCTTGAATCTGCTGTAGAAACTTCAATACATAAACCAGTAAATACTTCCTCAACAGATAAATCGAAATCTATTGATACGGTCACTTCCATCATAGGACTTATTAATTTAATTTCTACTGATCATCCAAGTGTAGTGAACACAAAGCCGTCTTCCAATGTATTTACATCTTTAGATACTATATATGGTAACATTACTACTACGACCGAACAACGTATCACTAAACAAGTAACAATACAAGGTGAAACAGTTGAAAATGTTACAGAGAAAATAATTATATTCAATGAAAGATCTGTTACTACGGATGAAGTTAGCACGACTCCCGTGGTAAATATGTATATCGAAAGTGATAATAATACAACCGAATTTATTAATAAAATCGATTCGACAAATCAAACAATAGCGGTGGGAAATTCTCTTGGTAAAAGCAACAACACGTCTGAACTTGTACCGGAAACGACCACAGAATATTTAGCTCCCATTAACATTGTTAATATTTCTGAACCAGTAACTGTAGATCTGAGTCCCCAAACAACGATGGATAATACTGTTGTTTCCTTGGGGTTAGGACTAGTTGACTTAATTTCTGCTGAACTCAAACAAAATGCACCGAGCACAAACGATTACATAAATACTTTTTATGGTAATACTGCTACGATGACGACGGATCAATATACCACTAAATTAGAAACAACATTTAGTGATAAACCTGTTACCGCGGAAGTAATAAGCACTACTCCTATAATAACAACCATTTTTCAAAATGTTTTTAAAAATGACGTAAATAATGATTCCCTGACTGATTTAAACTCGACTTTTGAGATTACTTCAATGAAAAAATTCCCAGAAACGAACATTAACTATTTTATTCCGGAACCCATAACTATAGAAAGTTTACAAACAATTGACTCGCTCGTAGAGAAACACACAACTGCTATCCAGCCGTTAGAAATAAAAGTAACTACAGATTCACCAATACAACCTACAAATAATTTGTATCAGATATATCAGATTAATCAAACAATGATAACAGCAGAGAATAATAGCACTAGTACTATAAATACCACTGAAAGGGCTGAGACAGTGTTTAATGCTTCAAGTACAGATATTATTGAACACCACGTCACAGAACCTACTTTACTTCCACCAAATTCTATGAAAAACCCTGCGATTGAGTTTACGACACCTAAAACATTACAGAATGGATTTACAGCACATGCAATAGAAGTAAAAGATGAATTACGTGCAACAAATGTCCCTATTATTGTTAATGAACCTTATGTTGAAAATGTTAAGAATGACACACTTTTGTATAACACGACCAATACTATGAATACGACTGAAACGGTTAAGGCAGTGTTCAATGCTTCAAGTGAAGATACTAGTAATGGTAAAAGCATAGAACTTTCTACTCTAAAATACCCTCCTATTGACATAGCGATAACAGAATCTTTACAGAATCAATTTACAACACATGCAATAGAAGCTAAAAAGTTATCAGCAACAACTGCCCCTATTAGTGTTAATGAACCTAACACGGAAAATGTTGGGAATAAAGTACTTTTAAATGTTTATACAACACCTGCCCCTTATAACGTGACATCAGACCCAGTTGCAAGCATAACAGTTAAATATTTGACATCACAATCAGATATTGCAACAAATACGAAAACAGGAGTCCTTCCAGAAATCATTATACAGAAGTCTTTAGACAGTTCTACTTCTACAAGTCATGCTACAACTCAAAACGTAACAACCGATCCAGAAACTAAAATTTCCGGCTCTCTAAATCAGTCGGACACCATAGAAACAGTGACACTTCAGGAAAATTCGGAAGCTGATCAATGGACTAAAACTGTTGTTGTTGAAGGTGTAGGTGGCATGACTACGAGTACTACGACCTATTGGAATAATACTGAGAATAGGGCAACTACACAATTTCCAAGTGATGTTACTGAAAAGACTAGTCTCAGAGATACTGTCAAATCTGGTAATATCTCGGCTACAAGTGTAGTAAATACACAAGATGCATTGCTAAAAAAAGTACTGCCTCAAGCACCTTCGACAGTATACTATGTGTCTGAACTTGTCAGTACTACGCCCATAACCGTTCAAACAACACCAATACGTATAGATTCAAAGAAGATATCTGAACGAGTATCATCTTATATCCCAGAAATGGTCGATATTTATAGAGCATCCACGACGGGTTACAAACTTGATACTAGTACTACGCTTCCTGGATATGTAACACATAGCACTAATATTGAAAGCGTAACAGATATACCAGTAACACCACCACCACAAGAGTCAACTAGCCAAGAAATTAGTACAGTAAAACAATTAAATACTAATAACACAACAACAGAAACAGATAGTGACGTGGTTCCTTTCACTGTTGCAACTGCTGAATACGTACTCAATACAAAAATTAAAGATACCAATACATCATATACAGATTCAGTAAATATTATTTCAAAAGATAATTCTAAAGTAGATATCAATAAAACTGAGACAGTAAATCCGATCAATGATAAAAAGAGCGTTAACGCAACATCATTTGCATCTACGGAAAAACCTAACAAGGATGAAAGTATCAAGATAGTGTCATTATTGAATATCGTTAATTCTTCAGTGAATGCGATGCCAATCGGGACGTTGCAACCAACAAGTTCAAATCCTCCATTATCAAATGATTATATTGTCAAAACAACTGGGCTACAAGACTCCAGTGCTTATGTAACTGCAACTAACAATGTTCATGATTATAATTTAATTCAAGTTGGAGAATCGATAACCCAGAAAAAACAAGAAGTAATTATGACCTTGGCACCAAGTAATGTAATGCATTCAATTTTGTCCACGCCGAGTACGTATATATTGCCAACAACCGAAATAAATACAGAAACAGTTCAGTCTGGTGGCATTGACGCTCCTTTACACACTGTAGAGCTCAATTATATTATAAACCCAACAAAAACAGCAGTTAACTATGTGACAGAGAAAACAAATTACTATACTTCCCCGACAGAAGCAATTTTAACTAAGCTTAATAAGCTGCCTAAAGTGGAAACAGAATCTTCAGTAAGTCCAGTTAGTGATTTTACACTAGTCACACCTGTATCACCTGAACCTTTAAAGACAGTACCTGTTTATGACGGATATACGACGATTACACACAGTGATTTTATTATGAGTTCGACACAAATATCACCTAAAGCAGTGACGGATAATAATGTGAAAATAAGCACAGAATCTCCACTTTTAAACTCAAAAGTCATGGAGACACAAACCGTTAAGTATAATACAGAGTCATCGCTGCCAATATCAGAGGTATCAGCTTTACAAATGATTACTGAACCTACCCGTATAAACAATGTATTTGCTAAAACTGTGCATCTTGAGAAGATGAATCAAGATGTCGTGCCTGAAATAAAAACCGCAGATTTGCCTCAGTATGTAATATCAACAGTAAAAAACAATGTTCTTCAATCAATTCCATTGCTACCAACATTAGGAGTTACAGCTGCTACACAAATTACTACTGAAGATACCCTTACAACCAATGTATTTGCTCAAACTACGACTCTTGATAAGATGAATCAAGATGTCCTGGCTGGAACAACACCTGCATATTTACCTCAGTATGTCATGTCTACATTAAACAAACATATTCCTCAATCAATGGCATCGCTACCTGTAGTAGGATCCACAGCTGCACAAATGACTACTGAATCTATTCATATAACTAATGTATTTTCTCAAACCACGCCGCTGTTAGCTGTGGCTGGTAAGACGAATGAAGATGTTCCATCTGGAATTAAAACTACAGATTTGCCACAAGATGTAACGACAACGGTAATTTACAATAATACTCAATGGATTGGTGATATAACAACTGAAATTATTACTGATTCAATAATTGTACCAGATTCTATGGTAGAAACTATAAAAGTAGTTGGAGATAAAGTAAGTGGAACTTTAAGTGACGTTATGTCCAACCACCCAACAGACAATAATACTAATTATAGTGTTAAGTCAGTTAAAAATGTTATTGATCATGAGAGCATAGTAGTTGGAGCTACTTCTAAAAATAATAAGCAAAATAGGACTATAACGTCTGCGAAGTCCGTGGATATTAATAAAGCAGAGGTTGTGAACCATACAGAAAGTAATTGGATACGATCAGATGTCAATATAGACAGTGTTAAAATAAAAGAGTCCTCTATTGAGGAAGAAGACTCGATATTCTCGGTTTTTAAATCTGGTGCTGACGTTCATAATAAAACCTTGGTTTCAGACTCTGCAATCATATCTAAAATTGAAACGAAAGATGGCATATCAGTCGATAAGATTGAATATAGGCTTACTACAGTGACAACAAAATACAAAGAAGCTGAATCAGGTGCACCAAAGAATGTAACGCAATCAAAAAAGATAATCACTAACGTAAATAAAAATGCGGAAATTGATAGCACAGTAAATGATAAAATTGAAATGATTGATGTTAAAAGATATCAGGTCCAAGTTGAGTCTAAAAACATTTCTGATGGCTATAATATAAATAACACAAAAGCAAATACTACTATATCACAACATGATTTATCACTACAAAAGAGTACCATCAATGACGAATTAGAACAACATCTTTTATCAACGAATCATACTATTACGACAGAAGTACAAAGTCATTTGAATGATAGTAATAAAACCAGTGATGAGCTAACATTAACTGGAATTAGCATGCACAATCAAAATCTTACAAGAATAAAATTAAATGTAAGCAGTAACGATACAAGTTTTATTGCAGTTTCTACTTTAGTTTTTAATAATTGTTCTAATCACACTCGCGGCAAATACGCCGATAAGAAAGATTGCAGAAAATTCTATACTTGTATAGGTAATCTACAACCGATATTAGGAGCATGCCCAAATAATACAGTATTTAGTGAGATTAATAAGCAATGTACGAGAAACTTATCACATTGCGTAAGAAACAATCAGTTCCGATGTTTACTGGAAGGACGGTTTAGTGACTTCTTTAAAGATAATATTTATTACATCTGTGTTAAAAATAGAATGAGTGGTTTTATAAGATATAAAATACAATGCCAAGATGATTACCACTTAAACAAGGTCTCGGTTAAATGTGAGAAAAATGAAGAGATATCAACCCAATCAGCGTCTTCTGTTAGTGAAACGAACAATGATGAAAGTAAGCCTCAACCTACATCAGAAAAAATAGTCAGTACAGATGATTTTGAATGTGAAAACGAAGGTAAATTTCCATATGCTAAAAACTGCAGTAAATATAACGTATGTAATGAAATTAAAAATGTTTATTACATCTGCGTTAAAAATAAAATGAATGGTTTTATAAGATATAAATTACAATGCCAAGATGATTACCACTTAAACAAGGACTTGGTTAAATGTGAGAAAAATGAAGAGATATCAACCCAATCGGAGTCTTCTGTTAGTGAAACGAACATTGATGAAAGTAAGCCTCAACCTAAATCAGAAAAAATAGCCAGTACAAATAATTTTGAATGTGAAAACGAAGGTAAATTTCCATATGCTAAAGACTGCAGTAAATATTACGTATGTACTAAAATTAAAAATGTTTATCGGCGAACGATCAAGAAATGCGCTAGCGAGGAAGTTTTTGATAAAAAGAAGAAAAATTGCGTAGAATCTGATAGCGGCGAGTGTTAGTTGTTTTGATATATTTATTACGTCTTTCGTAACTTCAACATCCTACAAATTGAAATATTATTTAGAGTTTAACTTATTTACGTCACTGGGCCCGGAAATGTATAGAAATATGTTTTATGCTGAATTACAGATATTTCTAGGGTAAACAATGCCTATGTTTGCGCATTTAATTGTGAAAATAAAATGAGGTTGTCTGTGTTATTATTACAATTAGTTTAATTTATTTTATCCTCTATTATAAATTATAGTTATAATGTTAACATTAAAAGTACCTGTGTACAACTTATATTTAAATGCAGATCTTTTATTTGTTATGACCTTGTTGTTACGTTCAGTCTTAGAAGCAATTACTTAGTAGATAGTCCATAACATTATTATTTTACATCCGTGGTCTTCGAGCTGGTGCTCCGCTATCGACAATGAATTGGTCCTCGTCATCCCTTTCTAAGGTAACACAGAAGTTATTGGAAAAAATTGTGCATCGAATTGAAGTTTCACCTCTCACAGGTCGCGGAGGACAGAAATACGTCACACTGTTCGGAGTGTCGTCTTGTGTCACTCTAAATTTGTAATTCTTGCACTCTATTGATGCGGGTCGTTGACCGGAAAATCGAGTGCTCAAGCCCGAGTTTGACTTCTCATCGCTGTAGTACGGATCCTTTCTGTTATCAGACCCGTACAATTCGGGAGTTGACTTGGTCGTGTTACTGACGGGACACTTGTATTTTAGCGAAGAAGTACAAGAGCGGGTGTAGCCGTTGAAAATGGTGTTGCCTGAACACTTGAAGTTGATGCCTTGGAAGCGATTTCCATTGGGGACGCAGAGGATATATCCTTTGCATCCTGGGACGTTGGGATTTGCGATCCTTTCATTGCGGTGACATCGCAGTCTTCTTGTCAATGCTGGGTCTATGAAGTTGATAGCATCTTCACAAACTGCTGTAGATTCCTCATTGCAGAATGTTCCGATTGGGCAGACGAATGTGGGCCCAATCAGTTTAGTGCCTTCGCATAATCTGACTCTGTTGTTTCGTTCGCATGTAAACCCATATTGGCCACAATCGTCATTCGGGTTAATGTAGTACGCCTCTGCTATACTGGCGTAAATTGATATCTGTAAAACAAATTGATTTTTCAGATAGGAAAATGAATATTGATCAAATATTTTTCATCAATTTACCACCCTTACGGAGTAGGTACATCTGATTGATCGTCAATTTAGACCACCTTGAAGAATACTGGTTTCCCTCGAGGTGATTGACCCCCAAAATCAAAATTTGGAATCCTAACTAATATTATAAAAATGCGAATGTGAGTTTGTTACGTTTTCAATTTTTCACGACTAAACAGCTAAACCGATTTTGTTGAAATTTGGTACTTTGAACCGTAGGGAAGGACATAGGCTACTTTTTATCGACATACCACGCGGGCAAACCGCGGGCGGAAGCTAGTATGATATAAAAATTATAAGTTTATTGGGCAGTCTCATATTCATAAATTATTTAACTAAGTATCTCTTACCACGTGAATATAAACGTGCAAATGATAGGTGATCTCGCGTGACTTTTTTTCGGTAAATCGTCGTAATCTACACGACAAATAACATAATCCCTTTTTATACTTCGAATGGAAAAAAGTGAGTCCTCAACAACCATTTGGGTGTTATTTATCTTGGA
Source organism: Cosmia trapezina (assembly GCA_905163495.3). Lineage (NCBI taxonomy): Eukaryota > Metazoa > Arthropoda > Insecta > Lepidoptera > Noctuidae > Cosmia > Cosmia trapezina. The sequence goes on from LR991024.1 coordinate 9,756,517, forward strand.
AGAAATTACGACACAACATTTTATTGTGTAGATATCATAATTTCGCTGCTTAGTGATACATAAATAGATTAATGTTTGTACTTACCGCTAATAAAGCCTTTATTAGTTTTGCACTGAACATTTTTGATTTCCACTTGAACTATGTTGCTTAAACGAAGTTCGAAACACGACTAACGGGCAATAACTGCTTTCTTTATGCTACTGAGTTAGTCGTTAATTAGTGAATTTAGCACCTCTGGGCTATGTGGAGAAATGGGTGACACATTGTCACGGATACTTCGAAAAATTCGTATGTTTTTAACGGTATTCGGCTGCATGGGGGCTTAGAAGTAGGCGACGGTGACAAACGATAGTGTTTTGTTTTTATAGGTAGTGTGCCACTTTGCTATATTGCTATATATTTGCTATAAAAAGTGGCGCGCGCCTCAAAGAGATGTCTGCAAAAGATGGGGTCCAATAGGGCCGATGCCGCTGGGGTCGCGGGTTGTTTAAAAAAGATACCGTGGCCCTGGCATAGGCAACTGAAGGAACACGGGTAGGTTTTAGTCAGTAAAAGTCCGATACGCCCTTCCGCTCCACCCAGAGCGGGAGAAGTTATTTGATGATTTCCCATCCACACAAAAAAAAAGAAAAAAAAAAGGGTATTTACTATGTTCCTTTATGCGGCCTAAACCAAATGTTCTTTCTTTGGTATTGTTCATTGAATCGTTTAGCTCCTTAAGACGTAGATGTATGCCAATGACCTTGACTGGTTAGCTTGCGGTTTCTGTGATGAGCCAGCTGAGCTCACGCAACGCGTCGGCGTCGTACGTCGAGCCAGTAAGCCGATGTTCGCACGGACGTAAAAGTATCGCGGCGGGATTTTATAGCGCACTGAATTTTCAACTCTCGCTGTTTAGTCGAGCATTGTGAATCCAACTTAACAACAACAGAGTGCATTCTAGCGCGTCGAAAAAAACACACTGTTGGATTTTCAACTATCGGCGCTAAGCAGAGCGTTGAAAATCCAGTGCGCGAAATAAAATCGCCGCGATATTTTTACGTCCGTGCGAACGTCGACTAATAAGACTCGCCAGTTAAGGAGCGCTGTACCAAATTCGACGCATTATTAATTTATTATATATAAAACAAACAGTATTAAATTAAAACACGTACACTAAAAGATAAATAATTAAATTATCTTTAAAATGGTGATGGTTTCATAAAAATACGCTTGATAGTTTTTGCGTGATTCTGAATTTTTTATCCGCATTAGGCATAACTTTACAAATTAATTTACAATAGGTAATATAAACACAATCTAAAATATTCACCTATTAAGTTATCAAGAAAATTCTCTAATTTAACATATTTTTTTCCAAATCATTATCACTACTCGTTTAGACCTCATCTTCAGTTTAAAATCATTAAAAGTCGTTTATCGTCGCCTTAAGTTCTAAGTTGAGCTACACGATTACTGACTAATGCGTGCACTGACTGGACTTGCCCCACTCAAATCTGTGCCGTTCTTTCCTGAAAAGACCATCTCAGACATTAATCTGCATGGTCTTCATATGGCCTACCCAGGATAATGTCTGGAATTTAAAAGAAACGGTGTCTTCTGAGTTTGGTTCGGTCTTTCTTCTCAGAGTAGTCGGATAGGAAACACCAAATTCATCTAGTTTATTTATTTTTGACGTGTTTTTTGGACTAATTTACAGAAATAAATACAGGGTCAAATTAAATTACCTAGCGAAACTCCGCAGACGTGAAAAAAAAAGATTTGATGTTTTTTTTTGGTTCAAGGACCGTTAGAATACGGTGTTACTTAGTTTTTTATGTGTAAACTTTAACGACGTAATGGGTATCGATATCTAAACACGATAAAACAAAAAAAAACTGATCTTTTTTTTTCTTATATCGTGTTTAGGTATCGACTGCGTAGTTTTGCTGGATAATTTAATTTGACTCTGTACAATTTATCATTAATTATATTCACCTACACATTTGCCTCTCTTTCTGTTGCGTAACTCTTATACCTTCGGCGCGCAGCAGTACTACTGAATTAGCCCCGTGGACGGGGCCCGCCGTGTACTTGTAGCTTCATACCTAAACTGCGGAGTGTCCCATCTGTATTAATCTGTGCTAATACTTAAAAATCTACACGGAGCAAAGTTGGTAAGTTGGTGCGCGAATGCATTATATAGGTGGATCGTAAGACATTTAGGCAAGTATCAATAAATTCAGCCTTCGTCTGTTATCTCACCCAAGTTCGGTCAAAGCACTCAATACCTTCGGTATTTCATTTGTCATAGCTGGCGCCGAGAACTAACTCTCACCGTTTACAAGTACATGCAGCCAGAAGCAAGCCAGTAGGCGTACTACTGACTTCAAATCAATTTACATGAAGACAGTAAGGGTCAGCGCTGACTTGGTCCGAGTTTGGAGTCAGCTACTGACCCTGTGTAAATCAACCATAACGGCAAAGTGTTTACGATCTATTCTCAGAAACGCTAACACTGCTTGCTTAATATGTAAACAGTACCTAGTAGCACGGGTATTGGAAAGCAGTGTACGTTCAACTGCGTGTCAGACGAAAACTACATTTACTGCTACGAAATAAAGGCCGGTTGACTGTGACATCACATAAAATATTTGTAGGTTGTCTTCTATAAATACGCGGTTCATGTTTTAGCCAGATTTTTGGAGTTTACTCCTTAAGAATCGATTTTCATAAAAGGCCCCCGGTAAGGAATTTTATGAGGAGTGAAATAAAAGCGTTAACACAAAAGCGTTACGCAAAAGAGTTACTTAAAAGCGTTACGTTTTTCTGCGCGACCGACGTAAAACAAAACAAACGCCTTAAAGTTGCTTTTTGTATAGCACTAATTCATTGAAGAAACCCTGCCCCTATGGTCCTTTGTTTTCGTCCCAACAATAGAAAGTCGGAACGGCACAAAAAACAGGAGTAAACTCCAGTCGTGCGTCGGAGCTGACACACACACACACACATTTAAAAAAAAATGTGAATGTTTACATTTTTGGATTTAGGTCAGTAAGTATGTAGTGGATGGCCGATATTATAGAAAAAATAAATAAGTGTAAGTAATACCTAAATGCATTTATTAAACTAAATCATACTGATAAAACATACAAATAACGTAACATTACTCATCGTCGGATGAGGACCCGCTGTCGCTGTCCGAACTTGAGGAGGTTCTCTCCGAGTCTTGGGTCATTGGTCCGCCGGTTTTCACTCTGTGGACAAACAGGCCAGTTTAAGATATCGCATGAGACTGATCAGCATCCTAATTGCGTAACACAGTTTCAATCACAATCTGAAAGATTTTTAAAGAAATTGCTTCATAATTATCTTTGAAGCAGACGTGAAACAGTGTTAACGCGTGGCCGTTAACACTGGGTCACGTCTGCTTCAATTTACAAGTTGTAGGTCGTAGGTTCGAAACCAGACAGGCGCTTTACTTTGTGTAAATTATTTCATCGCCACTGCTCTTAAAACAGTGAAGGAAAACATCGTGAGGAAACCGGCATGTCTTAGAACCAAAAATTCGAAGACACGTGACAACGTCCGCACCGGGTCACCGGAACGTTATGCCCCGGTAGTTAGTGCGGGGATGTCTAGTAATAATTATAGCTAGGGCAATAAACTCAATACTTACTTGTTGTTTTTTTATTTGTGAGGAAGTAGGAAGGAATAGGATTGATCAGGGTTTTTGAAAGGTGGAGCGCCCTAGACAACACGGTTAAATATGAGTTACCTATCAATAAGGAAATTTTCACTACAGTGTGCGCGCAAGTGCTAGTCACCGCTTGAGGTATGTGAGCGGTGAGACGGGGGAGGGCGCGATTGACAAGATCGGCAGATTGAGTTTGCTTAAAGTTTGTCTACACTCTACCTCCCACGTCTCACCGATCACATAACTCAGGCGGTGGTTAGCACTTGCGCGTTCTCTATAGGGGCCAGGAGTATGGATGTGTGCCCGAAATTGTGCAAGAGATAGCAAGCAAGAGGGTCGCCCCTATTAAACAGAACTTGGCGATATGCGAGTGAACAATCAGCCTCAAAATCGGCAAGAATTCATTTGACTGTCTATAATTTTATGTGTAGTTACAATTAATTACCCAATGTGTAATGTTTTCTGGCTATATTGTAGACATATAAATGAATTTTTGATGATGATGATGAATGATTTCGATGTATGCATCGTTCTGAGGGGGACTGCAAGGGGGCATCCTATTTTTAGTGTAAATTCTTACATTAATCTGTGCTTGATTTCGTTCGATTTATTTAAAAAAAACATAATTTGCTTAATTATTTTTATAATAATTACCCAGTTTTCTCGCAATTTTACACTGTTTCTTGCGGGAAAAAAAATTACGCGGTATTTGCAGAGACCGGGTCAAGCCGAATCCCAATCAAAATGCCTCACGGAATTAATGGACGCCCCGAAATGCCTACCCCTTCCCAAATCACATGACGCATAGGATGGAGATAACATTTATGTCTTTGCAATACTTACAAGCTGTACGCCTCTGCGACGGCCATAGCCGCCGGATGCAAAGTGCTAGCCAGACTAGAATGTCCCTGTGTTAGCAACGTCTCCACTTCTTGTACGGGCCGGTTCAGCATCGTGCCTAGGACTTGCACGCTCGCTGGCATCGCTTCTTCAAAACCACATTCCGCTAAGTATGTTACTGCAGCCTGTTGATAGATAACATTGTTATTGATTGCTCTGATAATAAAGTTAGGTTATGTAAAGTAGTAGTAGGTCGCAGCTTCGAACCCAGACAAGGCGTTTTACATTTTTAGGGTTCCGTACCAAAATGGTAAAAAAGGAACCCTTATGGTGTGACTCAGTCTGTCTGTCTGTCTGTCTGTCTGTCACAGCTGGATATCTCAAGAACTACTAATGCTATCAACTTGAAATTTAGAATAGTTTTAGATGACGTTGACCCAACTATTTTGCAAATAAGAATGAAATAAAAATAATTATATTTTTTTTGCAACTGGGACTGAAAGGAGGTCTTAAAAATTTAAAGTGGGGCTACTATGGCATGTGGGGTATCATATGAAAGAGCGCTGTTTGCACATTCTCAAACTACTTTTTATTTTTTTTAGTCCGCATAGTTTTCGACTTTTGATGTAAAATGTAAAAAAAAATACCGTTCCCCCCCCTTATCTCCGAAGTTTGCAAAGCGAAAAATCTGAAATTATTCTATGTGATAGAAGTTTATGTAAAGATTACAGGAAAAATAAAACGATGTCTCTAAGTAGCACACTTTTTCAGAAATCGGAACGGAACTCTCGGTGCGCGAGTCCGACTCGCTCTTGACCGGTTTTTTTTACTTTCATCACCACTGCTCTCAAAACTGTGAAGGAAAATATCGTGAGGAAACCTAGAACCAAAAATTCAAAGACATGTGACATCTACCAAACCGCACTGGGCCCGCGCGGTGGATGACGGCCCACTTCCTCTCACCGAGAGGAGGCCTGTGTCCCAGCAGTGGGAACATTATAGGCTGATTATTCAATGCAAGTGTAAACAAACAATGCTATGTACCTATGTAAGTGTAGTCAAAATCTTTTGGGGTTTTTAAAACCAATTCCAACCAGCCAGTTCAAATGTCAACTGCGGTGATTGGTTCATGAAATTACTTTAGTCGATCAAATCATTTCACATGAGTTGGAAAGTCTGCCAGGGAAGTCTTGTGTTAATTAGCCGAGTGAAGGCTCTTGTAGATACAATGCAATTGAAGAAGTTAACTGACAGTCAATGGGCTGCAATATAAATACTCTCCTGCGTCTTGTTACACTGGAAGATAATATAGACACGTTGACGTCTTTGAGCAGCACACGGCTTCTTCCGAGCGTAGACACTACTACCCTTGTTGACCCAAATATGGCCAACCTCAGTTATTCATCACTATTCACTACCTTTTACCCGCGACTTCGTCTGCGATCCAGGATTAAAACTACCCATGTGGCGACAAATTTCATGCAAATCCGTTCAGCCGTATTAGCATGAAAGCGTATCAAACAAACTCACTTTCACATTTATAACATTATACTAGCTGTTGCCCACGACTTCCCCTGTAATCCAGTATTAAAAGTAGCCTATGTCATGTACTAGGTCATGGTCTACCCATGTGCCAAATTTCACCTAAATCCATTCAGCCGTTTTAGCGTGAAAGCGTAACAAACAAACTCACTTTCGCATTTATGATATTAGTTAGGATTAGGATAAGTTAGTATAGTCAGTTACTTACAGCAGCAATGCCGGGTAGTCCAACTGTGGCGGCTTTCTGTGCGACGTCAGCCAAGGCCTGCGGCCGGGCAGGCACGCCCGCGGCCTCCTCGCGACGAAGACGTTGTAACGCCTGCTCTACACTCTTCCAGTGTGGGTCAGCCTTGTCTTGTGTGTCCGAACACATCTCGATTATGTTGCATACTGCTGATGCTGATAATCTGTGTGCAATGATGTAAATGTGTGATGTTATGGTTCAAATATTGGGAAAAAATTGTCTCGGAAGGCAGGCTGATACGAAATAGACGATTTTTGTGTTGAAATAACGAATGGCTCGTTTGTTTTTATTAGGTTTCAGCTTCTATACTCTTGCAGTGTGTATCAGCCTTATCTTGTGTGTCCGAACACATCTCGATTATGTTGCAAACTGCTGATGCTGATAATCTGGGTGCAATGATGTAACTTTGTGATGTTATAGTTGAAATATTGGGGACAATTTGTTTCGGAAGGCAGGCTGATTCAAAATAGAGGATATTTGGGTTGTACTATCTAATGGCTCGTTTGTTTTTATTACTTTCTTCTTTCAATGTGGGCCAGCCTTGTCTTGTGTGTCCGAACACATCTCGATTATATTGCATACTGCTAATGCTAATAATCTGGTTGCAATGATGTAAATGTGTGATGTCATGGTTGAATTTTGGGTTGTAATAACGAATGGCTCGTTTATTTTTATTAAGGTGAAAATCAGCAATTTGCAGAACGTAAAAATACATTAGAAGAATCAAGAAGCAATGCAGGAAACTCATTAGAGTAGTTAGCGACATAATAAGCTATGATTACCTACTTGAAAAACCCGAATGTGTGATTATTTTCCAGTAAGCACCTACATAATTATAAGTTTTCCGTTGAATGAAAAAAACCCAAATAAAAAAATTTAAATCTAGTGACATATTTTTAGCAGAACTTACTTCTGTACAGGTGATCTAATCTCTTTCGTCTCCTTTTCTTCTGGCGTCATTTGTCCAAAGCTAAGCATGACAGCGGCGGCAGCGCGCATTTTACTTTTTACTTCATCCTCTGAAAGAAAATGTAGCGTGAATGATGGAATGATGACTAAAACTTTTTTGTTTGTCTTGTAGGTTATTAAAAAAGATTGGACAAGTATTTTTTATTTTTTTACGTAATCAAAATATTAGAAAGATACATTAGGTTAAAATGTGACACAATGTCACGACTACATTTTATAGAACTGAACTAGCTGCGCCCCGCGGTTTCACCGGTGATAAAAAGTAACCTATGTGTTAATCCAAGGTATAAGCTAAGTAAAATACTGGTAAATACTGGTATTCAGCTGCATCCGGTTAGACTGGAAGCCGACCCCAACATAGTTGGGAAAAGGCTAGGCAGATTGATTGAAGCTATCTACATACCAAATCGATCCAGCCGTTTGAGTGTGAAGAAGTAACAAACATACAAAAACACTCACAACCATTCGACTTTACAATATTAGTGTGATTGTGACGTAGCGAGCCCCCACTCCCCAACTTTAATGCGTTTTATCCAATTTTTTAGTAATAAAATAAACCAAAAAATTGTTCGTAGCATATCGGGTTAATGTATTTCTCTTTTATTAGTTCCTACCTTGACCCGGGTAGGTGTTGGTCATAGCCTCCAGCAGCCTCTCGACGAGTCGGGCTCGCTTCCCGTGACCGAACACGACGACTTGCGACCACGCCTGCGCAAGACGGTCCCCGGAGCCGCCCAGTTCCAATGTCTTTATAATCTATTTGCAAAAGAAAAAAATGGCCACTTTATAAAGGTGTGGTCAAACTGAAGACAGCACAGCTACAGATCATCAAACTGAAGACAGCACAGCTACAGATCATCAAACTGAACCACTTTATGAAGACAGTACAGCTACAGATCATCAAACTGAACCACTTTATGAAGACAGTACAGCTACAGATCATCAAACTGAACCACTTTATGGAGAAAGTTGTTCAGTTTGATGACCATTGTCAGAAGTTTTGTTTATCCACATTCGAACTTAGTTTAAGGCGAAAGCGCCAGGGTATCCCGCGAAATTCAAAATTTGTTACGTTTTTTGCAATTTGTAGGTCAGTGTGAGCTTGTATGATGATTCAAATATGATTCGCGGCCGTAGCGAATATGGCTTTACAGAATTATAATCATTAGAATCAGCAATACAACTCCATAAGTTAGCATTTACCTCAAACCTCATGATTTCATGAAATCGCTAGATTTGAGATAAATGCTAACTTATGGAGTTGTATTGCTGATTCTAATGATTATAATTCTATAAAGCCATATTAGCTACGGCCGCGAATCATATTTTAATCAACATACAAGCTCACACTGACCTACAAATTGCAAAAAACGTAAGAAATTTTGAATTTCGCGGGATAAGGGTGTGGTACAGATGATTAAACTGAACAACTTTCTCCATGGGAACAACATCGTAATCGCAAAAAAATTATCAGTCGTCCCTTACATTTGAGTCGAGTAGGTATTGAATTTTAGTATGGGACGACTGATTATTTTGTCCCGATTACGATGTTGTTCCCCTGGAGAAAGTTGTTCAGTTTGATCATCTGTACCACACCCTTAAGTTTGACCACACCTTTCTGATACATCATGTATGTTTTCCTTAAACTGAGATCGAATGCGGATAAACAAATGTTTCTAACAATGGTTATCTTGGCAAAGCCTGAAAGTCTTCAAGTCTAACTGGATGCAGCTGAATACCAGTATTTTACATGGAGCGACTGCCTATCTGACCTCCACAAGCCATTTACTGGGTAACACGATAACATTTACTTTAGTAAGACAAGTTGTCAGACTTTTGGGCATCTGACTACCGGTAACGACTGTCAAAGAAGGACGAATGACAGCCGAGACCAACGGCTTAACGTGCTCTCCCCTATATCTATAAGATGTGCATATCCCCACTATAGATAATACACTATATAAAGTAATAATCCCCACTAATTGAGTCTGGTAAAAATGGAAGTACTTATGTAAATCATAATAAATTATGTCACTGATTTTTTCATGCAGTTAATGTCAGCGCCATCTACAACTCTGACTTTAAACTATAAAGGCAATTCGTCGACAAACGATACGTAAGTGAATGCGCATCAAATGTTGCGATGATTAACGCTTAATTGAACAACTTTCCGCTCGCTTTGGAAAGAGGAATGAAATAAATATATTTTTGTTGAGTAACAAAATAAAGTGTAGGTATGTAGTATGTAGATAAACAATAAAATCAATATGTAAATAAAATAACGCGCATTATGCATAGCAACACAAATAAATTATACATTCAACTAATACCCGATTGTCCTAAAAAAATTACTGTGTCATCGATATAACGATTGCAATGTATGTTGTCGTAAATAAATTCATATAAAAAATAAACTATAAGTATGTACGATATAGAACTATAATTTCGGACACTACGTCAGCTGTCAGGATGGCCGAGCGGTCTAAGGCGCCAGACTCAAGGTTCCCTTACTCACTGAACGTGAGTCGAGTTGTTCTGGTCCTCTCTGAGGGCGTGGGTTCGAATCCCACTTCTGACAAACTCTTTTGGCGTTTTACATAGATTTTGTTGTAGTTTAATAAATAAACCGCTAATATTGCAGCTGTTCTAGAAATACTTTGAAAACAAAGATAGTTGTATTTTTTAAAATCTAAAATGTTTATTTGAATGACTTACCTCTTCCATTACTGTTGGTTCAGGAACATAAACATTAGGTACCAATGTGTCTAGTAGTTCTAGAGTTTTCTCGAAAGGTGCGTGTCTGTCAAATAGAAATATTAATTATTTAATAATAATAATTAGACGACAAAATACGATCATTAGCCAAACATTTGTGTAAGGTATAATAAATAATTACCTGCAAGCAACTGTGATGTAGTGCCTATAGTAAATACTTTCTTTGTATGCATCTCCGACTAATTTGTAGTTATCTCCTTTCATTAGTAGTGCGTGTAATCTTTCTGCCATTGTAATATTCTGAAATGGTTGGTACAGTTTACATGAGATCTTTTTTGTTAGACTATCTAGCGCCAGGGTAGCCAGCGAAATTCAAATTTTCTTACCTTTTTTGCAATATGCAAGTCTGTATTAGGTTGTCAATAAAGGTTAGGTGTGTACTACTCGCAACCGGTGTGCGTGTATGACCAGGGGGCTTACTATGAGCTCTTATAGCAGGGCAGAAGTTGAACGTTTTCAGTGAGAGAGACGTTATATACGACCTATAGCACCGTCACTCTCTCTCACTGGAAACGTTCAACTTCTGCCCTGCTATAAGAGCTCATAGTAAGCCCCCAGATGTATGAACGTAAACGAGGCAAAAGAAGTATGTAAGGATCGTAGCAGGTACAGAAACTACAGAACGTAGCCCCATGGGAAGAAGGCGTGAGTTTATGTTTGTATGTACAGACGCCAGCGCATTAAGCTACTACAATTTGTCAAATTTCTTTATTAGATTTTCATCTTTATCTCTAAAGCATTAGGTTCAAGGTTGATTGGGAAAATTTTACAGTTTCGGGTGGCTTGCCTTGCTGGCGTCTGTACGTATTAGGTTGTATGTTGATCAAAATATGATTCGCGACCTTAATTAACAACCAAGTATTTACAGAATTATAATCTTAAAGTCTTCAATACAACTCTATATTTAATATTGAATGACTATTTTATGAAATCTTGACATTTGAGGATAATACATACTAACTTAGGGAGTTGTACTACTAATTGTAATAATTATAATTCTGTAAATATATTTGTTACTGTCGCGAATCATACTTTAATCAGCATACAACCTAATGCTGACTTGCAAATTGCAAAAAAAAGTACGAAAATTTGAGTTTCGCGGGCTACCCTGGCGTTTCCACCTTAACTATAAAGGTGCTCCCTCATGGGGAGCATTCGCCTGTAACGTAACAATCCAAGATTCCACTGTAACGGCTAGGGCTTTGCAAGTAGACGGCGCAGGCCGTCAACTGCTAGGTGTGTAGAGAGACAATTGAAACCAGGAGGTTAGGTTAGGTTACATATACAGGGTGTCCCGTAAATAATGTATTAAACGAAATGGGTAGGTAGCTCACCTGATTTTCAACAACTAATTTGAATAGTTTTAAAAAAACGGCTACGGTTTGTATTTTTTATTTAAGATATTATTTTTCAAAGTTTAGTTTTTACTATTTTTTCTACCAGAATTGTTTTTTTTTAAATTTATTTTAATGCTGTCGCTGCAATGATAACATTTTAAAGTCTCTTTTTTTACTTTTCTGAATAGCTTACTAATGTGAGGGATACCATTTTTGTCAATAACGTTTTATTTGCCTTAGAAAAAAATCTTGAATTGAAAAGTGTTTTTTTACGACGAAAAGACCAAAATGGAAAAAAATAAAATAAAAACTGTTCAAATTAGTTGTTGGAAATCAGATGAGCTGCCTACCCGTTACGTTTGATCTATTATTTACGGGACACCAGTATAATTAAATAGGTAAAAGTAACACGGCTACGTCGCAGGTAAAGGTCGCTGGCGAATACTCCCAGAGAGGGAGCGCTTTTATTTAAAATATATTATGATAGAATTAAAAAAATTAAGATATGGAATTGAAGCCTGAGTAATGATTACTATTAGCACAGTCTTATACATCATACAGTCGTCCGACGAGAGCCCGAGCTGCTTTCGAAGTTTCCCGAACTGGCAACTTAGTACTTACTAGTTTCTGTAATTAACTAACCTGAAGGTGGTCACTGCAAACACCCATAGCCGTTATAAAGAAGTTGGTATCAGCAGGTTCTTTGGCATCTAAATGTTCCTTTTGTTCCAGCTCAGTTATTATTGTCGATAAGATATCAAAACGGGGTCCTCCTGCAATGACACTGTACTTATATAATACTTATAATTTTTCAGAAATATTTCTCTTTTATTTATTTGGTTCCATGATTTATCATAAAGAAGGAACAAGTGTACCTTTTTGTGCCAACTAGTATACTTCTGAACCTAAGGACTAATTTAACCAAAGTCGGATATATTGTATCCGTGGGATAAAATTGACGACTGACAGGTTTTGTATGGAAAAACTGTCAAAAATTCAAAATTTTTTCGAAGGTTAATACACTGACTGGTTGTAATAAACTGGGTATAAAAGTTTGGTCGAATTCATCCTAAGCCTGGCACCTGAAAACACAAGTAGGACGGATACTTTTTGAGCAGTGGTGGCCCAATGGTAACGGCGCCGACTTACGAGTTGTAGGTCGTGGGAACGAACCCAGACAGGCGCTTTACTTTGTGTAAATTATTTTATCACCGCTGCTCTCAAAACGGATAAGGAAAACATCGTGAGGAAACCGGCATGTCCTAGAACCAAAGATTCGAACACATGTGACATCTGCCCGCACTGGACCCGACGGCAACGGTAGATTACAGCTGTGCTGCAGTGGGAATATTATATATGCTGAGGATATTTCAATTAATACCTAAATATGTATTTTTTAAATAAAGAATTTTTTTTTTTTTAAAGTGTAAATATTTTTTTTTATGATGCTATGTTTTTTTGTTATGCCATATTTTTATTTTCATTAATAAACCATCCTTTCATGTATATTTTCTATACAAAATAGGCGGCTCAATTTTTTTTATTAAACATGTGGAAAATGGGTTCAACTTACTTTCTTTACAAAACAAGCACAGTAAATAGTAATAAGCAGCTAGGCCGGGCTGTATATCTATTCGTCTGAACTCTGCGATTATCTGTAGCGCCGTTTGTTGCAATATTTTGCCGCCTCCCCAAGCAGATAACGACCGCAGGCATGATGACAGCGTCTCATCGTTCGGAGCTATGCCCTGGAAAATAAGAATAAAAGATTACAGTAACACACTTTAGCATTCATTATGCTTTCCAAGCAAAGACAGGGTATTTAACAACCCTGGGATAGTGGGGTTTTTTAGAAGTCGTCAGTAGCAGATAATTTTCAAATCTGTTTACAATGTTCCACATACTTGTGTACTTTAATTTCATAGCCAATGGCGGAGTAAGCCTGTCGGGGGCTTGGGGCGGCAAAACTAAGTAAGTAAGTAGCACCCTACATTTATATTTAGCATACGTAGGGAGGCCCCACTATAAACTGCCTTTTACTTACTGAACATATTTTGGTCTTGTTTGAGATTTAATTAAAAAGTATTTCTCGAGTTTTGGGGGCCCTCCAATATCGGGAGCCCAGGACGGTCCGCACCTGCCACCCCCCTAAGTCCGCCAGTGTTCATACCTCCTTCATAATGGTAATTTTTACGTCTTCACATAAACTTATAGTTAAGAGAGTCAGCATTTTTCTAATACATTCAAAATATAACATATTCAAAATGGCAGACTAATCCATACTACCCTAACTAATATCACAGATATTAACGTGTGCTAATATTATAAATGTGAAAGTGAGTTTGTTTGTTACGCTAAAATGGTTCAACAGATTTGGATGTTTGGCAAAGATTCAGGCGAAGCCGCGGGCACAAGCTTGAAACACTATAAATGCAAAAGTAACTCTGTCTGTTTCAACCTTTCAGGTTTTAACGGCTGAACGGATTTCGATGAATACTGGCACTAAAGTTGGACCAACAAATTGTTTATGCCGGTAAACTCCCATGGGATAACTTTCAAACTGCACGCAAGCGAAGCCGCGGTCAAAAGCTAGGTATGAAATATATAGAACAGATTTTTTCTATCAATGAATATTTTTTTAGTTACCAAACATTTTCTCACCTGTTCATGCATCTCCCCTAATAAAGACCGAAGAGATTCGACTCGCAGGGTGGTTCCTTCACGCAGGAATCCGACACAGGCTATCAGTGAGTTGTACACACTTGTTGATAGCGGAATGCCTTTCTCGATCGCTTCCTGGGTTAGCATGTGAGCTCTTTCTGCCTGAAATGTTATTGAGGCAAATGTTTTCTTACTCCACCTTTTGTAACACCCTATGTAACTCTCAAATTGTACATCTATTTAAATATCTTATTTACAAATTTCAAACACAAAACTATCTAAGTGAAAGTAAAGTTACACAAATAAAATTGAAGTCCAGAAAAAGGTATTTGCTTATACCTCGCATACATTTACTGACTAGAAAGGTGGCAAAAGTAGTATTGTAGCTCTATACAACAATAGTTTTTCTCTACACTAAACCCGAAAAGGGGTCAATGTACTCATCATTTTGAACATTTTTTTCTATGGGACAAACCTTGAAATCGCGAAAAAAAAATCTGCTGTTCCATACATTTGTGTTCACTTAAATCGATAAAACGTATGGAACAGCTGATTTTTTTTTCGCGATTTCAAGGTTGGTCCCATAGAAAAAGTTGTTCAAAATGATGAGTACAATGACCCCTATGTATAGAAGAGTAACTCAAAATTTAAGGTAATTTACCTGGTAATATTTAGCCATGCCCTGAATCATGGCACAGTATGCTTCAGGCTGCTTTGGGTCCATTGATTCGAAGATCTGATCAGCAAGTCCACCAAGTCTTGAAACATTGACTTGTGTTAACACACAACTTTAATATTTACATATTTGTTCAAAATAAATAATTATTATCACCTGTTTGTGTTCAAACAAAATACAGTGTAAACTCTATTGTAGCGACACTTAGGGTACTGCGCATTTTATGGAATGTTTTTATTTTTAGAATGATAAATGAAAAGATGCTTTTTTGAAAAATGTAATCAATTAGCGAGAGGGGTGATAAAATGCGACAGCCCTCTTAAATCGAGTGGCGTTAAATGAAGTTTACACTGTACTTGAAGTACAAAAATGCAGGCGTGCAGTGGGTCTGCATTTTTCGGTTGGAAGATAGTATTACATAATATTTGACCAAATAATCCAATGATGATGCTATAGCAGTTCCAAATTACCATAAAATATTATCTATGTTTACCTCCAAGTGGCTGCTTGCCTATCTCTAACATTTGCAGCAAACCACCTCTCTTCAAGCCACTCCATTGAATCAGGTTCCCTTTCATTGTAGAAGCACAACAGCTGTAGAAACTGCAGCTTCAACTCATCACTCACTGCACTTGCGGCACCTAGTAGTTGGTATATTGTGATTGAATCTTCTATTAGGGCATTTTGTATTGTGTACTTCAAGTCTTCTTCAGTGACCTGAAAGAAAGTAAAGATTTTTTTTATTGGTTTTGATATTACTCTGGTTGTCTATGCAAAGGTTTTTTCATTTGTTTCCGTAGGTATTCTTATTTTTTACCTGCATCTAAGGGCATAGTAATATGTAAGATATTTTTCAAATTCTGTTTTATAAAAGTACACACCACATAAGACAATTATGAAAGTAGAGTAGCTAAATAATGCTTGTTTTTATATAAAACTAGCTTTTGCCAGCGGTTCCCGCATGGAGGTCAGAAATTATCCCACGGGAACGTACTACCGGGATAAAAAGTATACTATGGCCTAATCCAGGTCATGGTCTACCAATGTGCCAATTTTCATTCAAATGTGTTCAGCCATTTTAGCGTGAAAGAATAACAAACAAACTTACTTTTGCATTTATAATATTAGTTAGGAAGTTAGGATTCCTGCTTTTACCTTGCTTGCATCATTATAAATAGGCTTAGGAGCGAATGCTTCTATCTTGGGGTCCGCATTAAAATATGGTGTTTTGTTCTTGGTAGGTGGGTCCCATTCCCTTGTGGTGAATAGGTCAGCATGCTCATCACGGATCCAAGCTGCAGCTTTGCGGCCAGCCTCCGCTGATAATGCATAGGATCTCTTGCGGAAGTTTGACAGTGGTATTAAATATGGGTCATCATGGTATCTGTAAGCATAACATATTTTTTTATTACTACGAATAGACGAATTGATGATAAATATAAATAAAGGATGTAAAATTGTATGCATTATTGATTTGACTGTACGGTAAGTATACATAAATTGCTGTTTGTTTCAATGATTCTTCATAATCTAAGTACACACTACTACTATCTGTTTATTCTAAAGTAAATTGATGCACTTAATGAATTATATATTTTACTTGTAATGTGCAGCTGTTGGGTCAGTTCCAACAGTAGCCGCTAATGCTTGTAGGATGTCGGTAGGCCCTCTGGGTTTGCGAGGAGGAGGTGATATGCCATCGCTAGATTTACCAGCCTGAGGAAGCTTCTGTCCTTCCACAGATGTCAGTGAACGACAAAGACAGGCTAGCCTTGTCCATTGTCTGTAAATAAATACATTTTATGTAATAAAAATGTTATTTTATTGGCGATCTCTAACCTCAAAGACTCGATTGGCTTACCTTGGAACAATAACGTTCGAATACATTGATATAATGATTATAAGCAAATTTTTGTCTTGTAAATTTTATTTACTCGCTCTAGTTAATTATTAAAGTTGTATTGAAATAAACTGGGAAATCATTTAACATAAACATACACAACATAACCTCAACTATAAATGTCACTGTCAGTTATCACTGTCAGACAGATTAGGGTGCGTTCAGAGTTACACTGTAATCGATTTGAGAGCGCCGTTCCGAGTTAGCGTGAGCGCGATAACGATGCCCCGTGATTCGTCATAGATGACGACATGACATGCGCCATCTTGCCATAACGCTGACCATGCCCTGCCATTGACAGCTCTCAGCTGTCATAATCGTGATATATCTAAATCGGAACGGAAATTACTGATGTGAGCGCTGTGAGCCATTATGGCCTAATTCGGAATCGGAATGCGGCCTTAGAGTGTCCAGAAGTGTCAGATACTCAGATTTCGTTTTGACGTTCAGTGTGGTATTATTGCCATAAATAAATAAAACAGCCGTGTAAAATCCATATTCACACCGCATCACACGCTTGTAATCCCCAAAGAGTTAGGCAGAGGAGTATCTTATAGTACTTCTACCTACATACACATTTCACAAGTTGTTTAAGTCGGCGAGCCTATTGCCAATCTAACCAAAATCGAACTGCTGATAGCCTGGCTGTGGCAGCCGAAAGATATTAAGGAGTAGATTCTTGTCAGCATAGTGCCCGGACTCCAATAAGGCATGAAGTGACTACAGTAGCCTGGCTGCGGCAGCCTTGCTGACTAGTGAGCGTGACTCGGGAGCCCTTAGCATTTGCTAAGGCTGTGTAGCTGCAGCGAGCAACAATATTTTTAGCTACTTTGGTCGCGGTTCTGCTTCCCAAATTCGTTTGCCATGCTCCATGGAGATGATGGAGACATCAACTCCAGCTATAACTTCAAAGCCCCTATACCATTTAACCTATGGTTTAAGACAAAGCCAGTCAAACAAGTCAGTCCAGTCTAGGTACAGCTCTACGTCACTTTCCTAGGCGTAGCGGAAGTGTTCGGCGAGGGAGGCTCCAGTCGTTAATTTTTAATCACAATGTAGTGTACAGGGAGGGAGTGCTTGGAAATAAAAAAACATTTGGATAAACCACTAATTTATTTACATAATTGTAGCATAAATTAAAAATAAATTATCCAGATTTTATCCTAAGTGGAAGATGTTCTCATAAAAATATCCTTATTATTTTAATACTGATTGTAGCAAAATTATAAAGTAAAACATTGAAAATGATATGGTTGCAATAACAGCATTGCTCGCATCCATTACTTCAACTTGACCACTGGGTGGGTTTTCTACCACTATCACGCCCTGATTCACATTTATTTTAGGAGTTGTACAAGTAAATTCAGTATTATTAACACAGACACCTGCAGTTGAATTAAAAAGCATATTTGGCGGGCATCCAACAACTCTAGCTGTGCCTACGCTACCCAAGCCTTTGATGCAAGCAACATATGAAGAGCAATTTGTACTTTCAGGAAAGGCGAAGTTCCCGACACCAGCGCAGTTGAAGTTCGGAAAACATTTATAATTTGTTGCATTAGTGCATTGTTCTTCTATGTGGCTGTAAACAGAGCCCATGGGACACATGAGTTTGTACTGGGTGAAGTTTGTGAGACCGCCCAAGAGACACATTGTGTACCCACGACAGTCAGCAGACTCGTCGTTTGGGAATCTTCCACGCGCGGTACATTCAGACGCCTTGCTTACCCCGTGACATAATCCCTGTAATAAGAAATATTGTGTCTTATCAGTAACCACTTTACAAATTACCCGTTATCTAGATTTAAGACATTAATACCTTTTCAGAGAAAAGATAAGAAATAAAATGAAACACGAGATGTGATGAAGGCCTCCTACACATACTTACTTAGATTAAAGTAGGTGGGCCATTTAGATGAACCATGTATGTACAGACGCCAGCACATCATGCCACCCGAGACTGTCAAATTTTCCAAATCAACCTTGAACCTAATGCTATTAGCACTAAGATGAAAATCTATTAAAAAAAATTGACTTATTGTATTGGTAGCTTGATGTGCTGGCCCTACTGGTACCTACGTAAGTCGACCATCGAAAAGTCGACTAAACATTCAATCTATCTAACAACAGCTCAACCGATTTCCAAACAAACAACAGAAGACAAAGTCAACAAATAACACCTTAGCAGACTTTAGTAAATTAATAAACCTAATATTATGTAGGTATACTTACAACGAATAATATAACAACACAAAAGTATTTCTTTTCCATTGTCCAAAGGTCAAGAACACTGCTGAACAATGATATTTCAGCAATAAACTATTTTATTACAATAACTATTTTATAATTCACGACTGTGCAGTTGTCTGATCTCAGTTTTATGGGTATAATGCTACTCTCTACTCTGCTACAAAGTTATGGAAACTAAAGTGTGGCCTTAAATAGAGGTGCGAACCACGCACCAGTTATCGATTTAATTTATAATAATAACGTCGGCTTCAACGGGTATCCTGACCACTAGCATGCAGCGGACGCGCATTCCTGGTCATCACCCTCAGCCTCAACCTCAACCCAGCGCTGTACCTACACTCCGACTCACTGTAGCATAACGCAGCGCCATCGCCACCCCGACTAACTGGGGAATCACCGCAGACAGTTCCGACTCACTGTGAACTATGCGGCACCCTGTCCCGACTCACTGGAACCACAACTGGCACTGGCAAGCATCGCAAGATACACGACTCAGCCATGTGCGTATGGACTGAGGGCCCGTTTTTTGAACCGTTGCGAAACGAAATAAGACTTATAGGGGATTTAGTTAAAAATAGTAAAAACTTAAAGCAACGGTCCATAAATTTCTTAAACGTGAATTAAAACTTTTACGATTAAATAACTTGGGCCCTCAGTCCAGACGCTTGCATAAAGTGGCATAGTCTGAATCTCAGTAAGTAGAATTCCTAAATAAAAATTATTAACCCAGATATAGATCTGGGTTAATAATTTTTATTTAGGAATTTAGTTAAGAATTTCTTAAATATTTTAAGAAATTCCCAAGTCTGTAGAATATGACATTACAGATTTATGGCGATATATCTAGGGCCCTCAATTCATTATTGTTTGAACTGAGGAATCTGCAAAACATGAATTTATCTGAAGAAATACATAAATACGACTTTAACATATTTTACTTAGACATATAGGTGAATTAGTTAAAAAGAAATAATGACACAAAAGTTAATTGTTATGAAGTAAATGAAAATTGAATTTTACTAAAATGTCTGCTGAACTGAGAGCCCAATATTTTCGGCTTTATTGACTAGGCTCGACCTCATAGATGAACACAAATTAGAATAATATTTTTAACTATTTCTTAACTAAATTGTAACATATCGTCCGTCCTTCTAAATATTATACTTTAAAAGAAAATTGATTTTTAACTTTTTATATGAGAAAAATTAGTAGGGTGACCATAATGTTCATAGTAAGTACCTGTACATTTTGTAAAGCGCGGTAGGAAAGTCATAAGATAAATAAAACACGGTCGGTATAATTATAAAAAACCATTTACTTCACACAAATGTAACCTTAAAATAGTCTTATATCCTAAAAATACAAAATTGCGAGTGAGCGAAGTTATTTTTACCCGACTACGGCAAAGCCAAAAGGAAGGGTTATGATTTTAGCAGTCTATGTATGTATGTATGTATGTAAGCATGTAATTTACCCGACTACGGCAAACCAAAAAGGAAGGGTTATTATTTGAGCGGTCTATTTAAGTATGTAAGTATGTATATAAGTATGTATTTACGTGTGTTCCACCGTAGCGCCTAAATTACTGAACGGATTTTGATGAATGAGGTATCGATAGATTTGTAATAATGGTCCGTGTGACATAGGCTACATAAATTCTTCCTATATTTAATATGGTAGACTTTACTTTTTTAAAAAATATTTTGAACTTTTTAGATCAATTTTATTTTTCCGTAGTCGGGTTACTGTTTTTTAAACTTTATTCTTGTTACTGCTACATAAATACCCTTGATGATAAAACTATTTATTAGTTAGGAGTGCTACTATATGGCTCCATTTTCAAAGATGATAACAAATGGTTTCGTTAATTCATAGACTTATAAAAAAGGAGGACTCCGCGCCACGTATATCAAAAGTGAAGCACAGTAAGTAAGACCGTTTGTACAAACACGCTTCACGCACACATTAACATCATAGTATGCCACCGGCCCTAGTTGCCTAAAGTAAATAAATTCAAAGTATAGATATATTTAAAAAAAAATGTAAATGTAGGTATACAACGTGTTCCCGCAATTACAACATTGACTAAAGACACAAGTAGTGCTGGTGGCCAGTAATCATAAAAATTATAATACGATAAAATAATTAATTAATTGAAAAAAAAAATTCAAACAAACTAAATAATAAAATAATAACCAAAATTAGGATCACTCTAGGCAAAAGACTCATTCATGAAGCTATTGTTTTATGTCAGCTGGTAAGGTCTTTGACTTTGACGCTTTTTTTGGTTCATCGTGTGTCTATAATGTTCTGACCCAGCTGTGAGTAGCTTCATGAATGATTTCTTTTGCACAACCCCCATAGAAAAATTCGAGTGGCGTGACCTTTTCTTTCCCGTTCGTTTTAATTTCATCTCTGCGCTACAGGTTGCTCCAAGATGCTATTTTAGAAAATTGTAAATAAATCAATAAATAATAAAGTTTAATTAAATTAAAATATCTTTACAAAACGAAGACGCGAAACCGTATACGTCAAATTAATGTCGTCAAAGCAGCGGCACGTTGTATAATACTTTTAGCTGCAAATATTATGACTTTCCGACCGCGCTTTACAAAATGTACAGGTACTTACTATGAAAATTATGGTCACCCTACTAATTTTTCTCATATAAAAAGTTAAAAATCAATTTTATTTTAAAGTATAATATTTAGAAGGACGGACGATATGTTACAATTTAGTTAAAAAATAGTTAAAAATCTTATTCTAATTTGTGTTCATCTATGAGGTCGCGCCTAGTCAATAAAGCCGAAAACATTGGGGTCTCAGTTCAGATATTTTAGTAAAATTCAATTTTCATTTACTTCATAACAATTAACTTTTGTGTCATTATTTCTTTTTAACTAATTCACCTATATGTCTAAGTAAAATATGTTAAAGTCGTATTTATGTATTTCTTCAGATAAATTCATGTTTTGCAGATTCCTCAGTTCAAACAATAATGAATTGAGGGCCCTAGATATATCGCCATAAATCTGTAATGTCATATTCTACAGACTTGGGAATTTCTTAAAATATTTAAGAAATTCTTAACTAAATTCCTAAATAAAAATTATTAACCCAGATATAGTACTTACTGAGATTCAGACTATGCCACTTTATGCAAGCGTCTGGACTGAGGGCCCAAGTTATTTAATCGTAAAAGTTTTAATTCACGTTTAAGAAATTTATGGACCTTTGCTTTAAGTTTTTACTATTTTTAACTAAATCCCCTATAAGTCTTATTTCGTTTCGCAACGGTTCAAAAAACGGGCCCTCAGTCCATACGCACATGACTCAGCCCACTATCGACCTCCGGTCCCCGGAGGGGAGTGATGTGGCGGCATCTACATCGCCACATATGAACTACGCATCAATGACATGACGTCACGCAAACCTGCATCGCGCAATTAGAGTTTACCACGCGATTAGCATAATATACAACGTCCCGACATCAACCGTCGGGCAGTAGTCCACCAGACAGTACACCCGTCTGGTCGGAGGATCCTCCCTTTTCTATGGAGGATGAGTGAACTTTACACCCTGTTCCTCATGCTCCTAAATTATTATTAAAACTATCGAAAACTAATTGTCAAATGGTTTGTTGCAGTTTTGTCAATTTTTCGATAATTTATAATCTCGCGACATAGATTCTATCTAACGAAGTTCATAATAATACGGTGACCCTACCTATATTTTATAACTTAGTGGAGGGGCGTGTAGTTTTTAGTTAGACTATCTCTACTTACGGGGTGGCTCTCTCTCTATACTTACTTTACTCTTTGGGTGGCTCGTAGCTGCAGCTGGATGAGCGTGGCCGAGGATCGAGTTACATGGTAGCGATTGGAGAGGCCTACTATGTCCAGCAATACAGCTGTTGGCTGATGATGAATAAGATGTCGATAAATCATTGATAAATAATTTAAGTGCAAAACATATGAATGTCGCACCTCTATGTTGTTGCGTGATAAAAATGATAATATTGTTTGATTTCAAATCTAGTTTATCAAGATTCTTACTAAGCTTGTTAATGGTAAAACCATATTTTCTCTTAATGGCAGACTTTGTTTGTATAAAGCTCTTCGAAGAAGGCGGTGAATGATGATACAGAGATCAGGCCAGGTGGCCACGGGGTTTCCGTTAACGGGGATGCAGCCTTGATGTCCTGCTTGATGTTTGAGCTTGATGCTGCTGCGCTGCGTTCGTTAATTCGTCAGCCAATGTGCTGATTTTTGTAAGTAATACCTATGTATTCTCTTGAATCTTCTGAATGAGGAAAGCCCATCATCTGTAGTGCCCTACTGCCTTTCTGTAGTCCTGGTGCGGTTGGAAGCCAGTCTACTATTAGGTACTGCTGTGAGATGAAGAAACTGGGAAGTTACATAGAAAGATTTATTAATCTTATGAAATATCATTTTCTGCATGGGGTGTGCATGCTGCGGATAAGACCGGCTGTCCTAAGAATCGAGCTCATTCTTAGGACAGCCGGTCTTATCCCTTTAGGAATTTAATCTTATGTTTATACCAGAGGGCTTAGTGCGAGTTTTTATACTTGATCACGATAACTTCAATTTGTTCTGAAACTCAATAAGCGCCGTCTATGGTGACTGGTGACTATAATGGGAAAAACGTTAACGTAAACGCCATCAAGTATAATAAAAACACACAAAAAAAAAAACAAAAAAAAAAATAAAATAAATAATAAAAATGACACACTATGGGGTTAAGGCCACTGGTCAAAGTGGTCACACACGCATGCTGTACCTACTCTAATACAATCTTCATTAGTTCCTCCGTCTGAGGAAAAGTGATGTTGGTCTGTTCAATACCTACTTAATATACCGACTATGTAGTACTAGTGTAGTTAGTCCTAAGCCTAACTAAACTTATTCAGTTCAATTCAGCTTTTGTCCATACAAATAAAACAGTTATGTTGCAGAGAAACCTTTCGGATATATAACGTTTGTCTACTTATTTATGTGTCAAATGAATAAACGAGTAACTAATTGCGTTACCGCAGTCCGTTTATTTTTGTTTAGTTAGTGATAATAATTACTCTTACATTGTACGCTGACATTTTAAAGATTACTAATGTTAGTTAATTACAACATTGAAGTCAAGTGAAAGAAAACCTTGGAGGTTCTTAGATATATCCAGAGTCATATGCGAAGTTGGTATGCGAAATGCGAAGTAGGTATCGAAAGAAGTACCCTGCTACAATCGGATAGAATATACAGGGTGTTTCTTTTAAGGTGTCAAGCCAGTGCAGCAGAGTACCATACCTATCGATTTAACCACCATGTATGTTCTACGATTTTTTGTAGTTTTCGAGTTATTTTGGATCGCTCATTTCATATCAATGGCAGCTGTGGTTAAGGATAGTAGTAGGAATAATTTTATCAACTTAGCTCTGCTTAAACGTAGAGGAATAGTAAATATCAGGATTGACAAAAATATATACTTAAACGATAAAATATGAAAATCACAAGATTTCAAATACACCACTTTCAACGACCGATTTCAGCAAATAATGCCCTATTTAGTACATTCTTGTTTAAAGTTGACACAAAAAAAAGATATAATTTTTAAAGCCATCATCTCGTTGAATCAGGAAAAATATCGATAAAAATTATCTAGAAAACTACAAAAAATCGTAGAACATATAATATAACTATGTTATGGTACTCTTCTATCAGCTCGCACTGGCTTGACATCTTAAAAGAAACACTCTCTATAAACTTAAGCCAAGTTTATTATATTTCTCTTGCACAACCTTTGGCAAAGTAAACTAGTCCATTGAATTGATGGCACTAACCAACAAGGTCAGATGAAGTTTTTTATAAAACTCGCGGACCTTGGAAACGTATGTAGAGTCAACAAGGCCACGTCTGAAATACAGGAGAGTGGCAATAAACAAATACAACTGTCCCGAAAATTGTCCATTATCTGTTATCTTGACGATTATATTAATCTCATCATTGAGCCTATTAACTCTACTTGGTAACACTTTTTTGGTATAAAAGATGAAGTTTAGTAAGGCTTGCATTCACTAAATCACCATGAAGACTACGATTGCTATTCTAACGATCATTGTAAGTGCCTACTTTAGTTATTGTTTACCTACTTATAATTATTTAAAGATGAAATATATTGCTTCTCTTGGTGATTAGCAAAAACTGCAAAAAATGTACATTGCTGATTAGCAATTGAATTTAGAAAAGAAGTTTTTGGAAATGGACTCTTTGTGGTATTTTGCTGTCAAGCATAATTTACGTGTGCAATAAATGAAATCTTCTTGTTTCTCCAGGCGGCGTGTTTCGTGTGGCAAGTGTACACGACTGCGAACTGTACAGCTACCGGCCCTGGTCGGTACGTGGAGCCCACCGACACGACCTGCAAGAACTACACCCTCTGTGTGTACGTGAGTGCCAACAGCAGCTACCTGGCCTACAACTATGTGTGTCCCACGACTTCCCTCTTCAACCCTAATGTACGCCTCTGTACCACCAATTACACTTGTACCACTGCTGGTTAATAAAGCACAGTAACAGATGACACTTTGAGTTATAGAAAAGTTCAGCTTTGTAGAGTGCCCTCTTTGTCACTCTTATCTGTGTGAGATTCTATTTCTGAAGCTCGATGTGTTATATTTACGACGGGGTGAGGGGTACCTACCGTTAGTTATGATGTCTTCTGGCGAGTTTTTCTGCATCACTGCATCTGCATTTGTCTAGCAGGCTGACATCTGCAATTCTGCAAACAACTTGCACCGTGCATTGTGTAGAGGTGCACTGCACACTCCACTGAATTGCAGTTAGTGCAACGAACTGACAGACGAATGAAAATTTTGCTAGACGAGGCAACTTCGTTCGCTACCATAGAAATATAAAAAACAGGAGAAGTGGCAAGCGGGCGAATCTGTGTCCGCGCGACATGCTCAGTATGAGCCGTTCATAGTACAAATTCCGTCTCCGCGAACTAGTGCGCTTTCGACTGTGTCCGTGACAATTTATAAGAATGGCGTGTTGTTTAGTGGTTTCTTGTAAAAACAGAAGCCATGTAAATCATGGAATCACTTTCCATATTATGTATTGTACAAGTATTTCACCGTATTTGTCTTTAAAATAATGAAAGTGATAAAGGGACAAAGTAGAGACGCAGGGTTCCGATACATTTTAACATACTGGGGCACATCTCCTTCTTTCTTATATCTATGCTCGCTACGCTCGCTCGGTCAATTAGGTCGAGCAAGCACTGCGGTGCGTTTTTCTAACGCAAAATCTGTGAAGTATGGAATGTCTTTGAAGTGCGCGCACTGCGGTCATGCGTTTTGATACTGTAGGCCCCGCCCAGTGCGGCAGAACTAACGGAAACGCACTGCAGTGCGCGCTCGCCCTTATGTGATTCTTTCGTGGATCTTTGACAGTGGTTACGGGTCGGCAGAAGTCCTAACGTCTGATAACCAGTCTTGGCAAGGGGTATTATGTTACCCAGTAACTGGGTTACTGGAGGTTAGAATAAGGAGTCAAGCCATCTAAAATATTAGTACCTATTCACCTGCATGGTTAGACTAGAAGCCGGCCCTAAGATAGTACGGAAAAGGCTAAGCCGATGAGTTCAACTCATGCATATGTAGGTAGGTACTTTATTATGTAAGATGTGTAGTTGTACCTAAGTAATTAATTGTGTAACTAAATGTATTTGTAGATACTTAAATATAATAATTATGTCTAAAATATTAAGTAGGTAGGTACACCGTTTGTCATGTATTTTTCTAATAAAGGTGCTATTAAATATTATTGTCAATTTCAATTTACTCGTCAAGTTTCCAAATCCTGACTTCATTGGTTTCATTGCCATCTTCAACTCTCATGTTGACGTAATTTAAGTATGCCGTCTGAGTCACAGCTCATGTCACTGTAAACATAACCATAACATTGATAGTTACAACTATCAAGGTAAATTCGCCAATCACTGAATTATCTAGATTATCTAGCCTATCAGTTAAAATGGCAGTCAATCCTAGACTAGACTGGCAACCAAGTGATACGTGGTTGCATG
Source organism: Cosmia trapezina (assembly GCA_905163495.3). Lineage (NCBI taxonomy): Eukaryota > Metazoa > Arthropoda > Insecta > Lepidoptera > Noctuidae > Cosmia > Cosmia trapezina. The sequence goes on from LR991024.1 coordinate 9,783,485, forward strand.
GTGACGGTTCATGGTTTTTGTCTAAGTTTGAACATATTGACCTATACAACACACTGGACATAATGGACATGAACATAAATGGCTATTTATTGGTAGATCTCAAAAATATAACTTGCCAAATGGTGTACTGTAATAGGTCCATGATCAGCCTGTAATGTTCCCACTGCTGGAACACAGGCCTCCTCCTCTCGAAGAGAGGGAGTGGGCCGTAAACGTAATCCACCACGCGGGCGTAATCCACCACCTCTTCGAATGTTTGGTTCTAGTACATGCCGCTTTCCTCCCGATGTTTTCCTTCACCGTTTCGAGAGCAGTGGTGATGGAATAATTTACACAAAGTAAAGCGTCTGTCTGGGTTCGAACCTACAACCTACAAGTCGTAAGGCGCGGCCACTACTACTGGGCCACCACTGCTCTACTATAGATGCACCTCTGCCCAACCTTTCGGGGAAATAAGGCGTAGTGTTACTTCTCTAACGTTTATCTCAAAAATATATATTAAAACTTTTTAACAAAAAAAAAAAAAAAACAACCGACTTCCAAAAAAAAACTGCAAAGTGAAAAATAACTTTAATTTCGGAAGTCGGTGTCTTTCGATCTGTATTTTAGTTTTCTGTCACCGACTTCCGAATTTAAAGTTATTTTTCACTTTGCAGTTTTTTTTTTGGAAGTTGGTGGTTTTTTTTTGTAAAAAAAGTTTTTTTCACTTTTTAGTGGGTCAGTTTGTAATTTATCTAAGTTACAATAGCCTAATGTCAACTGCTCGCTATCAACATTTACAAAATATTGCTTCTCCCGATGCAGGGACGTTCATTGTTGAGGAGTTCTCCTAGTAAGAACCAGGAGAACTGGACCTTTTAGGCATTGTGACGGACGAGCATAAATTGCTAATCGAATCGCAACCCGTGAAGTACTTATTATTGAGTAGTTCCGATGGCCATATATGTGGTCTTCATCATCAGTTCCACTTCACCAAATGGTGCTTTTCCAGAGGAAATGCCCAAGTTACTATAAAAAATACCCAAATCACTGTAGGTGTGCCTATAGAGGGTTTCCCTCGATTTCCATGGGACCCCTCATCAGATTCTGACTTGGTGACAATGTGACCACCTCGAAAGCATACTCTATCAAATAAAAAAAGAATTTTCAAAATAGGTCCACAATTGACGGAGAAATCGGTGTAGAAACATAAAAAAAAATATATACGCGACGAATTGATAACAAAAGTCGGTTAAAAATGTGTAGGTACCTACACTAGTGCACAAAGTAGGCTTAAAGCCTTAGGCATTCTCTACCAGTCAAGCAAGTGTGGTGGAGAGATTCCATTTATCTATCGTCATCTGCCCCAAGATCATCCTCATCCTGCTAAAGCATGCTGGCTGCAGGTCTTGAAAAGCCATGAATCTTCGTTACCTACCTATCTTCCTAGCCTTTTCTCAACTATGTTGGGGTCGGCTTCCAGTCTAACCGGATGCAGCTGAATACCAGTATTTTAAATGGAGTGACTGCCTATCTGACCTCCACAACTCAGTAACTGCGTAATACGATACCCGTCAGTAAGACTGGTTGTCTGTCTTTTGGGCTTCTGACGACCGGACTATCAAGGATCCACGAATGACAGCCGGGACCAACGGCTTAACGTGCTTTTCCGAGACACGGAGGAGTCTCGGTATGTAAAGATGGATGGATCGACCCGTGCGTCTGTTATTACTTAGCCACGAGCTCCTACCTACCTCTAGGAATTTAACTCAAAGTCGAGTTAAATGATAGGTAACTGCGAGTCTGTAGGTATGCAAGCAAGGTATGGTAGCCGCAAGATGTGGTTTTTCCGTTCAAGTGTAAGTAAATGCTGATACCATTGTACTCTTACATACGGCTACATATCAAGCTATACATTTCCAGTATAAGCTGATTTCGCATTGTAATAGGATTTTCGGAAAATGAGAGGTCAGCTTATACTGGAAACGTATAGCTAGATAAATGAATCCGTGTGTACGAGTGAATGATCCAACGAATAATAAAGCTTATCTTAATGTTTGTGTGTAATTGTTGTAACTGTAAATTATTCATGCAATGGAGATGCGTTGTGGCAAGTTGCAACATTACCTATGCAATGCATTATGCTGAGCGTTTTTTATGTACCGTATAAATAATTAGATGCTAAGGCAACGAAGCTGATGACGAATGGCAGTGGATTAAGTGCAGTCTGATATAATCATTCGTTCTCCACAGACAAAGAGTATCTTTAACGATTTCTCAGGTACAATGGTAAACTTTACACTAACAGAACTTGTTAAATTCATCAGGAGACAATTAAAAATACGAGATCTTTTTTTTCAGATTGTTTCTTGAGACCGAGTAGGTATATAAACATAAATAGTGCCTAGTTACAATAATTTAAATTATGCCGTTGATTTTTGCTAAGACACAACACCAACTACATTACATTACATTGGTATTTTATTGCAAAAACATACGTACCTACCTACATACAAGTATTGTCTGTTACGAGTGCAAACCACTATGTCATGTGGTTATGTTCATTGAAAGTATCCGGTGATAAAAATTAACAGGCCAGCACTTACCTACTAATTTAGATGATGAAAGAAGGATCATACATAGCTGTGTCGTAGCAGTCCAGTAGCGGTCACACACACGGTTTTCCTTTCTTTGGTAGTGTTCGTCGAGTTATCCCCTCAAGTGTCTGAGTTTGGCTGATTTAAGACCCAAAACCCCAGCGAGTGGGGAGGGTTGGGGGTTAGTTGCGAACCCCATAGGTTCACAACTACTGATAACGATATGTTTTCCATCGGATGATGTTTTTTTACGTTTATATATACGTGTTCTAAGCTTATATACCTATTATGTAAAGTTTTGTCCTTTTGCACACTTGGGGTGCATTTGACACGCGGGGGGGGAGGGGAGGTTAGCTGCGAACTCCATAAGTTCACAACTAATGATTTTCCATCGGATGATGTTTTTTTACATTTATATATATGTGATATAAGCTTATGTACCGAACAAAAAAAGTGTTTTTCTTATGCACACATGGGGTGCATTCGACACTTGAGGGGTTATTGAGCTCCAGGATTTACCTGAGTTGAGCTACACGATTGTTGACAAATGCACTGACAGGACAGGTCCACTCAAAGTATGGTTCTTTCCTCAAAAGACCATTTCAGACATAGATCTACATGGTCCTCACACGATCTGACCAAGATTATGCCTGGACTTTAATAGAGACTTTGACCCTTTTTTTTTTTTTTTTTTTTTTTTTTTTTTTTTTTTTTTTTTTTTTTTTTTTTTTTTTTTTTTTTTTTGAGGGTGGGAAATCATCAAATAACTTCTCCCGCTCTGGGTGGAGCGGGAGGGCGTGTCAGACTTTTACTGACTAAAACCCACCCGTGTTCCTTCAGTTGCCTATGCCAGGGCCGCGGTAACCCTTTCAGACAACCCGCGACCCCAGCGGCAGACTTTGACCCCTGAGTTTGTTTCGCCATTTCTTCTCAGGGTAGTCAGATAGGAAATGTCGACTTCATCTAGCTTATTTTTTAAATATTAGGTCTTTACCTATGAAATTGCCGTTCTGCAGTACTGGCCATTTCAAATCAAAATAATTTTTGTTTGGCTAAGAATTGTAATTTCAAATTAATTTTATTTTAAAAACATGGATTTTTTTTTCCAAAAGTAGTCATTTGTTTATTGATTAGTGTTACATTTTCATCGCATTTCAATCTTTTTCGTCATCATGGATACGTTAAAAATTCGAGTAATTATGGAATATGAGTACCGTCGTGGCAGCAACGCGGCACAAGCGGCACGCAACATCAACGACGTTTACGGAGCTAACTACAAACCAACGCACCACCTGTTATTGGTTTGCTCGCTTCCGTTCTGGAAATTTCGACCTGAAAAATGAACCTCGCGGTCGTCCAAAGACTTTGGTCGACAATTACGAATTAAAGGCGATTGTGGAAGCTGATGTTACACAATCTACGGCTGAATTAGCAGCAGCTTTCGACGTTAGCGTCAAAACAATATTGGTCCATTTGCGTCAAATTGGCAAGGTAAAAAAGCTTGACAAATGGGTGCCCCACGAACTCAATGATCGCCAGCGCGAAGTACGCGTCGAGACGTGCCTTGCACTGCTCAACAGACACACAAATGAAGGAATTTTGAACCGCATTGTTACCTGCGATGAAAAATGGATTCTGTTTGATAACCGCAAGCGCTCAGCAAGCTGGTTGGATCCTGGTTCAGCACCTAAACAATGCCCTAAACGAAAACTTACCCCTAGAAAAGTGATGGTCACTGTTTGGTGGTCTAGCGCCGGTGTGATTCATCACAGCTTCTTACCAAACAGGGTGAGCATTACTGCAGATGTGTACTGTGAAGAACTGAACACAATGATGGAGAAGCTGGCACATCTTCATTCAGCATTGGTCAATCGCTCGTCTCCGCTGCTCCTGCACGACAACGCGCGACCTCATACTGCACAGCAGACGGTCTCCAAGTTGCAAGAACTGGGGTTGGAAGCTCTCCGTCATCCGCCCTACTCACCAGACCTTGCGCCTACAGACTACTACTTTTTCCAGAATTTGGATAACTTCTTGGCGGGAAAAAAATTAAATACCCGAGAGGCAGTACAAAATGCCTTTGAAGAATTTGTTGCCTCCCGACCAGCTGATTTCTTTAAGAAGGGCATCAATAAACTGCCACTGCGTTGGCAAAGATGCATTGATTGCATGGGTGATTACTTCGATTAATACAAATAAAAAATACATGAAAAAAATTCGTTTAAATTTTTTCATACAAAACGGCAATTTCATAGGTAAAGACCTATTATTTTTTTTATGACGTGCTCAATCTCAGAATACCAGATTCTCAAAATACCAGATTCTCAATATAACAGATTCTCAAAATAGCAGATTCGCAATATATCAGATTTCGTACAGTCGAAATCAAAATATTTATCTTAATAACCTAAACCACCTAATACCTATTAGGTACCTAATAGGTATGAAAAAGCCTAGTTACTTTTTGCGGGAAATAGATTGCTTAGTTCGCGTTGTGCATAAAAATAATGTCTGGTTTTCCTTTAGGATTACCTACCTACCTGTATTGTTTTATTAGCATTGTCTGTCATGACGTTGAAAAATGTAGGTATTCTTCTTTAATTCTTCACATTTCTTAATTATTATGTATTATTATTATATTTTAAAATGTCTTTAACTTATCTCGGTATCCTGGGGTACCGGACCTTTGAAAAGCGTACGAGGGACCGAAGCCAACTCGCAGATGCCCCTTAGACAATTTTAAATTATGAGGAGACCCAAGCGCACCCAAGGGCAACCCCGGTTGGTGCAGGACTATTGCAGAACATGGAAACAAAATTGGTTACCTGGAACTATGGAAAGACTATGGTATGGCTCCTGCCTGACCAATGTTTTATATATACAATACACAGATAAAATGGCAGGGAGTGACTTGCACACTCAATAATGGCACCCCGAAAACGGTCGCTAGCACAGTGTCGTAGTGACAAGAGGGCAACATGTCCCGAGGTGCTTATGAGGAGTGGAGAGGTATTCGGCGGCTGGTCGTCACTTTTCTGCCAGGGTTTATTTTTACTTAATTTTATATTTTTACTTGTTTTTAAGTATTTTTTTTTTTTTTACATTGTTCTCACATGTAGAAGCAATAAAAATAATGTACCCAGGGTGCTGTATTACCTTATCTTGATTTAAAAGAGTGTTCGTGTAGTTTTTTGTCCATTCTTCTCCAAAGCGATCTACGTTTTGGAATGGGCATCTAACTTCAACTTTCTGACTAACTGACCGACTCTTTGACTATTCAAAAGTGCCTGTAATTGGTTAATTGAAATAAATGCTTTGAGTTTGAGCTATCAGCACAATACCGGAATTACGTGATTGTCAAGATCCTTACCAGCATCTTACTGGAATACTTCCTTCCTCCGAGCATTTTGCTCCTCTTGCGAATCTCCAGTGAAGCCAGCCAATACAGGCAAGAAAGTGATAGGAGCACTGTTCCTCGTCAATGTTCACTCCAGGCGGCCAATAAAGGCAGGCTAGAAGTGAGGAACAAGACTTCTCCCGGGAGATAGGGTCCGTGGGGTCACTACTGCCCAACAGCTTGCCACATGCTGTCCTGCGGGTTTCTGTATCTCTCTTAGTCTGGCTCCTCATCCTAGACCTGTTCTGGCAAAATAAAGGGTGCAAGCCCCGCCACAAAGTCAACGTAGAGATATAGCATTAATATATCTATCTATACAAATTAAACGAGAAGTCCTGGCTGATTGTCTGACTCATCAACGCCTCTCAGCCCAAACTCTTCAACCTAGAACTAGAAAGCTGAAATTTTGCACAGAGGTTCCATATATAATGTACACTACCTTTTGCCCGCGGCTTCGCCCGCGTGGATGTCGGAAAATATCCCATGGGAACGTTTATGTGGAAAACATAGGGCCGTCCGATATAACTGTGCAAACTCAAATCGCTACGATATATCGTTACCGTGTATAGTAGGCATAAATCTACCAGTCGGCATGATTTTTTCCGACATCTTCAACAGTCTTCGTCACATTTCAGCCAATTTAAACCAAAAAATAATTAATTACATAGAATCACTCCGTTCATTGGAGAAAACCGTATGAAATTCCGTTCGGTACTTTTTGACATTATCGCATACAAACAGACAGACTTACGCGGCGGGGGGACTTTGTTAATAACTTAAAATTTATTATGCCAGTCACGCTCTAATAACAAATAATTTTGTCCGAGTGTCCACTCGTTCAAATAATTTCCTCGTGAAAACGTCGAATGAAATAAAGACTAAATGTTACCTCAAGATTCGAAGTATGACTACATTTCCAATCCCTTAAATCTCTTAAAAAGAGGTAGGTACACAAATATTTGTCAAACCCTATTGTACCCTTTAGGGGACGATTTTTCAAAAACGTTGTACCATACATTTCTTTATTTCCTACCAAAAGCTAAATAAAATATATAAATTATTAATAAATTTGAATTTTCATATCCCTAACTTAAGAAATGCTGGGTTTCCCATACAAACTTTCATACCTTATATCACCCCTAGACAAAAAGTATCCTATGTCCTTTCCCAGGATGCTATATAAAGCCTTGCCAAATTTTGTCGAAATCCGTGCAGTTTTGTAAATTTTAAAATCAACCCCTATTTTACGCCCTCAGGGGATGATTTTGCAAAAACGCTGAACCGCATATTTCTTTATTTCCTATCAAAAGAATACATTTAATTTTCACATCCCTAACTTAAGAAATACTGAGTTTCCCATACATACTTTCATCCCCTATATCACCCCCTGTAGGATTATTTTTGAAAAAAAAGTAGCCTATGTCCGTCGCCAGGATACCTTGCCAAATTTTATCGAAATCCGTTCAATGGTTCTGGGTTTCCCATAAAAACTTTCATACCCTATATCACCCCCTGTAGGATTATTTTTTAAGACAAAAAGTAGCCTATATCCTTCCACAGGATACCATCTATAGCCTTGCCAAATTTTATCGAAATCCGTTCAGTGGTTCTGAGTTTCCCATACAAACTTTCATCCCCTATATCACCCCTGTAGGATTATTTTTTTAAATAAAAGTATCCTATGTCCGTCCCCAGGATACCATCTATAGCCTTCCTAAATTTTATCGAAATCCGTTCAGTGGTTCTGGGTTTTCCATACAAACTTTCATCCCCCATATCACCCCCTGTAGGATTATTTTTTAAGACAAAAAGTAGCCTATATCCTTCCCCAGGATGCTATATAAAGCCTTGCCAAATTATGTCGAAATCCGAGCAGTTTTGTAAATTTTAAAATCAACCCCTATTTTACGCCCTCAGGGGATGATTTTTCAAAAACGCTGAACCGCATATTTCTTTATTTCCTATGAAAAGCATACATTTTAATTTTCACATCCCTAACTTAAGAAATACTGAGTTCCCATACAAACTTTCATCCCCTATATCACCCCCTGTAGGATTATTTATGGAAAAAATAGTATCCTATGTCCTTTACCAGGATGCTATATAAAGCCTTGCCAAATTTTGTCGAAATCCGTGCAGTTTTGTAAATTTTAAAATCAACCCCTATTTTACCCCCTTAGGGGATGATTTTTCAAAAACGCTGAACCGCATATTTCTTTATTTCCTATTTATAATTTATATATATGACGGCGGGAACGTGGGCACAGAGATAGGTGGTTCATCTCTTCGACCCTGTGGTAAGGGTTCCATTGCGTGGGTTACTCAGGCAAACCAATATGATGCTGTGGCAGGACTATTACTGAAGAGTATACAGAAGTAATGACTAGGTATAGGTACTGTGAACTTGATAGGTTCGATGGTAGCGTGTGCCTCTTTCGAGCTCTCGATCCAGTCTCTCCACAGAGAATGCTCGCACAGCCCCAACGACCCCGTCCACATGCGGCGACCAAACGATACTCGCGCCACACGGCGTTCACCGTACGTACTAAACGAACAACCAATCAGAGCTAAGCTTGACTTGTACTAAGAAATCAACTGAGTGACGTACTATCGCTAAACTTCCGTTCGCGACGACACGGCCAGAACTGACAGTCACAAGTCCTCGTGTGTACTTGTAACAAAATAAGGCTACTGTATACTACAAGCTCGGCCTCTCCTGACTAAAGCCAGGTTAATTAAAGACAGGATTTGAACAGATGCCTCAAAGTCAAGATAACCAGACCATAGTATAGTAAACACAATTAACTTCACACACACGCACAACATGGCCCAGCTGCTCGGCAGCGTATTCAACATTAATTGCAGCATTGCAAAGTAGTCTCCACGAGACCCAGGCCTCAACCCTACACCTTCAGCCGCGCATCGCGCCCTGAACGACCCACCAGTGAATCGCAGTTACGACTACGACTGAAGCGTGCAGTGCGGCCGAATACGTAGCCATGGCGTGTGTGTCTAGCGTGCCTTCACCAGCGCTTTCTACATCAGACTCGGTCACAAATAAGGTCAGATGGTACCTTGCTCTGAGACATCCCCCCAATTCGATCATGAGCGTATTTATAGTACGCTTGTTAACTAGAGATTTCAAAACATAACGATCGCCATCTAACACATCAAAAATTTGAAATGGCCTTACAGACAACACTAATATGATCCGGCTGCTCGGCAGCGTAGTCTCATTGAGACCCAAACAGTAGTCTTATTCAGACCCAAACAATAGACTTACAGACCCGAACAGTAGTCTCACAGAGACCCATTGTAGTCTTATTCAGACCCGAACAATAGTCTTACAGACCCAAACAGTAGTCTCACAGAGACCCATTAGTAGTCTTATTCAGACCCAAACAATAGTCTTACAGACCCGAACAGTAGTCTCACAGAGACCCAGCCACCATACATCTAGCCGCGCATTGCACCCTGAACGACTCATAGAATCGCAGTTACAACTACGACCAGACTGCACAGTTTGATTATAGTCTCACAGAGACCCATTAGTAGTCTTATTCAGACCCAAACAATAGTCTTACAGACCCGAACAGTAGTCTCACAGAGACCCAGCCACCATACATCTAGCCGCGCATTGCACCCTGAACGACTCATAGAATCGCAGTTACAACTACGACCAGACTGTACAGTTTGATTAAAAAAAAACTTCATCATCATCATCATCATCATCATCATCATCATCATCATCATCATCATCATCATCATCATCATCATCATCATCATCATCATCATCATCATCATCATCATCATCATCATCATCATCATCATCATCATCATCATCATCATCATCATCATCATCATCATCATCATCATCATCATCATCATCATCATCATCATCATCATCATCATCATCATCATCATCATCATCATCATCATCATCATCATCATCATCATCATCATCATCATCATCATCATCATCATCATCATCATCATCATCATCATCATCATCATCATCATCATCATCATCATCATCATCATCATCATCATCATCATCATCATCATCATCATCATCATCATCATGACACCACACTGTTCAATGCAAAATAGAAATGAAAATATCTGGCTTGATTTCTATAAGAGAGAGAGAGAGACAGACAGAGAAACATGCGCACGCCGCATGGCTTACAATAGCTTACTATAGCAAAAAGTGTCGTGAGAATTTTTTTTTTTTTTTTTCGTCTAGCCGCCGTTCACAACGCGCGATAAGGAACTTCGTTCCAAAAGGTGTCGTGAAAAGGTGGTGTGTGTCATGTCGTCATTGTTGATAAATGAAGTGGATGTGCTACCTTACCTAACAACAGTTCTAATGGACTCAGCGGTAACGGATAACGATCTGGCACTGTATTATTATTATTAAGCTCTCTATAATCTATGCACATACGATCTGATCCATCATACCTAAAAGGGCCGGACTAGGAAAGGCGAACTACAGGGTTTAATTATCTTAGCTTGCAACAATTCGTTAACCGTATCGCGCATGATTCGACGTTCGTACGGAGACAGTTTGTAAGGATGTCTTTGCACTGTATGATTAGGGTCGATCAATCTTATCTCCAACTCACCAGTGTTAACACACGTTATAGGAAAACCGTTAATCAAAAAGTCAAGACTATAATTATTCTAAGATGTTTACAAGGTCACGTCTTGTATCAAGTGGTAAAATTGAGAATAATCGAAAATACAACAATCACTACAGTGGGCCATGTACCATAGTCGTTCGAATCAACCTTTAAAACTCTACTGCAACCAAAACTGCCAAGCTTACAGAAACCTCGAGTAAAACCTCTAACGCCACGGCTCTCCAGCCGACTAGCAATCGCATTGCTCTCACACATCCAGCGCATGGATAAAAACTTCTGTGTGCATATCCATCAAGTGGATCGCCCGTGTGCATCACCCACTGACTACACACTATGGTCTCTCCAGACCTCGACCTCCGTCAGAACTACTGGTACGGTCGCACACACTACGGCCGAAAGAAACCCGTACTCGATTTTCTACCACAACTTAAGCTTGCTACATCACCACTGTAATCACTAGGTATCTACTTGGACTGGTACATGACCTACTGGCACTATCATTACGCTAAATAAGATTTGTTCTGTACTGAATACACGTGTTTGACCAATAGCAGTCCGTCGGCAGAGTGACCCATACGCAGAGGCTATAACCATCTCAGCTGCGTAAGTACTACCCCTCGCAAAGGGCATGCTGCACATAAAAAGCAGCCCACATGTACTTCTTACATGCTCCGGCGCAACTACATATAGACACAAAATAAAAATGTGAAGAAAAAGGAACCCCACAATCTACTGACCATCAATACCACCGAAGACCATTTTAATCTTAAAATAAAAACATGTTTCAGAAACAACAGAATCCCAATGAACTGAGTCTCGTTTAATCTAACTGTAGTAGAAATTCAATAGTCAGGGATGACACGCAGTAATAACTTGCAACGAAGACCCTTGCATCAGAGAGCTGTAGACAGAATTTAAAAATTGCATTGTAAACGAGGTTAGGCTATACCTAACATTGTAACCGTTTTTGCTGTTATTTACCAGGTAACCTACTAGCTATACTTCCCATGATCAGAGGGCACTCAGTACCTGAGTCCAAACAAATTGAAAACGACTCACCAGATTCGCCACAGATGAAACAGGTCACCGGCGTCGATGCTTTCTCCAACATACTGTCCTTGGCTGGTTGCGATACACTATTTCCTTAATGAGGGTAGCCGCAAAAGTTTCGACGACACGAACTTGACCATCATGATCGCGCATCGGAATCGGGTTTATTGTAACTACTTAGTTTGTAAAAAAAAAAGTAACCGCCACTGATTTTATTGTCACTATCACCGCGTGTGATCTCATTAGCACGATATGATAACAGTTCATCGTCATCGGTTAAATCCGGATTGAATTCAGGCAACGTAATTGCAGCACTTATTTTTGACGGTACTTGCATAGCCTGAATCAGTCGTTCCATGTTCTGGTTCTGCTGTTCCAGTAGCTTACGCCAGTATGCATCAGACGTAGATGGTGCCTGAGCTGATCCCAGTTCTGATGACGGCGGGAACGTGGGCACAGAGATAGGTGGTTCATCTCTTCGACCCTGTGGTAAGGGTTCCATTGCGTGGGTTACTCAGGCAAACCAATATGATGCTGTGGCAGGACTATTACTGAAGAGTATACAGAAGTAATGACTAGGTATAGGTACTGTGAACTTGATAGGTTCGATGGTAGCGTGTGCCTCTTTCGAGCTCTCGATCCAGTCTCTCCACAGAGAATGCTCGCACAGCCCCAACGACCCCGTCCACATGCGGCGACCAAACGATACTCGCGCCACACGGCGTTCACCGTACGTACTAAACGAACAACCAATCAGAGCTAAGCTTGACTTGTACTAAGAAATCAACTGAGTGACGTACTATCGCTAAACTTCCGTTCGCGACGACATATATATTTTAATTTTCACATCCCTAACTTAAGAAATACTGAGTTTCCCATACAAACTTTCATCCCCTATATCACCCCCTGTAGGATTATTTTTGAAAAAAAAAGTAGCCTATGTCCGTCCCCAGGATACCATCTATAGCTTTGCCAAATTTTATCGAAATCGGTTCAGTGGTTTAGGCGTGAAAAGGTAACAGACAGACAGACAGACAGACAGACAGACAGAGTTACTTTCGAATTTATAATATTAGTATGGACAAGGAATATAAATAATAATATATATATAATATAATAATATATATAGTATAATATTATAATCTAATAAGAAAGGATTTCCCGGTAGTACGTTCCCGTGGGATATTTTCCGATATCCACGCGAGCGAAGCCGAGGGCAAAAGCTAGTTATTAATAAATCAAAAAATTTTGTGAGAACCGTTACTTTATAATCTATCAGTATTATTCCCAAATGACATCTTAACTTACTGTTTTTCACGATTTATTGTGTAAAATAAATACAGCTACATATAATTTGATGTTTTTTTTCTTTATTTTTATTATGTGATACTTATTTGCCTGAAACAAATTTTGTGTTTAACTGTACTTCTGGTATATTGCGAATCTGGTATTTTGAGAATCTGGTATTCTGAGATGGAGCCGTAAAAATGATTATTTACAGAATAAACAATTTCATTTCATTTCACATAGCGGCCTTGTAGCTGTGTCGTAGTGGTCTCGTAACTGTCTCGTAGCGGTCTTGTAATGTTCTCGTAGCGGCCTCGTAGCGGTATCGCTATTTGTATTTTTTGATAGAGTTTGGGTTGTTCTTGTCGCCTTTCGGCTGATGATCATGATAGTAAAATTCCTATAAGTAAGGGTGTGAGGGTGTGAGATGGTGATTAGGCGGAGACTTCTTGAAAACGGTCAAAAAGGTGGTTTTTAACCGACTTCAAAAAAAGGAGGAGGTTCTCAATTCGATTGTATGGCTTTTTTTTTTTTTTTTTTTGTATGTTTGTTACCTCAGTACTCCGTCATTTATGAACCGATTCGGAAAATTCTTTTTTTATTTGAAAGGGTATACTTTCAGATTGGTTCCATTTTTATCAAAATCCAGTTCTGATGATGGGATCCATGAGGAATCGAGGGAACTCCTCAAATATTATAGGCATACATATAGCTATTTTGGTATTTTCATCAATAAATCAAGCGTTTGCATTCAGAAAGTATCATCTGGTGAAGTGGAACTGAGGAAGAAGACCACAGAAAGCCACGGGAACTCCTCAACGATGATAAGTATTTCACGGGTGGCGATAAGATATCTCGATTAATAGTTAAGTGACTATGGCGAAGCTTTAAATAAATGGTTCTGATGAAAATGGTACCATCGAACCGATCTGATGAAGGAGCCGGAAGGTAGGCATCGGAACTCAGTAATATAACAATGTATCCTAGCCGTGTTTGGGCTTATTGGAATTGACATGAGATGCACTCTGGCTATAAATGATTTAATGCTTACTATATGGCGCTTCAAATTGCGCTAGTTACTTGAGTTGTTTTAGTCTATGTGGATGATGCTCCTCTAATTTATATTGAGTAGTATTCACATTTGTGTGGGGTAGGCACCACTAAAAAGTGAAAAATAATAACTTTTTACAAAAAAAAAACAACCGACTTCCAAAAAAACACTACACTACAAAATAAATCTTCAAACATACCTCTTAATAATCTTTAAAAGCTGTTTATCCCTTCATTAACAATTATAATTATAATTAAAAATATAAGTACCATAAAATGTCAAATGCCAAACTGCATCCAGTGATGGATTATTTAGTAATAAATAGTTAATTTCTAATTTTATACGATTTTATTTGCACTTTAACGACATAATTCCGGTGAGCGTGAGAGTCTTCTATCTCACGCGTCAAACTAGACAGCCATATAACGCCATTTCACTTACACACCGAGCTAAATCACGCTTGGATGCAGGGCCTTAAATAAAATCAAAATGCACAGTTAAAAAGTAAATGCTGGACACAGACTCTGTGTGTAATATTATAAGATTGTTGATGTTCAGATGATGGGTATAAATGCGAATGAGATAGGTAGATTGTATGATCTCGTCACGGAAAATAATCCTAGATTAACAATTTTTAGTGGATTACCTTACGTAGGTAATGAAAGAGATAATCCATCGGATAATCCAACAATTATGAGACAATCCGATTTAATTATTGTTTGCAGTTTTGTGTACTTATCTAAGTTTACAATCCTTGATGGTATAAAACCTGAATTTCGGTGCGATTTTATTCACAGCAAAAAAATGGCGAAACAGATCATCATTATCGTTTTGGTGAGTATCCATTTTCTATTTTATATTATTACACTTACATAGAAGTTGGAAGTTTTATGTAGTGCTGTAAGAATAGGCATGGTTTGTTTTTTTTTCATCACTTTTGTGTTTGTTGACTGGGATAGGCTGAGATGACTGATTGATTCTTTGAAACCTAGATTTTAAATTTAAAAAAAGTTCTTTTTAAGTTTCAACAAAATAGCCCAAATAATTTCATACTCCAAATAATCCAAATAATTTCCTGGTAATCAAAAAGTAAAAAAAAAACACTCATGGCTGGTAATATTCTAGATGCTGTCTGTGTGCACGTGGCAGGCGCATGCCGTTGTGAACTGTACGGCCACCGGAGCTGGTCGCCAAGCCGATCCCGCCGACACCACCTGCAAGAACTATACTCTCTGCGTCTACGTCAGCAGCACCAACACCTATGTCTCCTATAACTACGTCTGTCCCACGACCTCTCTCTTCAGCCCCACCCTCGCGCAATGCACCACCACTTACACTTGCCCCGCTACCACTACCAATACCACAACTTCGGTTTGCACAGCTGATGGGTTCATCGCTGATCCCAACTCCTCAAATTGCTCTTCTTACATAGAATGTGTCAACATCAACGGGACCTATTCCGAAACAACGTACACTTGCCCAACTACTACATACTACAATCCGAATACGACTCTTTGTGATTCTTCTTATAACTGCACCAGTACCACCACATTTACATGTACAACAGCCGGCAGATTTGCGAATACTGCTGATACTACCTGTCAGACTTATTTCTACTGTGTACTTTTGAGTGACGGGACGTTTACTCAGTACAATTACACCTGCCCCAGTACTTCATTGTTCAATCCTTCATCAGCTGTGTGTACTGCATCTTATACATGTACTAATTAACAACGTTGATGATGATGAGTGTTCAGTTATCATCATCGATGATGTGAGATATCGTGTGGATTCAAACCCTTGACTTAAACTTTCGAGCTGGTAAACGTAATAAATTGTAATCATTTTTATTTTTGTTTGAGGAATTTACTAATACATATATTGAATGCTCTATTTTTTTGTCTTTTACTTGTCATCCCCAAGGTAGGAACTCACGTGTACTGGTAGGCCAGTATTACATTCTGTTCTAATTGTGTTTATTGAGCAAGATCCCTCATTTCATATCAATGGTAGTGGTTAAGGATAGTAGTAGGTATGAAATTTGTTTTTATTATCAACTGAGCTCTGCTTAAACGTAGATGAATAGTAAATATCAGGATTGACAAAAATATGCAAAGATAATAATAAATTATAAAATATGAAAATCACAAGATTTCACATACACTTTGAACATCGGGCTTTGAAATCTTGTGATTTTCATTTTTTTTTTCAGCAAATAAGGCCCTATTTAGTACATTCTTGTTCAAAGTTGACCCAAAAAAAAGATATAATTAGGGTTCCGTACCAAAATGGTAAAAAAGGAACCCTTATGCTGTGACTCAGTCTGTCTGTCTGTCTGTCACAGCTGGATATCTCAAGAACTACTAATGCTATCAACTTGAAATTTAGAACAGTTTTAGATGACGTTTACCCAACTATTTTGCAAATAAGAAAGAAGTAAAAATATTTGTTTTTTTGTAACAGGGACATTCAAAGTGGGGCTACTAGGGCATGTGGGGTATCATATGAAAGAGCGCTGCTTGCACATTCTCAATCATTTTTTTATTTTTTTTAGGCCACATAGTTTTCGACTTTTGATGAAAAATGTAAAAAAAAATACCGTTTGCTCCCCCCTTATCTCCGAAGTTTGCTAAGATAAAAATCTGAAATTATTCTGTGATAGAAGTTTATGTTAAGATTACAGGAAAAATATCTATGTCTATAAATAGCACACCTTTGTGAAATGTCTATAAATAGCACACCTTTTCAGGAATCGGAACGGAACCCTCGGTGCGCGAGTCCGACTCGCTCTTGACTGGTTTTTTTTAAAGCCATCATCTCGTTGAATCAGGAAAAATATCGAAAAAAAATGATAACTCGAAAACTACAAAAATCCTGGAACATACTCGTACATAGGGGTTAAATCGATAGGTATGGTACTCTGCTATCAAGAAACACCAGTGATAAATGTGATAATCAACATGCAAAACAACAGATTAGGATTCTCAAAGTACTATTTCTTGGTTAATCCCATGGTTCTATAATATAATATTATCCATTGTTTCTGTTTTACTATATATGTAATAGACGTAATGCCGGGCATTATTTAGTCTCTACAGCGAACGATCCAAAGATGATGGTGAGGAAAATCATCGTCATATTTTTTGTGAGTATTATTTTAGTGATTGCAAATTTTTCAAAATTTTGCCATAGCGTGAAATCGCCGGTGTAGCATATCATCATCTGTCTAGTATCTTCCCAACTATGTTGGGGTCGGCTTGCAGTCAGATGCAGCTGAACAGCGACTGCCAGATCTGTCCTCCACAACCCGGGCGAGTCAACGTGTATAGAATTTATTACGACAGCATCAAATCAAATAAGTAACTGTTATGGTTTTAGGTGCTGTATGTTTTCGTCATGGAAGCTGATGGGGCTGTGGTGTGATCTGCGCCAGGCCGGTACATCTATAAGGACGTGACAACCTGCAAGAACTCTCTGCGTCTACGTGAAGTTCGCTAATGGCACTGAGAGTTTAATTCCTTATAATTACGTTTGTCCAGGCACGTCTTTGTTCAACCAAATGAAAGGCAAATGCACCTCCCCTAATAACTTTGTGTGTTCACTATAGCTGTGTAATGAAACGGGGATACAACTGGTCCAGTAGCAGTAAAAAAAATAAACACGTAAGTCTTTTGTAAGATGCTAATCAATCGAAGGGCTGACAGATTCTTCAATAATGCATCTGCAAAATATTTGGATTTTTTTGAAACAAGAAGACCATGTATACAACGTGAATTGCTCCAACTAAGTGAGCAACAAAATAAACTTGAATCTATGGATGCTGGAATAATAGGAATACATAATGGACGACCGTCACAAACTTTTGTTTCGGAAAATAATGACAAATTAAAGTAATTAATGTTCCAACGATTACAATTCTCTGTCGTAACGAATGCTGTTTTTCATTACCTGCTTAATTTAACGCTTACATTTGATTATGCACAAACAAGAAAGCAATGTGCCATAAGTAATTTATTACTGAGTAGGTGTAATGTCAATATTGAATACATAATTATGTCTGAGACACTAGATTTTGATAACGTGCGTGATAATATTGAATTGTTATTTTCTCTACTCAGTTATTTTGGTTGAAATATACGAATCCAAAGGTGATTACCTTTGAAGACCTTTTGTTGAAATCAGATATTTACCTTTTATCTTTGGGAGTTATAATGTGCAAATTAAATTAATATTCAAGATGATCAGCTTGTATTTCGACACGTCATCTTTATTACAAAAATTCTTCTTAAATACAAACACAGGGATTTATTAGTTCCGCTGTTAACGTTCAAATTATTTGGACGCAGTGTGACAGTTAACAGTAATGAATGACTGTTTGTGAATTTTCAGTTGGGTATAATTAAAAAAATCGTATTCTAAGTCAGATAATGTGAAATATTCCGAAACGTCATGAACGCAATCTTTTTATTAATGCTATTAACTTAAAATAACGAGATAACCACAATTATCTCTTAATCTTAGTATATAATCTTCAGTGCTTGAAAAAAACATTTAGAAATTCACGATGCAAAGAAAGGTTACTGTCGCTTTATTTCTCGTAAGTACTTTTGTTATTGTTTCCATTTGTAGCCCCTAAAAAATAATTATTATGGGACCGTCGACCTCTTTCATAAACCACATTTTTGCAATAAACGGTCTGATGAGAATATAGGATTTTAGTGCCTAATATTTTCATTACCTAACATATAATTTTTATCATTATAAAAATAAACATAAATAATAATTATAGCAATTTTATATTTTTAAATGTTTTTATATTCTTTTTATTCTAATATTTAAAAATGTAACAAATATGTGTAAAATAAAATAAAATAAATAATAGCAACGGCTTTTTCTTAAATGTATTCAGTGCTATTTCGTTTTTGTGTTTATTTTTAGAATTGTCTCAAGTACAACAAATGAGGGGAAATATTACATGTCATGTAATTGAGCAAAAAGCCTTTAGTAAAACTCTTCTTACTAACTACTTGAAAACCATTCGATTTGTAATGCTGTGCTATACCTCCTATACTGTGTGATGTCTTATTTTTCTAGACAGAAGTTATTTACAGGATTTTTGAGTAGGACTTTTCAGATGATGTGTGTTAATTGAAGATAGCAGAAAGAGTTAACCCGTTCACAAACCACATATTATTATCAGCTGTGGTGATTGTTAACCTAATGTGTCCGCTTCACGGACGTCGAAACAAACCTATTACTAAACATGGTGATTAGTGACTATGTAGTTTCTTTACCACGATTAATTTAGCGACTAGACATTTTAACTGTGTACAAATGTACTGCTGGCACTTTGACGAAGAAGAAAAGTCAATAGCTATTAAGACAGTCTTTAGGTCTTTGAAAATGTTATCTACCTATATTTCTCCGAAACATAGCTCAGGAAATAATGTATTGGCATCTGAGAGGGAGCCGTAGGGATATACTTTTGTTTCACTTGTGTTGTCAATTACTTTCATAACTACGGAAGTAGAACTAATAAAAAATTTTGATACGGAATTTTATTTGCAGATATTCGTAACAGTGTTGACTACTCACGCTGCTACGATTCAGACCTCTTCAAGTGGTAACAGCCAATCATCTTCCGACAGAACAAGTCTATCAAACTCAACTGGTTTCTCGACTAATGAGACGTCAGTGAGCACGACAAATGCAACGAGAACTACAAACACGACTGATGCATCAAACACTGACGATGCATCAACTGCGTACTCTGCCAATACGACGGAGCTTTCGTCCACGGAGAATTTAGCCAACACAGTTAATTCTTCAAATACCGACGTTACGTCTGAAACAAATACTACAACGATATTGTTGTCTTCATCTACTTCAGACACTGCTAATGTTACAACATCTACGGATACTTTGAGCACACTCACTTCGAGTTCTACTAATTCTACAAATTCAACGTCAGCCTTAGGTATTGCAAGCTCAGTAAATACAACTGATAAATTATATGCTACTGTTGCAAGGACATCAGATGACAGCACAGAAAATTCTGCTTTGAACTCTTCAAGTTCATCAAATGTGACATCGATTTTGGAGTCTACAAGCTATACAAACCTGACGGAAACTTTGGATGCTTCCATTTTAGATAAAACAAATTTTACGAACTCTACAAGTGCAATTGTCACTTCTAATTCATCAATTTTCAGCGATAGTTTAATTTCTTCTTCTGCCAATACTACGACCGTAACTGACTCTACATTTGACTTAGATACGAAGAGTTCTATAAGTTCGTTGAATTCTGTAAATACTGAAATTTCGGATAGTTTGAATTTCACAAGCTCAACAAACGTCACAGACAATGAAAATTATAATTCTTCAAAAAGCAAAATAGAAATTTCAAATAAAACAACATCTGAAGATGCTTCCAATACGACTATAATGGATTCTGCAAATTCTACAAACACAAAATATGAATTAGTTACTGTAAACTCCGCAAATTCAACAGAAAATTTAAATTCTATCTCTTTGGAAACTTTAAACTTGACGAATTCAACACAAAATTCTGAAACAAATACCTCATCATCACTGAGAGATATTCGGATTTCTTCTGAATCAAATTCTTCGGAATTAATAAATACAACGTTCGAAGCTGACACTGCAACTTCAATAAACTCATTAAGGGCCACGATCAATTCGACATCAGATACTGCGAATACAACGAGCATGACTGATCTTACGGAAAATGTCAACGCACAAAGTACCAGAACCTCTCTCAATTCGATCCAAACGTCAAATTCAACCGATTCTTCAGAGATTTCTAGTTTGGAATCGGAATATTCATCAAACTCTACATCTGCTACAAAATATGAAAACTCAGTAAACGCAACCGAGAGTTTAAATTCCTCGGCTTTAGAAACTTCAAGCTCAAACAGTTTAACAGATACTTCAGATATAACAAACTCATCATATTCCATAGATATTCAAATTTCTTCTGAATCAAATTCTACGACATCAACGAATACGACATCCGATTCACAAGATGCAACTTCAGAAAGCTCAATCAGGACGACAAATAATTTTACATCAGAAACTGCAAATACAACAAGCTCAACTGATGAAACAGACAATTCAAACACGCAAGAGATACGAAAAACTTTAGATACCACCAGTTCTACAAACTCTAGTGATTCTACAGATATTTCTAGTTTAGAATCGGAATATTCATTAAATGTGACATCTGCTGAAGTAACTCAGAACTCAGTTAACTTAAAAGAAGCTTCAGATACTACAATGTTAGAAACTATGAATTCCACTAGTTCTACTAATTCAGAAAATGCTTCAAATTCATCTCATACAACGGATGTTTTAATGACATCAGTGTCAAACTCCACGAGTTCAGCAAATTTTACGTTTGATTTAAATGCCATAATATCTTCAAATTCATCAAATATAACAGAAACAGTTATTTCAGATACTGTAAATTCGACTATTCATGAAGATAAGTCACACAACAGCGGTCATTCCAATATTTCTGGGTATACAGAAACCAAAAACATTACAGATTCAGGCGAATCTTCAGAATCGTTCCTATCAGAATCAGCGCATTCTTCGAATTCATCCTTTGCAACAGAATCTACGAATTTAAAAAATTTAACAGAAAATTTGGATTCATCAACATTGAAAATAGTGAAATCACTATGTTCAAATAACACCGAAGGTACTAAGAATTCTTCCAGCGAAGTGAATGCATCCTTATCAGCCACATCTAATTATACAAGTTCAAAAAAATCAATATTTACCACAGACGTTAATGATGTATCAAATTCAGGAAATATAACAGACATTGCAACTTCAGGTACATCGTCCAATTTAAATTCAACAGCAAAATCAGAATCTTTAAAGATGAATTATACAGTGGTTAATTCGGAGTCAACAAGTTCTATTAGTGATAGTTCAAATACTGCCAATACAATTGAGAAGTTATCAAATTTGACATCAGCTGTAAGTAGTTCAACTTCATCAAGTTCGTCAGTACCCACGAGCAGTTCAAGTAGTTCAGAAGAATCTTCGGTAAATTCAATTTCTAGTAAGAACACAACACGTTCAATGGATACAGAAGACATAGAAACGACTTATTCTACCGATACAAACGCCCTCAGGAATATTACCGAAATTGTGGATACGGAAATTTCTATTATAACAAAAAACAATACTGACTCTACAACTACCATAATTACTACAGATACTTCTGCCAACGCAACTGTTATTACAATTATAACAACGAATATGACTATTACAGTTGACGATGATACAACAAACATAACAGAAACAACTGTTGTGACCAACATAACCAGTTACACGAATAGTACAGAAGATATAATATCAAGTGATATCACTGATACAATAACCACAGTTATCTTCACTAATACTACAATCACCACGATTACCATTAAAGGGAACGAAACGACAGTTGCTACTACAACTTTAAACAGTACTGATGTTATTGAAACTACATTAATTGATGACACAAGAATTGATACGACGACTATTATATCCAGGAATAGTTCAGATGCCACGACTTCCGTAAGAACGTCTGACGTTTCAAATAAGACTACTACCAGTGAATCAACAAACACGACCACAGGATTAACAGTTGACAACACAAATTCTACTGATGGTTCAAGTGACGGCTCAAACTCGACTTCCATCTGCACCGCACAAGGGTTTATTGCTTATCCAGATTCTACCGATTGCACCAGTTACATAGAATGCATTCTAAATGAAAATGGTAGTTACACGGAAACCAGGTACACTTGTCCTGACAATTCACTTTACGATCCTGATACAACTATATGTGACTTCGACTACGAATGTCCAACAGATTCAAGTGACGGCTCAAATTCAACCGACAACACCACAAACTCGACTTCTGCCTGCATCGCACAAGGATTTATTACTGATCCAGACTCTACTAATTGCAGCAGCTACATAGAATGCATTCAAAACGAAAATGGCAGTTACACGGAAACAAAGTACACATGTCCCGACAATTCGCTTTACGATCCCGATACAACTTTATGTAACTTCGACTACGAATGTCCGACAGATTCAAGCGACAGCTCAAATTCAACCGACGTCACTACAAACTCGACATCCGTTTGCACCTCACAAGGATTCGTCGCTGATCCAGATTCTACTAATTGTACCAGTTATGTAGAATGCATTCAAAATGAAAATGGTAGTTACACGGAAACAAAGTACACATGTCCTGACAATTCACTTTACGATCCTGATACAACTATATGTGACTTCGACTACAAATGTCCAACGGATTCATCTGATTCAAGCTCAAATACCTTCACGTGTTCTACAGCTGGAAGATTCGCCAATAGCGCCGACTCTACCTGCCAAACTTACTACAACTGCGTGTTATTGAGTAACGGAACCTATGTCCTGAATGAGTACACATGTCCTAGTGTTTCAGTATTCGACCCGATCAACAAATATTGTACGACAGTCTACACTTGTGCTGCTTAAATATTTTATTTAGAAACTTTTTCGATATTGGTATCCTACTGCAATTTCTGCAATAGTGTTGTAATGTATAATATACTAGTGTATAATATAAGATTATTTATTATAAGATAATATCCATTGATAAAATGTATTCGGTATGCATTGAATTCTGAATAATGTTTTTGTTTAGGTACCTGCAAAGAAAACTGACTTTTCTGTTCATAGAAATATTTTACATTGGTCCTGTAATATTAAGATTAAATTATTGTAACTAATATTAGATTATACTTCAAAATACTAAGTTTCGATACTCAAATATTCAGTGAATAGGCAATTCTTATAACGTGAAAAATAAAAACAAAATACATTAAATTTTTTTTATATAAAGTACTTACGTAAGTTAACATAATAGGTACTCTCACAAAAGTTGACATACTTAATATACACGATGGAATCTTTCAGCGGGGCAGTAAGGGGAAGTACCTTATCCGTTGCAGCTACGCGAAAATGGTCTTAGGAGACTATCCATAATTTTTTATGGAATTTTGATACCCATTCACAGATTTTCAAAAAAAAAGATCTTTTGTTTTTTGTGGGGCTGTACCTGAAAACAGGTTTACAAAAAGCAATACGATAGTGTTAAAGAACTTAAAGACTCACTAACCACAATTTCCTATGGAATTCATACAAATAACTTGTCAGCAGCAAGTAGGTCGGTACAGAAACGAATCAATTTATGTATTCGTCAAAATGGCGGTCACTTCGAGCACTTGATATCGTAGGGCAAGAAACAGCAAGATTTTAAATAAGAATAACATCATCAAGTTAGTTAATAATAAAAATAGAAAATGAATACGCCTTCTTTTTGATATGTGTAAAATTCTACGTGATCATTTGTCTTTTATTTATTTTTTTATATTTCAGTTACCTACACAAATTGTTTACAAAATGTAAGGGAAAAGTTTTTTGCAATTTGTGACTTTTTGATTACTCCAACGATGGTTGGTCCCATAAAAGTTTTTGATCAGTATTAGAAACAGGATCGATTGGCATCAAAAAATGTTTTTGTGTAAAATGGCTATTTTCTTGCTAACTGTATTTTTTTTTGAAAATCTGTGAATGGGGATCAAGATTCCATAAAAAATTATGGATAGTCTCCTAAGACCATTTTCGCGTAGCTGCAACGGATAAGGTACTTCCCCTTACTGCCCCGCTGAAAGATTCCACCCTGTATAGCATTATTATGGTATTAATATGAATTTCATAGCATTTAACATGTCGTAGCAACCAACTGTTGTTAATGAAATGTATCCTATTCAAATTAGAAACATTGTAATCTAAAAGTGACTTCGATATTGATTTCTACACACACTTTTGAAAATGTATTTGGAAATTATACCTCCTACCTAGTACTCGTATTTTTATACAAAGTTATAAAAAAATACATTGTTTTATTACATTGCTGATGAATTTAATATTGGAAAAAATCTTTCTCTAAACGGTCTTACAAGTAAAGCGTGCATCAAGTGAGGTAAGATTTTTTGTGAGTCTGGTATGCAACTTTTTCCAAAACAAACCTGACGGGAATGGCTCATGTCTTTGCCTTTTATTGTGCATCTTTCTTTTTCTCCTTTTATTCCCTTCGACAAAAGCGTCTTTCCTTACATCCGTGTGATATCTATTAATTAATAATGAAGCGATTTTCCTCGCTGTTACAAGATTATGTTTGACGTTGGCAGTTAAAACAGCATTATTATTAGTTATATCCATCAGACAAGGATTTATCCTGTCTGGCAGCAAACTGTGGGTCGACTTTTTTATCGTTGTATAGTAAGTACGGAAGTAATTTTCTCTAACCTTTTTAATAAACTCGGGTGAAACAGTTTTAGCCTTTATCTTACGTCTTTTTTCACCGACAGTGATACTGCTCATAGTAGACTCTTGGTGTATATTTTTCTTATCATCATTGAGAGGAATTATCTTTGTAATAATGTTATTGTAGCTAAACCGTTTACGATTCTCGTTTTCAAATTCAGGTAAAATTGTTACCAAATAGGTAGATTCATTAATGCCTCGCACTTGGTATGTTTTTACACTGATCGAAAATGTTGTGAAGCTATTGAATATTATTTGTATAAATAAGATATATGTTGTAATCAAAGAAATCATTAAAAACTGTTTTATAGTAAGAAATTACGCGTCATTTTGACGTTCATTGACACTTTTCTTCACGTGTTGTAGGATCATACAATGAACTATTTAGTCTTAATAGACCAAAAAGTTTAATTTTCAACCCAAACTTTTTCAAACCTACGCAGTTATTTTGCTATAGCTATATCTATTAAAATTAGGAATAGTTGTAAATAGTGGAAGTTATCAGTACTGGAAAGAAAGACTTGGAGTATTTTAGAATAATAGAATATAATTTAATAAACCGTACAGAGACGTATATGATAACAAGAGAGAAGAACAGAAGAACAGAATGACATATTATATCTTCATAAAAAACATATTTGTCTATTATGAAGTAAACCTACTTTTATTGAAATAACAACAGCCCCCCTCAATAAAAGTACACGTTAAGTACAAAAAAAAAAATGTTAAAAAACTTAACACACAACTAACTTCTTAACATAAACACCTAGATAAACTATTAAGGACAGGTATCTATGAAACTATAACACAGTAGGTACTTAACATACATTAAACAAAAAATCTCTAGCAATTTTAAACACAATACATACTTACATGGATCACTAAAAGTTTTCTGAAAAATTTTGAGCGATAATAAAATCATTAAATTTATCATACCAACAACGTGGCGCTTGTAATGACTTCTTAAACCTAAACTTGGTTTTGTTAACCGGTATGTCAAAATTTTCAGGCAACTTTAAGTATAGATCCTCTTTATCATTATTTTCGTTGCGTTTTACTCTAAATACCCACTTACTGTCTACAGTCAACACACCGTCTTCAGACTTGTCAATAAATGTCCAAGTCTGATTATCGGTCAAAGCCTTCATTTCCAACTTCATGGCCTCCTTCCATTTTGAGGCACTTGGGGAAGACCTAGCCTCTTTTAAGGACGTAGGTTCCTCAGACTCTAAAAAGGTAAAATATGAAGTGTCATAATCCTGTAAAGCAATAGGTGGTTTTATATTTGCTCTTGGTCGCAAAACCATGGTATCCATACTGTCCGCTACACTTGAAATAGCGCTGTCATTAATAGTTGGTTCATTCTGAACCATATTGTCACTTTCACGACACTCGGAGTTATAAACAGGTACATCCTCAGCATCAGTATAGGAAACGGACGTATCTGAACTTGATGAAACTGCCGACGCAGCAGCACGTAGATCAGTGACATCGATATTCACCGTGGCAATATGTTCCACTACTTTTCCTGGTAGATTAGTTGGCTCATGGTGTGGCGATATAATTATTTCTCTTTCCAAGGAAAAAGTTTTACTCTCAGGATAAAATATCTTATAGCCTTTTGTAGTTTCGCCATATCCAACAAATAAACCTCTTCTACTCTTACTATCCAGTTTTCGCCGCCGTTGCTTTGGAATATACGGCCATACTTCAGAGCCGAAAACGCATTTTAAATAAGACACATCAAACTGTTTCTGATAAAAGAGCTCATAAGGCGTTTTATTTTCTTGCGAACTTACTCCTGTTCTGTTAATAACGTAGACAGCAGTATTTACAGCCTCCGCCCATAAGTTGTTTTGAACTTGACTCGCTTTCATTAGTGTACGAGCGGCCTCCGTGACTGTTCGCATTTCGCGTTCAATTTTTCCGTTTTGGGCAGGAGTGTACGGGACGGACGTCTGGTGCTTTATTCCCTTCGACTCTAAAATACTTTTCAATTCAGCATTAACAAACTCACCGCCATTATCCGTGCGCAATATCTTAACAGGGTTTCCTTCATTTTCGCAAAGAGCGAGATAAATTTTAATTTTTGAAGTTACCTGACTTTTTTCTTTCAAAAAATATACAGATCGGTAATGCGAATAGTCATCCTTCAGTAGCAGAAAGTAGCGTGAGCCCCCAATGGATAATTCCTCTAAAGGGCCACAAACATCGGCGTGAACTATTTCGCCTCGGCTACTCGTTTTGGAAAAGCTAGAATAAGCCGGTGTCCTGCAATGTTTAGCTTCTACACATGCAGTACAAAAATGCTGTTTCATGCAAGAGAGCGACACGTTATTTTTTAGCAATATTTTCTTTACATATGCGAAATTTTGATGAGCGAGTTTCTTATGAAAAAACATGAATTCACAGACTCTATCATTGCACACATTTGACGACGTCAGTACGTCAGTTTGACTTGACAAGGCTCTAGACGTGCTAATATTTTTAAATAGCATTTTAAATAAACGGCCATCGCGCTTTGCCAGAGCTATAACCTCTTTGTATTTAATAAACTTACAAATGTTTTGGTCAGACACCATCTGTAGGCCTTTATCTAGCGCACTCGTTGCAGAAAAAAGATTTACATGCAGATCTGGAACATATAAAACAGACTTTAAACTAACGATCGGCCATTCAGTGCCATTATAAGCCTGCAACCGGATGTTCCCCATGCCAAGGGCTTTTATAGTTGTTCCATCACCAAGCTGCACAAAATGATCGTAATCCAAGTCTTTGTATTCTGACATGACTTCTCGGTTTCTGCACATATGTTGAGTGCAACCACTATCCATAAACCATATGTCGTGCGGACTGTTGAAAACAGAAGCTAATAGAGCTTGTTCGACATCATAATTCTTTTTCTTCGTTTTATTATTTTTAAAGAAGCAATTTTTAGTCGGATGACCCATCTTTTTACAATAATTGCAATGTTTGGTTTTATAGCAGTCCTTTTTAGAGTGGCCAGATTTTCCGCACACGGCGCACTCAGTCAGCGCTCTGCTCCCGTTGCCTCGTTGCTGTGCCACAAGTGCAACTGCCACATCGTCTTCAGCGTTAGCTCGTTCTTCTTCCAGCAGCAAACGCGGCACTAGCTCTAAAAGTGTCTGTTTTTCAACCGGGGCAGACTCCCATGCTGAGCGAAAATGTTTAAATCTTTGTGGTAAAGACATTAATATTTTGGTGATGACTAATTTGTCATCAATAGGATCACCAGCTTGTTTTAGTCTGGCCCGAATGTCTTCTAATTTTGATATGAATGTGGAGACTGAATCCGTACCAAACTGAATGGTAAAGAATTTCTGTTGGAGTAGATGGACACTTACGACAGACTCCTTCTCATACACTGCCTTTAATTTTGTCCACATCTCCGCTGATGTCTCACACGACTGAATATGTGCGAGTGGTCCATACTGCATTCGCGTGACAATAAGCTCTTGGGCTTTGGCGTCCAGCGCACCCCACTCTTCACATTCTTTTGCTAAGTCATCTTTAGGTTTTGCCTTGATCCCCGAAACAATATTAAACAATCCTCGACCCTTTAAAATCACTTGTGTTTCAAACTTCCATAACGGCCAATTTTCGCCGTTAAATTTTGAACTGGTCGATATTGAAACCTCCATTTTGTTTTCACCCGTAGCTCGAAAACCGTTTTTGAAGAAACGTTTTATTTTGTAGAACTTACGGTTTTATATTTCTTCCAGGCTGATAAACTGAATTACTGGGCCCATAACCAGTTGTAAATAGTGGAAGTTATCAGTACTGGAAAGAAAGACTTGGAGTATTTTAGAATAATAGAATATAATTTAATAAACCGTACAGAGACGTATATGATAACAAGAGAGAAGAACAGAAGAACAGAATGACATATTATATCTTCATAAAAAACATATTTGTCTATTATGAAGTAAACCTACTTTTATTGAAATAACAACAGGAATGAGATCACATATTCCTGTACAAACGACTTGACGCTAAGAAGCGTGATACTATAGCGTCTAACTCTTAGTAAAAAGTGAATGAAAATCACACAATGGCCGTCGAGAGTCAGCTCCCATATCACGGAATCAAGGTCAGATTAGTCTGGCAAATCATCCAAATACACTTTGCATCTCAACAGAGCACAGCGAAGTAAATTAAACTTTACAGTCTTGTATTTTAAGACTGATTTAATTTGTGACGCATATTGCTTATATCGAACTGCAGAAAGAGTCTGAGATAGTTCCCGATGCTGTTATTGTTTTCAATGCCACCGAGCTCACGCTTCTTAATTGCCATTTCCGTAAATGAACAAGAAAGCAATGGAGAACAAAAAGAAAAGCTGTACCTACTTAAAAATATCTTTAAAAACCAATTATTGTCTGAAGTATGTATGTAGGAATTTGTAGGTACTGAAAAGAAATAACAAATCATATTTTTAAAATACAGCTCAGAAATGAGTCGTCAGTTTACTCCACTCCCTTTCTGTTTACTTAGGAGCAGTATGTGCTTTCACTCGCGTGACTTCTTCAATACAAATTGATCGAAATGTTTGAATACCTTTTATTAACCCCCGACGCAAAAAGAGGGGTGTTATAAGTTTGACCGCTATGTGTGTGTGTGTGTGTGTGTGTGTGTGTGTCTGTGTGTCTGTCTGTGGCACCGTAGCGCTTAAACGGGTGGACTGATTTGGATGCGGTTTTTTTTATTTGAAAGCAGGTTTTCCAGCGATGGTTCTTAGACATGTTTTATCAAAATCGGTTCAGCCGTTTCAAAGTTATCCGCTCTTTTGTTAGCTGCGGTAGGGATCTTAGACGCGTAATGGGTATTTACTCTACTTTCAAACCTTAGTGTGACCTAAAATTTGAAACATCCATGTATACTATCTATCTATGCAAGATTATGGAATTCTTGGTCTGATTCTGCAGCCAGGATATCCAGCACTAGTGTGCTGGATACACTCTTGAAAAAATAATAGCAGAAATGTCGTGTTTGGATTCATTTACATCAGTATTTGATTCTATATACAATGCAATGGTGGCAACAGGATGAGCTGATGCTGCAGCCAGTATGTCCAGCACACTAGAACACTCTTGAAAAAGTAATAGCAGATATGTCGTGTTTGGATTCATTTACATCAGTATTTGATTCTACATACATTGCAATGGTGGCAACAGGATGAGCTGATGCTGCAGCCAGTATGTCCAGCACACTAGAACACTCTTGAAAAAGTAATAGCAGATATGTCGTGTTTGGATTCATTTACATCAGTATTTGATTCTACATACATTGCAATGGTGGCAACAGGATGAGCTGATGCTGCAGCCAGTATGTCCAGCACACTAGAACACTCTTGAAAAAGTAATAGCAGATATGTCGTGTTTGGATTCATTTACATCAGTATTTGATTCTACATACAATGCAATGGTGGCAACAGGATGAGCTGATGCTGCAGCCAGGATGTCCAGCACACTAGAATACTCTTGGTAAAATAATATAGCAGATATGTCGTGTTTGAATTAGTTTTGATCAGTATTTGATTCTACATACAATGCAATGGTGGCTACACGATGAGCTGATGTTTCAGTCAGGATATCCAGCACACTAGTACACTCTTGAAAAAAAATAAGAGATAAGTAGTAGTGTTTGTATTCGTTTTTTATCAGTATTTAATTCTATTTGCAGTAAGATGGTGGCATCATTACAAGTTAATGTTATGTGCAGAGAAACTTAACATTCTGCAGTAATAAAAATGCATTTCTATATTGTTAAATTGTTTAAAAAGTTTAAAAATGTTAAAATAAAAATTAAATTTAAAATTTAAAAAACCCCCAACGCAAAAAAGAAAAGGGAACATTTAAAAAGTCAAAAATAATACCTATCGTTGAGCCATCAAATTCGATTGAGTAATACCTACATATATTTTAATTACAGAAATTGATGGATGGCACGATAAGGTTTGCTCATTGAAATGGTGCTATAATGTCACGGCGGGGTACCGCATAAGTAAGTCAGACCCTTCACTTGATTGACTATCTACATATGCGGTACCCCGCCGCGACATTATAGCACCATTTCAATAAGCAAACCTTATCGTGCCATCCATCAATTTCTGTAATTAAAATATATGTAGGTATTACTCAATCGAATTTGATGGCTCAACGATAGGTATTATTTTTGACTTTTTAAATGTTCCCTTTTCTTTTTTGCGTTGGGGGTTTTTTAAATTTTAAATTTATTTTTTTTAATTAGTTGTTATAAATTGTCAACTGCTCAAGAGAAAAGATGGTACCTAATGATAATTTCTTTCTAGGCAGTGCCTTTTCTACGTGTAGGTAACTTTCGAGAGGTCGCGGTGGTATGTGTCACCGAGGCACCGTGAGTCGGCGGTCATTCTGGCTAAGCACTAGCACACGCAACGATTTATACAACCCAAACAATTGGAATAGAAACATCAGGATTGCGTGTCGTGTTTTCTAAACATGATGGTCAGACACGGTCAAATGATGTTTTAGATGTTTGTCCGAATCCGCATGCATTTGTGTTCAAAAGGTTGCGTTGGTGCGTAGATAATAGTGTCGATTCTCTTGTACACCGAAATAAACTAACTAAACTATCACAAATATTTCTTACTGTTGGCTAGAATCGGCACTAATGTTTCCATAACTTCTAAAACAGTATTTTCGTTTGTGCTTTGCTCAAAACTAAAATTTTGATGCCTGTCTTTTTTAAGGTCGATCCATGTGATAGGGCCGAGGCACACAGAGTAGGCACTGAAGCTCAGTCACCAGCCCGGACAGTGACATGTATCTATAGTAAACATCGATATTTTTTTGAGCCTCTGACGGAGCACGTTCCGTCCACGTCCCGGGCAGGGCATGGCGCTGATATGTGTGGATAGACCTTAACAAATCTTGCTACGTTCTAGTGAGTGACGAGAAAGAAAACGACGACATGCTGGTAAATAATGATTATTACCTATAGATTAACGTAACCCTTTCCATTAAAAATGAAATCACTACAAGTGTAACCTTTTCTACGAACTGTACCAAAATGCTAGATGGTATAGCGTAATGATGTTTTCTTTGCTGTGCTCGGCGCAAACGGGCCACCGACCACAGCAGCGACCCGGTGCCCGCATACTCGCGGAACCTGTAGCGAGTGGCCGCCACCGACCGGTTACACGGTGCGTCTGATACAAAATATATGAAAAATGCTGGCTACCGGTGGCTGTGGTCGGTGGCTCGTTTGCGCCGAGCCTTAGATTAGGTAACCAATAAAATCTACAAAATTACCTACGCAGATCCGGGTTTTTTTCCAACAACTGTTGATAGCTTCTTAAGTAACAGAATTCGCTTTACACATCCAAACTGTCGCAGCAATATTTCTTGCCGTGTGCCTTCCTGCTTGCTAACGATGTCACGCACAGCGTTGCAGCGTATATTTTGCGTAATCGCGGTATAAAGTTGCATCTCACATGCAGAACTTTATTGCCCCATATTTATAATCTTGGGTGATGCTTGAAGCTTTGTTTATGTTTAAAGTTTGTGCATGCGGTGATAAATACATTTCTTTGTGGTTACCTAATATACAACGTGTAATGCTAAATGCGCAAAACCTCTTAAGGGGTCATTGTACTCATCATTATGAACAACTTTTACTATGGGGCCAAACCTGAAATCGCGAAAAAAAAATCAGCTGTTCAGTACATTTTGACGAAATTTGCGAACATAAATGTACTGAACAGCTGATTTTTTTTTCGCGATTTCAGGTTTGGTCCCATAGTAAAAGTTGTTCATAATGATGAGTACAATGACCCCTTAAGAGGTTTTGCGCATTTAGCATTACACGTTGTATGTGTGTAACTTATCGAAGAATAGCGCTAAACAATATTCTGTAATATACCCTCATTTACACTATTAAACATATGTGTTTATTGAAATATGTTGTTATTAATTCTTCGTTTATGTAAGACAATTAAAATGACACAATTGTAGGGTATCTCATACCCTACAATTGTGTCATTTTAATTGTCTAAAGTTATTCTAGTAAAGTTATGGAACTGCAAACGGACCGCAGTCTGTTTGCTAAATTGTTTCCTGAAATGAATTCTAATTATCATGTAAACATTTTTATACATGTTACGTATTCCGAACAACCAAAAACATGACCATGAATGCAGAAGTGTGGTAGATCCAAGTAAAAGTTCGCTCATATTCAACTCATGCGCAGTCTCAGCCGTTATTTGCGAAAGCCAACTGCTTAGTAAATAAAGAGCGTAGATGCTCTTCGAAATTTAACAATTTCACTGAATAACGTCGTATCTTGGAATACTAAGTAATGATATGTTTTGTAACATCTGGGGCTTTTCAAACCACTTGTGGGTTTTCGATATTTGCTTATTAGCATAACTCTGCTTTTGGTCGCACCTTTAATTTTTATTAGTTACAGTACAGTCAGCCCCAAAAATACTACTATTTACTTTTGTTTGTTTTATGTCTCGTCGCATATCTGTCCATTTATTGTTTGTCTGACGAAGGTACTCGTAAATGTATAAATCTAAAGTGTCCTTAAATGGAAGCTTTGTGAGTGGGTAGTAAAACATACACTTAAAATAAGTTCAGTGATTGGATTGTAGAGATTAACTTGAGGACCGCCTAAGTGACAGACGTTCCTACATCTATCGACAGTTTCTTGTTTGAATAAAGTCTTCAATGGTTTTTACTTTTTTTTAAGTATTTGATAAAATATTGCTAAAAATGCAAATAATAGTCAGTGCGGAAATAATTCAACCTTTAATCGAAATATCAATTTTGACGCAAATTATTTCGTTCCACCTGATATATTATGTTATGTGGGTAATACTTTAAAAAACTTTCAGAAAACCGCCAACAAACCAGCGATACAAAAGATATTAGATCGGTGTGATGTATGCGCGTGCCTGTCTTCCGCCAATCGTTACGGAAAGGCGATGTCTCATAAATAACGTTTAATATGCCAGTAATTTGCACATAATGTGTTTTTTCATACAATATATCGCACTACTTTTTATAGATGAATGATGAGCCGCGTGATTGAGTATATTACATAAATATTTTGTCAGCTGATTGATGTCACCGTTCTGTATCATTGTTACAAAACGAATTAATCTTTTATGTCGTATTGATTCGGAAATAGAAGTTCAGGCAAGGTAAGTTCAGGATGGGTCGGTAATATTTGGAAATAAGGCCAGTCTTGCATAAAATGAGTAAAATGCGGATGATGATGATGGTGATGGTGATGTTGGTGATGTTGGTAATGTGTAGTTGCAGTAAATGAGTATGTGTGACTAAGCTCAAAAAGCGAGTTTCTGAAACTGAGATCTGAAACTTCCAAGGCTTCCAAAGAATAATCTAAGTAAAATATATTGCTTGTAGCAATGTATTTTACTTAGATTATTCTTTGGAAGCCGATTTTCATCAGTGGACACTTGGACTTGTGCGAGCAAAGTTTGTATGTGTGGCTCAATTTTACCACATGTGTGTGGGTGCTAAACATATGATGATTCTGATAAATAGGTTAACTATACAAATGTTTATAAATCTCTTATAGCATAACGTATTTTATTATAATAATAAGTTAATGACTAACAATATTCTACCTACCTATTTCTAACTTCAAACATAGGTACCGTTCCGATACTCGTTCCAAGGAACGTTTATATGTATGCAACCAATGTTTCTCATTCTAAAGTGAATAATTGTATTCTGTTTTTGAGAAATAAATGGCTTAGACCATATAAAAATAAGTTGTCAAGGTAAAGGTACCTTCTTTTACCAACTATGTTGGGGTCGGCTTCCAGTCTAACCGGATGCAGCTGAATACCAGTAGGTATTTTACAATGAGCGACTGCGTGTCTGATCTCCACTACCCAGTTACTGGGTAATAATAAGATACCCCTTGGTAAGACTGGTTGTCAAACTTTCGGGCTTCTGACGACCCGTAACGACTGTCAAGGATCCACGGATGACAGCCGGGACGTTGGCTTAAAGTGCTTTCCGAGGCACGGGGAGTCTTGGTAAGTATGTAAAGATGGTCACCCATCCACGGACCAACCGCGGCAAGCGTAGCTTAACCTGATAGATCGACCCGTGCGGCTGTTATTACACTTAGCCACAAGCCCCTCAAATATTCTTGACGCATATTAATTTATGCAATGGTACAATGAACCGGAAAATGAAAGTAGTGTCCAGGAACAACTCTTACTAAGAGGAAATTACAGCACAAAAATATAAAGTATCAATATACAGTCGTTCGATAATTGCAATATAATTGGCGGAACATTAAATTCTGGTCTGTGTTAGATTCCTGTACATAACCAATCGTTATTGGATCAAATTAACCCTCGTTTATCTTTACCAGCAATTATCAGCAACCTATGGTTTCCATATCATAGTAGGTACAGACAGACTTGGTTTATATAATTTTTATAAAAACTTTAATATTACTACGTTTTGTATTATCTACTGGAATGGTTAATAAAACGGTTCGTTTCTGGATTTAGGAATCGAAAAATAGAATAGTTATTCCACGTTAAATGACTTCTAAACGGATCACAGACGGGCATTAAAAACTTTAACATTAGTCGAATGAACTCAGGAATATTGTACAAAGTCCTTCATGATATGTTACTAGATCATCATTAGACGTAATCTCATATAACTTAAGCTCGTAAAAGGTTTTAAGTGTAAGCTTAGTGGGGTAAGAAACCATTTATCAGGCTTTATTATTATCTAAACAGGAGGGCCGTCTTTAAACTACCTACTGGAAGCCCTGGGCACTTTAGGATATGGAGAATGCAGGAGTGAGCTCGAAATTTTTAGCCCTCTGCCTAAGATTACGATTTCTTTTGACCGTTCATACAGAAATAGTAGTTACTTTGCCGACTTATGCAGAAAAAATTGGGAACTACGAAAACGTCGGATATACCTACCTCCAATAGTGAGCTCAAAAACTTTAGCGCTCCGTCTAAGATTTACTTAGCTTTTCTTTTGACAGCTACGACGCTGGCAGGAACTAGGGGGCCATGGGTCGCGGGGCCCTGGGCACTTGCCCAGAGTGGACAATGGCAAAGACGGCAATGCTAAGTAGTGTGTACAATTTGCATTCCTGTCATAACTTTCTTAAGTTATGCTGGCGTTGACAATAAAAGAAAAGCCGTAT
Organism: Cosmia trapezina; assembly: GCA_905163495.3. Lineage (NCBI taxonomy): Eukaryota > Metazoa > Arthropoda > Insecta > Lepidoptera > Noctuidae > Cosmia > Cosmia trapezina. The sequence continues at coordinate 9,820,106 of LR991024.1, forward strand.
GTTTAGATAGCTATCCTCCGAATACAGGGTCAAATTAATTTAGCTAGCGAAACTCCGCTGACGTGATGATTACCTAAAAACGGTAAAACAAAAATAAACAGACTTCTCAACTCATATTTCGAGTTAAAACACTATACAGCGGTCGTTGACCTCAAAAAATTATCAAATCATTTTTATTTTATCGTGTTTAGATATCGATATCTATCACGTCTGAGGAGTTTCGCTAGCTAATTTAATTTGAAACTGTATATTATTTGGGATCTAGTTAAGTATCAAATTGTGAACATAAAGAGTAAGATTTTCCTTGCTGTAATCACACTAATAATATAAAGGTGAAAGTTTGTGAGTGTGTGTGTTTGTATGTTTGTTACTTCTTCACGCTCAAACGGTTGCTGGACCAATTTTGATAAAATTTGGTAGGGAGGTAGCTGACACTCTAAAATGTCAAATGACTTGAAAATGGTTGACATTTGCATAGGCGTCATAAGGGGTGATTTGGTAGCAAGACCTCTCCTACATCCCCTTCATAGATTGCCGACGTAATTATTACCAATAACCCTGTACCCTGTAATCCCTGTATTGCATATCGCATCAATTTGGCCTGGACCTTGTAGGTACCTACCTTAATGAAAAATTTGTCACAGCGACTGATGAAGACACCTAAGTATAACTATTCTAAATTCAAGGAAAGAAAAAAAAAAAGTATAACTATCAATTCTGCTAATAAATTATAACATAATTTAATATTTAACACGTAGATACTATATCGCAAAACTATTCAATAATCGTCATGTTTAGATCAGTTCGTCTTAGATTGAGCACGTAACACTTACTGTGTTAAGGTCGTTTTATTTTAGATTAGCTTTTGCCCGCGGCTTCGCCCGCGTGGATTTGAACAAGGTTTGGGCTGAGCGTTGATGAGTCAATCAGTCAGTCAGTTAGTCAGGACTTATCTTTTTATTTAAGTATAATGTATATAGGCAATTCTAGATTATCGAAACGTTGTTAGATTAGATTCATTATTTTTTTTAACGCGTAGGTATTGAGGTTAAAAGTCGCCTTTTACAAGCTCAAAACTGAAGCTGCAACTCTTTGCCGTAAATAAGAAGAAAGTTTTGATTTTCTATTCAATCATACTGTACTATTCATAGAACACGTAGAAATATTGACATAGAACGTCTTCCACGAAAACAGCAGATTTGATAGACTTCTCACTTTCTAAAACCCAACACAAGAAACGCTGTGAGTTTTTTCCAAAACCGACCGATCCCAAAATCGAGTAAGGGTTTAAATTCCTACAATGATTGCTGTGAACATTTGAAATGGGTCAGCAGGTACAGGCTCCCGGCGCGGCGGGGCGGCGTGGTGTGTGCGGCCGCGCCTGCGCTCATTCGCTTTTTGCCCACCTTTCGACTCACGCGCAGCGCAGCCTCCACCATTGTTCGCCACGCGCATTTCTCTCACGTGGGAACTGTTGACTTCTTCGTGCTTTACCCGGCGTCATTCATCTACTTCGCCGGTGGAGACCGCACGTTATGCTATTACGAGTACGCGAGTACTTCACGAGTGCGAGCTTTGTGTTATCGCTACGAAGGTGACTGTGATATGAAAACTGAGGATTATCGGCATGTCGGGTGATGTTCCGGGACGTTACTTGGTGAAAGTTGAGTGATGATCAAATAGACACAGTGATTGGGATCTTGCTGACTGATAAGAGGAGACATGGCCGTCGCGCCGGTAAGTGATACAAAACTATATACCTTAATAGTCCATACTAAGCTTTACGTCCAACTTATTTCTTACGTTAAGGAAAGGTAAAAGCGTTGAATGAAATTAATGCTTCTTCATTAACTACGATGTGTTTAGATGCTGATCATGATGAGTTGATTATAATGATTAATTTCTTGTTCATAGCTTCTTGAAGATATTACAACTTTAATTGGACTTTTTTCACTTGGTGTTTATGTCATACTGTTTTCTCTGATTTCTTATATAAATAATTTGAGAGTTGTAGAGTGACAATTAAATAACTTAATAATGAAGTATCTGATACGATCCGATTTATCGAACGTGGTTTTATATTTCGATATCGGCTATTAGTGTTTGATGATTTCCAATGAGTTGAAACTTAATTAAAACATCCGCTTTATTTAGTTACATAACATCACGCCTTTGATCCCCGAAGGGTTAAGCAGAGGTGTACCTATAATACCCCCACATTTCGCCACTGATGTTTGAGTTCCGTGTAATAGGGGGCGAGCCTATTGCCATCACCCGGGCACAAATCCTAACTCCGGTCTGCTACTGAGAAATTCCAGATGGAAAAACCCAACAACACTTTGCACGGCCTGGGAATTGAACCCAGGACCTCATGCTCAGCAGTAGCGCTTGCGACCACTAGACCAACGAGGCTTTAATTAGTATAATATACTCTGCTGAGTTAAGTTCACTCAATGAAGCTCGCTCTAAATAATAAACGTTTTTGACAAACGTCTAAATTAAATATAGAATCTATATAGGATCGTAAGGAAAACATACAACAAAAATAATGACACGGACTTGAGTTAAAATTAGGGTCATGTTCGAAACACAAAACAAAAAGAAATGAACATAAAGAGTAATAACGAGAAAACATGTTTAAGTGTGAGTTGTCAACGAATGAAATATGAAATTTTAAAACAAGCTTAGTCAGGATGTTTGTGAAACAAGCTCGCTTTCCATTAGTTTTACGACTGCAGTTCACGGGTAACTAGTAAGCTTTGCCTGTCTTATCTTCGATTACTTAACGAGCTGTTACATACAAATTACAACTATAAAGCAATTTTCTTAATCAGGGTGATGTAAAGTGGGCGCTATCTTTAGGAATTGCGATAGCTTTAATGCTTACGTAGTGCTTAATGTAGCCCATTTCCGGATGACACGTATGACGCTCTGCATTTGGTTGTTACTTTGCGTTTTCTGGAAGTATTTCTAAAAACTGGAAGTGTGTTATAGACACACTTCCAGTTTTTAGAAATAGTTATTAAGCGGGTTGCAGACCAAGAGCTAAGCTAATTTAGTTTAGCTTAGCACGCATAGCTGAGGTAATTTTTCATACTTGTGTGCAGACCGCAAACTATGACCAAAGTATGAAAAATTGTCTCAGCTATGCGAGCTAAGCTAAACTAACTTAGCTTAGTTCTTGGTCTGCAACCCGTATTAAGATTCTCACGGTCTTTTGTTGTGTTGTGCATGTTTATGAATAAATGAAATGCACCGACCTCAGAGTGGTTTGATCAGACTCGATTACTCGAATGAACTCAAAGATTCACACTTGGCCCTGTTGCCTCATATTACATGGTGAAACAGAGACCATTGCATATCAAGACATATATCCGGGGTAAATATATACATATATACAGGGGTTGCGATAATATTAGGTAGGAAAGACGGTCCCTTAGGATATAGAAGTAGTAAATAGAACCTAAGCAATGGAATTGTGGAGAGACGGGTGATATTTATCTATGGATGGGCATCTCATAGCGACGTTGCCGCCAGGTTGGTTCAGGTGCTGCTTCAGCGAACCTTGAATGGTGAAGCGTTGGCGAGGTTAAGCTGCTTTTTTGGCTGCTTTCTTTGTTCCGATAAGTTGTCAGCAGCAGAGTGTCCCTGGGCACGGTCGGCCTGCTCCTCGTTGTTTATGTCCAGCTCAGATACGGTAAAAGTTCTGCTGTTCTGATTACCTACTAAAATCAGCTGGCTAGTGAAGAGTGTTTGTGATAGGTATATTATGTAGTTCCTAAAGTTTATTTATCAGAGATGGAATGCAACATCCCGTTTCTCTGTTCAAAGTAATATGTAGGTATCTACCTTCCCGAATTTACAAGAAGAAACTTTTTATCTAAAAACGATGCCACCAGATATCATAATTATGAGAGTATTATGTTAAGGCAAACTCGTACAGATTTTCACTTCTAGCATGACACAACATATTCTATTGCTAAAGTCGAAGACACTTCAACAAGTGATTGGTATATAAATTATTAACATAATTATATGCCAGTTATGCTATCCAAAAACTGACTCAGCAAAGATATAATTAAAATTTTGAGAGCTGTCCCATATAGTGCAGATGAAAAATAAAAAAGTTATAAGCACTTAAAAATGGCTCTTCACTTAGTTATAATGTGAACAGTGGAAGCATCTTATGACGTCAGCCGAGTAATTCGGCTTGGCAGGTGACAAATCCAGGACAGCGACAACGGTATTCCAAAGTAAACACAACCCTTTTTGTGACACTGATGAGAATCCAATGAAGGCTTTGAAACTCACTGATAAAACTCTGTTTGTGTAAGTTTGTAGTTAACACGGAAAGAATTTTACGACTAAATCTAATGGAACCCTTTTACCACGGTTTTGTTGATTGTCCGAAATAAGCACGCAGAGGTATTAAAAGCTATTGGATGGACATGGATAAGTTAATGACTTAGAAGGAAACAAAAAGCTTGGTAAACAAACTGTTTTGTTTGACAATGTTTAGTCAAAAACTCCCAAAAACAGAGATATTCACACATTTGAATATATTTGTAAAAAAAATAGCAAGTTTTGATAAGAACATAACAAATTCCAACATAGTACGCGCCCATATTCTGACACTAGACTACGACTATACGAGTGAAATCTGAGAACCAGTTATATTTGCCTGTGCTCTTGATGGACGAGAAGTGCCCATCTAAATAAACTTTAATGTTGATACTGTTGTGGAGAAAAGTGCTATTCAAATATTGGTGATTTCATCACTTTACTATGGACTGTATTTAGGAACTAAATCTACGGATTCCACAAACCAGTATTCATTTCACAGTAGACTGGGAGATTTAGGAAGAGAGTTTAGGAATGCAAATATTAAATCCATTTAAAATAATAGTGTATGATGTATAACCTTTGAAAGATTAAAACTATCTATTAAATGGTAATTCAATACTATATACAAATCGATGAAATCTAAAGATAATATTAAAATATTCTTGTATGCTCTCCGGTTACTATTCGTCGTCGTGACTGCACTCTTTACTTAGAGCCGAGCTCGCACTTGCTTTAGCTCTAGTGTAATTTCTTAGAACCTACACATTTCTCACTCCATATTCTATTCCATTATGCACATTATTATCACAACATGCTTCTTGGGTTCCACATCGAATTTGAACACCACTGTCGTTATAATACAAATTATGAGATCCGGTTATTACGGTCTGAGTCATCATCAGAATTTCTTTAACTTTCGGTGAATCTTAATTTAGTAAATTATCATCTTCAATAAGTTCTTGCTGGACGGCTTGTTTTCTCCCGACGATGCCGTAAATATTAACCTTTGAATGGTTCGCCATTTTCTAAATTGCAATCTATTTATACGATCGGAACTTCGAAATGAGGATAGATCGTTTTCAATAATATTCCAACCAACACAGAGTACAACTTTCTGGTTGCTTGGAATATTATTAACAGTAGGCGCATTTGAATGCTTCACTTAAAAAAAAAATGTTTTCAAGAAGCACTTCTCAAGTGGATAAATCTTAATATTCAAGGTCTTGCGAGCAAAGAAAATACTATTGACACACTAGAGTGGGACAAGAAGTAGGTGAATTTTGTATCAATTCAAAAATAACAATAGAAATTAATGTTAAAATATATTTTTATTAATAAAGTATCAATACATATACATATTAATTAGTCGGTAGTAAGCGCCCGCGCATCCTACAAACGTTTACGATACGAGCGCGCGTGAGTTGCGTGTGATTCACTTTCCATTTCGATACATTTACTTGCTCTAGAATTCCCCAATACAATGTCTACCGCCTACCTGTTTGACATGTTCAACATAATTTAACAAACAATGTGCGGTTGGCAATTGTTTGTATTTGTAGGCATGATTTGGTTTAGTTTGAATTGAGGAAACACGTGTTTATATACCAAGACAGTTCCGACTGTTAATGATAATACTTTGACTGTGAAGTTATTAAGGGTACATTCAGGTATAAGCATGAGGTATATGTAAAGATTGTAGCAGGTGCCGTTCTGTAGTTTCTGCCTACTTCCATGGGAAAAAGACGTGAGGTGTGTATCCAGATATAAATGTCTATATGTGACAAAGTGTTGTCTATTACAACTATAAGAGAGAAGATTAGTGTTATTCCACCAGCACCAAGTGATGACCTACAACGCGGTGCTCAGAACAATACGGTACGACACATGTCGAGTCAGTGCACTGGAGTCGCGGATCATTGTTCCGAGCAATTGTTACGTCTGTGAATCCGCGCTTGCAAAGCTCTTCGTGAAAGCGCCGTTTCTCACAGCCATAGTAAACGATATTACATTCAATGTTAAGGTGTTCATTTCAAGTATTTTGTATTCTCATTGTAAAGATAACGCGTGTAATTTCTTTATTAACACGAGTTATTATGTTAGCGGGAGTGTGACGAGAGAAATTTTTAAAATCTATAATATCCTCACTTAATTTGCTGTTATTTCTATATAAAATAGATACCAGCTCACATTGTTTAAATATTAGGTCTTATTAATATAATGTTCTGACTGACAGACACGATGTTAACCAAACACAATATAGCGGAATGCGACAGTTTCCTGATTACATTCAACAATTTTACATAATGTAACGTAATATTGTAAACAAAGCACGGAACGATGCATATAATGATCGTAAATGTGCGACTAACAACCGTCTAATAGTCGTTCGTAATTAACACTGTCGCCGCGTTGCACTTGTATTATTTATGAGCAGCATTACCTAGAGGCTTATAACATCACATGACCCACCTAGTAAAGATAGCAGTGATGAGAATGTCAGCCAAGACCAGAAAGAACGGCTTGCAATGCAGGACACATAGGTACCCCAAGAGCTAGAGAGAGAGTGTCAGAGCCCTTGCCCTGACACGTTCTCTATCGACACGCCCTTGCAACGAGGCACACAAAACTCACAAATGCACTTCCTTGTAGTAGACATGAAAATGATTTTCACCTGATTCACAAAAGATCTGGACATCCTGCATTTTTTTTACTGCTATACGTGGTGCCTTCATGAGTGACCATTATCATGGAAGTAAAATTAGGTAGGTACACCTATACGTTTTAAATTGATGCATTCTAAGATCTTGGGAATCTCATTTTCTAGCTTTTGTTTGTTTTTGTTTTGTATTCTACATTTTATTTTAAATCTCTGTCACTGTTTTAAATCTAGCGAGTTATGGAATTCATTGAATATATTAGTATCAACAAGCTCTGAATAGTTACGAGTCTGTACTTTATCATGGCACAATTTTTCATAGCCCGTAACTAATGGTTTGTTTTGACCGTTTGAAGTAGTTACAGCTGATACACCGTGCATTAATGTTTACAGTGATTTAGTGTCTGTGTGCACGCACGAACAATTGCTTCCGACTTGATGAATCAGTATCGTTGGTAAATCGATTAATTGATTATATTTCATTGTATGCGGAAAATATAGTCTAGCTGTAAAAGTAACAACTTTATCACTAGGTTGTTGTTATCCTTTTATGTTTCGCTTTAAAAATGACAAATCGATTAGGGTATTTGCTTCTTGCTTATCAACTACATGAACATTTGGACGTAATTTTAGCTATTATCAAAACCAGTTTCTTTTTTCGTCCATTCTTTATTTCTGAGTGTATTAAAAGAAACGATTTGGAAGGAAAAGCGTGTACAAAATAAAATTTGCTACAGAATTACATACATCTCATCAAGATCTGAGACCTTTCACCTTGAGTGAGGCAATGATACTCAAAATATTCCACGCACGACCCCGTAATGTTACACCATTAATGTCTCTACTTTCGTTCATTTGTCTAATATTGTCTTCGGTAAATCAAAGACATGGATATAATCATCGTCATTAACTATATTACCTATGTCAAATCATTCTTTGTATATGTACCTATTATCATTGAAAACATTAGAGGTGAAGTTTACATTGGCTAATACAAGAATCAAAATGACTCAATAGAGTGTTTGATTATAAAAAACAATATCAAATTCCCTGTGATCTGTAACTTGTTCCAATATTGTGCCTCACATACCCCAACTTCGGACACATAAAGCACCATAAAAAATAGATTATCTAAGGCTTCAATTCCGATCGTATGATTACACCGCGGCATTCAAAGTTAACTCACGTGATTCGATCGCGGGTCAATGCATCTGTCACTCATCGCATTATGAATGGAGGCATAACATGCTGTAATCAAACAAGCATTTTGAATCATAATCAAGTTCAATATTAATGTTTGATATTGATCGGAACACGAGAACACGGAGAACACCCACTCACATGAGGAATCCACTCTCATTTTCTATGTTGTTCAGGCCTGTCGCAATGAAATCTATAATTTATAGAATCGCTTTCAGTAATTGTGGTGTTCGTAATAATATATTATGCATTGGTAATATTAATTGATGGTTATAAAATTTTTAGATTATGAAGATTGGTGTAGTAATTTTTATTACATTGGAGTTCATGTTTATATCTAACAATGTTTACGAATGGTCCTAGAAGACAGAGTAGAGAGAATAAACATATTAAGTAAAGTTTTATAGGCACTCGCAAATGTATTTGTCCTAGTACAGATTTTGTACTTAGGTTAATTTTTCACATTTTGCTGTCCAAAGGTTGGGCCTAATTAGTATTCCGAACTTAAAGCAGTTAACAATCAGACGTCTTAAGATTAACAGTGCGACATGTGAACTTCATCGTATTATTGCTCGCCTAGTCACGCGCTGTGCTTTCTCTGACTGTTCCCACCCTGTGGCCTGAACATCCGTCACTTTGTTGACAAAGGATCACAATAGTATTGTCATTTCGTTAACAATGTTCTTGTAATGACCCCCTTGTTTGAAGTGTTCGTGATCATCTTTGAATTTTCTTTTCGTGCCATGTTGTGCAAGAATCGTTTCGATAGATGTCCGTGTAGGTAGTAGATATTATACTATCGGACTAACAGTTTTAACTACCATTATGTACCTATACTTGCTATTATTTTTAGCTTGGAAATTGAGTTAGCATCAATTATACAAGGTGTAATTTAAATAACGCACAACCTCTTAAGGAGTCATTGTACTCAACTCATCATATGAACAATTTTTACTATGGGACTAAACCTGAAATCGCGAAAAAAAATTTGCTGTTCCCTACATTTACGAGTATGTTCGCATAACTCGTCAAATTATAGGAAACACCAGAATATTTTTTCACGGTGTCAGTTTTGGTCCCTTAATAAAAGTTTTTCATAATGATGAGTACAATGACCCCTTAATAGGTTGTGCGTTATTTAAATTAAACTTTGTATAAACAGGCTAGACAATACATTATAGTTTATCGTTGTTTATCATTCGAAAGGAGTGTGTTAAGGAGCTAATCGGGGGCAACAGGTTTCTTAATGGTTGTAAGATATCAAGATTTATCGTTATATTTTAATTACCTTATTACCGATATCTGCAGGTGTTTTAAGGAAAGTAAAACAGAGATGGAGTTGTGGTACACTGCATTCTTTCATAATTATATGGAAAAATATAAACTATCGTAAAGATAATCGATTAAAGATGTTGATTTAGGTATGCCACTTTATAATCATAAAATTAGTCCAACTATTAAAAGATGTGACACATTTCAAATACTTAGGTACTTCCAATAAATATTATCAGAGGACTTAAAACTCTTATGTAAGTGATATAAAAAGTGAGGACGAGTGGTTATTCCGTGTGGCAACCGTGAGTTACGAAACAGTAGTAATAACGGAGGCTCCACATTGCCCCACTGCTTAGCCCTTTGCCCCTCGCTATGAAACGCGATTTATCCTACAATCTCTACAGCAAGCCGCTCACCATTATCTTTAGCTTTCTTTGGCATTTAGAACGTACTTGCTTGGTCTTCACTAATGCTTTCATCTTCAGTATTTGGATTGGTTTCTATTGTCTACATTACTTGCTACTTAATTAAAGTCACTCTACTATATTTATTTCACTATTTACCTAGTTTCTAAAGATTAAAAAAAAGGTTTAATGAACTTATTTCTAGATGATAATTTGTTATTAACTGATTCCTATTTTCCAATTATTGTTGATAAAAAAACCGGTCAAGAGCGAGTCGGACTCGCGCACCGAAGGTTCCGTTCCGATTTCTGAAAAGTGTGCTATTTAGAGACATCGTTTTATTTTTCCTGTAATCTTTACATAAACTGCTATCAGATAGAATAATTTAAGATTTTTATCTTTACGATAAAAACAGGGACGGTATTTTTTTTTACATTTTTTATCAAAAGTCAAAAACTATGCGGCCTAAAAAAAATTAAAAAATGTTTGAGAATGTGCAAACAGCGCTCTTTCATATGATACCCCACGTAGGGCATGTAGCCCCACTTTGAATTTTTAAGACCCCCTTTCAGTACCTGTTACAAAAAAAATATAAATATTTTTACTTCTTTCATATTTGCAAGATAGTTGGGTAAACGTCATCTAAAACTGTTCCAAATTTCAAGTTGATAGCATTAGTAGTTCTTGGGATATCCAGCTGTGACAGACAGACAGACAGACTGAGTCACATCATAAGGGTTCCTTTTTTACCATTTTGGTACGGAACCCTAAAAACATTACTTTTGATTGAATATTGAAATCAAATATTTACGAGATTGTAAAGTATCTTGATTGCTCGGTGACTCGCAACCATTATATTCAAATGATGAAATGTTTGGGCAGGTCCTAACGCATAAATTGTCAGTGGAACAATACACACCACTTTTACTTTCAACCTGACATGTATATTAAGCAAAAATAAATATGCATTGATTAATGTGAATAGTGATGTTTTGCGATATATTGATAGTTTCCTTGCTTCCTGGAGAAAGTGTGACATGTTTATTTATTTATTTATTTATTTATTTAAACTTACACACTATCATTACAGGATAACCCCAATACAATAGTGGTTTCCAAACACACATTCTAAAATCTAAGCACACACACAAATAAATTGAAGATTAATAATAATATTTAAAAATCTAAACATTCAACAACAACAACTCTAATGGTATAAAATATTAACCTACAAAAAAAAAAAAAAAAAAAAATAAAAAAATAAAATAAGACATAACACAGAATATTAATATTTAAATATAACTTACAAAATTTAACAAAACTCTTGCGAATTCACTCAGATTGCACGAAAATATATCAACTCTGTCATGCACTTCGTTTAGTACCCGTATTGTGCGGGTGAGCGGTGTTTTTGACAGCAGGTTGGTTTTGGCAGCAGGCACGGCCAGCAGTGGCGGCCGCCGCCGCCTCCACACGTACCGGTCTGGCACACACAGTTTCAGGTGACGCAGCACACCCGGGTTATGAGCTACTCCACGCAGGAGCTTTAGCGCATACGCCGCCAGTGTAAAGTCTCGGTGCACTCTGAGTTCATTGTACCCCACCATACCTAGTACAAACAGTGTAGGATACATCAGCGGGTAAAATGGGTAAACCCCATAAAGTTTAAAATACAAGTGTCTTGTAAATTTATTCTGAACTCGCTCCAGCATGACATTGTATTTCGCTTCATGAGGAGCCCAAATCACTGCACTGTGTTCCAAATGACTCCTTACCAAAGCGTCATACAGCACCCTGAGCGTAGTAACGTTAGTGAATCCCTGCGACTGTCTCAGCACGAAACCCAGGTTTCTGTACGCCTTCTTGCAAATCTTAACTATATGATCCCGGAAAGTTAGATCCGGGGTTAGCAGTACTCCTAGATCTCGTACCTGAGACACTCGCTGCATCGGCTCTTTCTCTACTTTGTATTCGTAGGCTAAGGCAGTCCTCGCGCGCGTAAATGTCATCATTGAGCATTTCGATGTGTTGAAATAGAGTTTATTTTTATGGCTCCACTCTACAACTCTATCTATGTCTTCTTGTAATCTCTCACAGTCCGACTCACCCTTGACCTCGAGCAGCAATTTGAGGTCATCTGCAAACAATAAACATAAACTATGTTTGACTACGTCTGGCAAGTCATTTATCATCAAAATAAATTCGAGAGGACCCAAATTGCTGCCCTGGCTCACGCCCGACCTGGTGTAGTATGGCTCGGATTCGAACCCGTTGTAGTCAACGTACTGCTGTCGGTCTTTCAAGTAGCTGGTGAAGAACTGTAGTACATGCGGAGTGCAGCCAATTTTTGCCAGCTTCATTAGCAGGACATCATTATCGACGGTATCAAACGCCTTTTTAAAATCAAAATATGCCGCGTCTACCTGCACACCAGCATCGACGGCCGGCACAACCGTCGCCATGAATGTTGTATGCACAAAATCATTTTTCTTCTTTCTATCGTACCTAATGTTTTGTCTGAACATATTTCCTTTTCAATTATCTGCGATAAAGCTTTCTATATATTCATAGCGATATAACTTTACTTCATTATTACTTGCCATCAGGTGAGATTGGACAAACGCAAGCCGCCTATCACATAAAAAAATAAAATATACAAAGCTATTTATGAAAGTACATAGTCACCTCTAACATCAACGATGAGAATATATACTAAATTGAGACGTAGATCACGATTGTCATCTAAAAAATCAAGTCACGATCAGTTTGACCGGCTCTTCAGCTTTCAACGAGCCTATTGTCGCTTCCACTTTGTAAATTAAAGTTCTGTCTCGGACTACGGCGTTGATTGAAATGTTAGCTGAATATAGGATAAGAAAAATAACTTGCTCATTTTATTTCTTTGTAGATCTAAGACAGAACCTTTACAGTATTAATATTTGGCAGTGTGTGTGTGACAATAAGAATAGAGGAAGATCGTAGAAAAATCGAAAGATCGTGAAAAGATGATTTATATGGTTAGAATAGGATGAATTCTGACAAGAGGAAGATAATATATATGCTGTGCCTATCTCAAATAAGAACAAGACGATAATACCACACTGCCCTATATTCTTAATCATCGTACAAAAATAGCTAAGAATTGCTCATGCAACTGCTGATAGTAAAAGAGGATTCTACAATGACTAATTATTCGATGTTTTCATGAAGAGAAAACCCCTTAAAAATTGGTTTGAAAATACAACAGTGGCTAAAGGTGTTGATCCAATTATAGAACTTAGCAGTGATCTAAGAATTTTAAACCAAACTCGATTCACCTACTTTAGTACATTTTCACTTTCGTTTGTTTTCGTCTGTGAGAAATAGCATCACCGTTTTATGTCATAGTCATAGGAAGAAAGCATTGTTGCGTTTTTGACCAGCAATTAAGTAAAAGTTCTCTTACAAGAGCGTGCGAACTGTCAGTTCGGAATTCTTCAATGATGAATGACCTGTTAATATTAACAAAGAATTTACTATTATTTGTGTTGGTCTTATTCTTCTTCTTTTTTTTGTTGGTATTGTTAGGGTTGGTGTAAAGAGTTCTTAGTTCATTAACTGGCACTAGCACTCTAAATCCTCTAGTCCAATCACTTTTTAGTATTGTTGGTTTCGATCTAAACACCATCAACTAACTAAGTAGTTAACTCTTTTGGTGCAGCGAAAGACCCAAAGATACGAGAATTCTCCTCTTTATTCTTCCCTGCGTAGTTACTTGCTAATTACTGAATCACTAGCATCATGGTGCAGTGGTGGCCCAGTGGTAGGTTCGAACCCAGACTAGCGCTTTACTTTGTGCAATTTATTTCATCACCACTGCTCTCAAAACGGTACATCGTGAGGAAACCGACATGTCCTAGAACAGATAATTCGAAGACAAGTGACATTTACCAACCCGCACTGGGCCCGCGTGGTGGATCACAACCCATTCCCTCTTGCAGAGACGAGGGCTGTATCCCAGCAGTGGGAACATAAGAGGCTCATTATACCATCAAAATTCAGGACAATAATTACGGACAATTATTGTGATGAATGAACTACCACGGCCGGCCTTTTATGATGTCCCATTGTCCTTGTGTTGTGTGTGTTGTAACTACATATATTACTCGATCCACGAACTCTGTATCTATCCTATTCTTACTTGGCCAGTGTTACATGTAGTATTATGATTTATTTAGGACATTAAATCATGTCTTGTCTAGCAGCTAGGTGTTGTTTCACTTTTTATGCATTCATTATTATAATTTGTATAAGTATTTATATCTAATGATTTGTGATTTATGGAAGCCAGGAAATGTCAATTATTTTTGTATGCATGAATACTAAGTTATTCATGAGACAATGACTTACTGACTGAGATGAATTAAATAAAATTACTTCGTTTTTAGGGTTCCGTACCAAAATGGTAAAAAGGAACCCTTATGGTGTGACAGTCTGTCTGTGACAGCTGGATATCTCAAGAACTACTAATGCTATCAACTTGGAACAGTTTTAGATGACGTTTGCCCAAATATTTTGCAAATAAGAAAGAAATAAATATATAATAGGTCTTTAATTTTAATTTATTCGGTAAGTAGTGGTATATTCAGAGATCGTCTAAGTAGATTTTATGGGGTGGGGAGCGTGGCACATCCCCCTCCCTCATCTACGTGCGTGCGGTGTGTAAGCAGGTAACCTACAACAGGAAAATTGTAAATTACCTACCTGATTGATTCGTTTTTTTTCCACTAGTAGATATGCCGTGGTTTTATTATAATAGGTCTTTACCTATGAAATTGCCGTTTTGTATGAAAAAATTTAAACGAATTTTTTTCATGTATTTTTTATTTGTATTAATCGAAGTAATCACCCATGCAATCAATGCATCTTTGCCAATGCAGTGGCAGTTTATTGATGCCCTTCTTAAAGAAATCAGCTGGTCGGGAGGCAACAAATTCTTCAAAGGCATTTTGTATTGCCTCTCGGGTATTGAATTTTTTTCCCGCCAAGAAGTTATCCAAATTCTGGAAAAAGTAGTAGTCTGTAGGCGCAAGGTCTGATGAGTAGGGTGAATGACGGAGAGCTTCCAACCCCAGTTCTTGCAACTTGGAGACCGTCTGCTGTGCAGTATGAGGTCGCGCGTTGTCGTGCAGGAGCAGCGGAGACGAGCGATTGACCAATGCTGGTTGGAGATGTGCCAGCTTCTCCATCATTGTATTCAGTTCTTCACACATCTGCAGTAATGCTCACCCCGTTTGGTAAGAAGCTGTGATGAATCACACCGGCGTTAGACCACCAAACAGTGACCATCACTTTTCTAGGGGTAAGTTTTCTTTTAGGGCATTGTTTAGGTGCTGAACCAGGATCCAACCAACTTGCTGAGCGATTGCGGTTATCAAACAGAATCCATTTTTCATCGCAGGTAACAATGCGGTTCAAAATTCCTTCATTTGTGTGTCTGTTGAGCAGTGCAAGGCACGTCTCGACGCGTACTTCGCGCTGGCGATCATTGAGGTCGTGGGGCACCCATTTGTCAAGCTTTTTTACCTTGCCAATTTGACGCAAATGGACCAATATTGTTTTGACGCTAACGTCGAAAGCTGCTGCTAATTCAGCCGTAGATTGTATATCATCAGCTTCCACAATCGCCTTTAATTCGTAATTGTCGACCAAAGTCTTCGGACGACCGCGAGGTTAATTTTTCAGGTCGAAATTTCCAGAACGGAAGCGAGCAAACCAATAACAGGTGGTGCGTTGGTTTGTAGTGTTAGCTCCGTAAACGTCGTTGATGTTGCGTGCCGCTTGTGCGGCGTTGCTGCCACGACGGTACTCATCATCCATAATTACTTGAATTTTTAACGTATCCATGATGACGAAAAAGATTGAAATGCGATGAAAATGTAACGGTAATCAATAAACAAATGACTACTTTTGGAAAAAAAAATCCATGTTTTTAAAATAAAATTAATTTGAATTTAGAATTCTTAGCCAAACAAAACTTATTTTGATTTGAAATGGCCAGTACTGCAGAACGGCAATTTCATAGGTAAAGACCTAATATTTTTTTTTTACAACAGGGACTGAAACGGGGTCTTGAAAATTCAAAGTGGGGCTAGTAGGACATGTGGGGTATCACATGAAAGAGCGTCGTTTGCACATTCTCAAACATTTTTTTCTTTTTTTAGGACGCATAGTTTTCGACTTTTGGTGAAAAATGTAAAAAAAATACCACCCCATACCTCCGAAGTTTGCATAGAGAAAAATCTATTTATGTGATAGAAGTTTATGTAAAGATTGCAGGAAAAATAAAACGATGTCTCTAAATAGCACACTTTTTCAGAAATCGGAATGGAACCCTCGGTGCGCGAGTTCGACTCGCTCTTGACCGGTTTTTTTATAAAATAACAATGTTTATAGTTGATGTTTATGGATGGACGAGCTCACGTCAGAATTCCCTGAACGATTTTACTTTTCTTCACGTATTTATTTAAATGATGATGGCACTAGCATGTGGGTAGCATACTGTGTAGAGAAGTTTCGAAAATCGAACTGAATACGAGTTTTGAATTGATCATTGCTGATTTGGTTACAGTTTGTGCCAAAACATGCGTTTGTGCGTGATTGCACTTCAAGAACACTTGGGCGCACCCAGAATTTACTACAGCTATAAATGTAATATATTTTAGGCTTATGCAACTGTGATGTATGATGCTGCAAGTTATTCACGTTACACAAGTGATTGCAAACGCATGGATGGTCACTTGGTTACTAACTTGTGACTTGTGTAACATATAAACAAACAACAATACTAAAAGCAATTACAATAATTATTACAAGATTCATAAATATTCTCACGGCACTGATTTATCATTTTAACATCATGATAAACAGATGCATGAATGTCGTATTAATAGGAGCATTTCTCATAACAATAACCGCTACGATAAACGCTATATACGAGATTCCTATTGAACTAGCAGGCTTTTAAATAGAAAATCATAGTCTTCATCTGTATATTTACCTAATTGAATAATTGCTTACTTAGTTGTATGTTTATTTTACTTTGTAATGCGTTTCTAATAAGAAAACATCTAGATCATAATTCAATTCAAAACGCGGAGTCTTCCGATCGCGACCATTGACGGTATATTATGAGAAAAGAGAAAAGTGCAAAGAATGGCAACTCGTGGGAAGCATCTACAATGGCCCCGATATGTCACGACGAGTGTTTCACTATATTTTCTAATTGTTAAATTAAATATAGGTACTTAGAACTTATGTATGCCTGTTATCCACCCATCCTTCAGGAGTTAGTTAGAACTAACTCCTGAAGGATGCTCCCGTTCTTAATTAATATTTTTTGTTTCTTCTCTTTTTCAGATATTTCCGGTGTTGCTAATAGCTGTGGTCACAAGATGTAAGTGCGATCACGCAAACGGGTTCAACAATCACGGCGGCATCAGCGCATCACAGTTCGGGACGCTGCTCAAGCCTCCTCCGCCACCACCGCTCCCTCCCGTGCCTGTGCCTTTCCACAAAGGGCCTGAGAGAAACCAGCGACAGAATTCTGATGTCGGATACCAATACCAATCGCCACCACCACCACCTTTAGCATCTAGTGACTTCAAATTCCCAGCTCCTTTCTACAAACAATACAACTTCAACTTTGTCCCACCTCCCCAACCTTTCTCTACTACTCCATCTCCAAGTTTATTCCAAAAAGTTTCAGGATGGCTTTTTCCATCGCAACAAACTAGTTATGCAGGATCATCTGTATTTAATAACGTAGGACCAATAAAAAAGGATTGTAATCCTTGTAATTTAGTGCCATGGTTGCCAGTAATTAGATACAATTTAGGAGCTAAAAATGTATATCACAATTTATTGCCAACATACGGACCACCCAGTCCTACAGCTTATGCTAATATGTTAAAGGTACAACCGCAACCTTTTAATTCACAAAGCCAAGATAAGAGGCTTCCGCAATTATTGCCTGGAGTACCGCACACAAACTACGGCCCACCTAATCTTTCCTATAATGGCGCTGCTGTCAGAATTGTCAGCTCAACTTATGGCCCACCAAGTGCAACACATACTTTAGACGTTGTATCACCAAACCCTCCGAGTTCTACGTATTCTCAGCCAAGTTCATCTTATGGCATACCAAGTTCTTCATTTAACTTACCCAGTAACTCATTAGATTCTCAATTCTTATCTTCTCCATCTCATGGAATTTCAAACAACCTCTACAATGCAGCTAGTTCGACATTCCAACCACCTTCTTCTTCATATGGGACTCCCTCCGCAACGTACGGAGTTCCTTCTTCATCCTATGGAACTCCTTCATCGTCATATGGGACTTCCTCTCTATCGTACAGTACTCCTTCTCCATCGTACGGTACTCCTTCTCCACTGTATGGAACTCCGTCTCCTTCATACGGAACTCCTTCCCCCGGGTATGAAACTCCACGTCCGGTTATCACAAACTTCCAACCCGTCACTCCGCAGTACGAACCTGGGACTTTAAATAAAGAACTACCTCCACAAAATGACGTGGAATTATTGAACGATATAACACCTAATGGAGAATTACAGTTGCCGAAAGTTTCGCATCCAACAACATTTAAGAATTCTTACGGTGAACCTATAACTAACACACATTTATTTGATATTTCATACCCTGTGTCAGCTACAGCAGCTGAATCATCTAAAGTAAAAACACAAGTATTACCACATGACAATACGAAACCAACTACACCAAATACGTCATTTGTCCTAGCAAATCCAGCTCCATTTACACTAAATAGAGGTAGAAATATTCATACGCTACAACCAGTTGCACTTCCTAATCTTAGTGTTTCACCTTTGCCACCAATATTTAATGCCCGACCTTTTCGACCTATGCCATCACAGTTTCCTAAAAATGTCCTCCAAGGTATCAATCAGATGCAACAGACTAACAGTAATGTCCATATTGAACAAAGTATACCTCTTGCGGAATTCACCCATTCTGTAGACTATCCTGCTACTATTATTCAATCGCCTATTATTGAAATAGAGCCGCCATCGAACTTCAATCAATCAAAAGCATATAGAAATATACCTAACAGTTACGTTGTAGATGAAATTAGGGATATATCGTCGCAGGCTTCAGAAGATCATATTTCAGCAACCAAATCGATTCATGATGCGAGTTTTGAAAGCACAGGGGGTGATGTCGGCAATGAACTGTATGACAATAGTGTACCTGCAGATTTAAAACCTGTGTCTCGTGTTCCTTCTAATCATAAATTCAATTTTGCGGATTTGAGAGGAATTAATGATGAAGATGTTGACAAATACCGCACAGAAAGTAATTTACAAAACATCGATTCCCCTCTTTTGTACCTAAAGCCAAGTGCACCACATAAAAACCATGGGAACTTCATATTAGCCATATCATCGCCTGTACCAGATAATGAATATGAAATTTATGATGATATTCCCACAACGGCGGCACCACAGACCCCTACTATTACCACCAGCTGGGATGAAAGTAGAGCTGAGTATAACACATATAAACCTAAGATTGTACAAATTATAGTACCTTATACAACAGGAAATAAGCAGGCAGATACAAACGAAGACTTTGTACAAATGTCACAAGATTGGCCTTCTACACCAAAAGATGAATATCAAGCTCGTAAAGTTCCATCTAACACAGAAAATTCTTATGTGAGTCCTATTACAGAAAGTTATAATACTGCCACAACAACGACTGAAGATACACAGGTAATGGAAAACTATGACTCCGATAGATCAAAGGACTTCTATGACGTGAAGGAACCACCGTTTGATATAATTAAGCTTCAACACACCATAGATGACTGGACGGAACAGGAATATTCTAAACAGTATAAGACTCCACAAAGGACGCGTAGCAGTGAAAAGCATGCTAAGCAGATTCCTGACGACTATTTTACCACTACTATGCCGACCAATTATGTAACAACAACAAACAACTATAATTACGAATTCTACGATCACGAAGGATCAAGTAGTTTTCAAAACATAGTCACTGATGAAAGCAATAATACATTTAGTAGACCCCGAAAAGAATATAATACAATAGAGAGAACAAAAAATAGGCACAGCAGTGGTAAAAATGAAGAATTAGATGAAGTACAAAAACTTCATATTTACACAGCAGCATCGTCTTTTCGTACCACGAGTACATCTACCACTACCACTCCAGCACCATGGGGTAAAATACAAACAGCTATATCACCTTTAACGAAAGAAAAAGTTTATGTAGTGACTTCCAAACCTTGGAGGGATATGCGAAATGTGTCGACTGAATGGTATGAAGTTGAACCCTTTGAATCTAAGAAAACTAATGCTGACAGTGAGTTGTCAGCATCTAGCAATCTTCCTTTTAAGTCTCCAAGGTTTATGAATCGACCATCATTTGGTTTTACCTCAGGAGGAAAGATTGAGTCTGATTCATCTTATGGATTTTCTAAAAGCTGGTATCAAAGCAGTGAGTATAAATAATTGTTACTGAAATATTTTCTGTTTATTGGATTAAATTAAAGACTAGATTTAAATGGATGCTTTACTTTCAGTAAACGAGTTGGAGACTCAAAAGGAGAACAATAGTACGTCCTTGCCAGAAGCAAGCCAACAGAAAGTTACCACTAACTTGGAAGAGGTTTAATTCTTAATATTTACTAACTTTCAGTTTACTTTAGAGAACTTATCATCACATAATTAAATTCATTTTAAAATAATCTTTTTAGCTTTCCGGTTAACAGATTTTTTTCATAATTCATCATGATAATAATTAAATATTCAATGCAGAACGCATTGCTGCATCAATACCTAATATTAATACGAGGCCCAAAAAATAAAAAATCTGCCTAGCCTTTCCCCAGGCAGATTGTTCATCCAAAATGAACAATCCGTATTAATTTAATAACCAATTTCGGCACCACTTTCGTCGAGAGCATACACATTACCTATAAATGTGATAAGAGCTTTAACTACATTTCTGATGAGTTCACAAAATTGTACATATTATGATAACTTATAACATCTGCTAAAATAGTTCACGAGCATAAAACAATACTCGTCGATGTATATAAAAATTTCGTTGTAGTGAACACTCACTCAACGATTTTCAACACTAGCTTAAACCACGTGTATATAAATGCACAAGTACTTCCTAAATCTCCTTGTACCTCCTTGTTGTGTTGTTGTGTTGTCAAGTACTTCTGTTATTATAAATATCTACTTAATGAAAAAGTTTCTCTTAACAACGTATTAAAAATAACTCACAAAATATTAAAAGCAGGATAACATCAAAAGGACAATGCAAGCACGATTGATTAATTCATGTTTCGTTTTATTTTTCAGGACAGCACGACTGTAAACCCTCATAATGGCTGAAACGTGTTTTAAAACGCGAACTGAGTATGAAGTGTTTTAAAATGTGAACTAAAACAAGTGACTGTGACAATTAAAATATATAGAGCAACTATAAAATTTAAGTTAAGCTTTGGTTTCTTAAAAATGCGGTGAACGAACACAATAACGACTGTCCAAATACAGAGCGTTTTTTGACACCTTAATGTCAAATACTGGTGAAAATGAGAGATTTGCATGACCACCGTTATAATATGACGGAATCGATCTTCTAGGAAACCAAGCTTTAGTGCGTGAAACAGAACAAATTAAGAAGAACGCGAAGCTATAAGTGTTCTTTTTATTTTGATCTTTGATATATTTTATTATTATAAGTGTACAGGAACACTAGTTATTATGTAAAGTTAACCAAAGTGGGACTTCATTAAACATTATTTCATTAATTTTAAATGTAATCATTAAAATATCCATCGTCTTAATATTGTAGCTTTAATTTAAGTAGATATGATTCAAGTATTATGTGTATTGTTATCTAAAATTGTAATAAAACTGAGTATTAGCAGTTGGTAACCCATTTTTGTAAATATTGAATTGTAAATAAATGAATGCATCGTGACTTCATTTTTACTGATCTCCCAAATGAAACACATTTTATCTTTGATCGAGATAAAATATACTAACTATTATACAAATATACTAGGTTACAGGTTCAGGTTCAGGTTTTGTTCTGTGCTTTAATCTGAAGTACAGGAACTCTGCACTCCAAGATATAATTGTTATTAGTGTGACGAAGTTTAACACGATGATTGGCATTATGTAGGAACCAGAAGCCTCACGCACTCGAGCTGAAATTAAAAAGATAAAAATGTTATAAACAAGTAATAAGGTATTTTATCTCTAAGGACAAACAGTGTGATAAACTTAGTTACAAGTGTTTATCTTCTCACGCAAATTGTGAAAGTTTTTTGAGGATAACAATGAACAAATGTGGTAGATGAAAAATGTGATGATAATTTGCAAATCTACCTCACAAAGATTTCATACTCTGTGTACTTATGTATCTATCTTCTATCTATATAAATAAAAAGAGAAGTCCTGACTGACTGACTCATCAACGCCCAGCCCAAACCCTTGAACCTAGAAAGCTGAAATTTTGCACAGCGGTTCCCTTTGTAATGTAGACAAGGAATAAGTAAGAATTTCCTGGTATTACGTGGGGCTCGTAGCTAAAAAATAACAGCCGCACGGGTCGATCCATCAAGTTAAGTTACGCTTGCCGGGGTCGGTCAGTGGATGGGTGACCATCTTTACATACCGAGACTCCTCCGTGCCTCGGAAAGCACGTTAAGCCGTTGGTCCTGGCTGTCATTAGTGGATCTTCTACAGTCGTTACAGGTCGTCAGAAACCCGAAAGTCTGACAACCAGTCTTACCAAGGAGTATCATATTACCCAGTTACTGGGATGTGGAGGTCAGATAGGCAGTCGCTCCATGTAAAATACTGGTATTCAGCTGCATCCGGTTAGACTGGAAGCCGACCCCAACATAGTTGGGAAAAGGCTAAGCAGATTGATATTTCCTGGTAGTACCTACGTTCCCGTGGGATATATTCCGACATCCACGCGGGCGAAGGCGCGGGCAAAAGATAGTATTCAATAAATCTAATTCTGTCTAAAGAAACGTAATAAATATGGTCCTGCCACCCGGTTTTGTCCGGCATCAATTAGAAGCCAGTCAACAGGTCAAAGATCACAGCAACAAACTGATAGTGTCAGGTTTATTGTCAGGTTAGTGATTATAGTCACGCCACGACATCGACACCACAACACTCTTACCCTACTACATGCTATTACTCTATTTCACCAAGTTCATTTAGATCCATGTCGCACTCTATCTAGATAATTATTATATGCTACAATAGATAATGTTCCAGCTCTTTTCTTTCGGCTAGGTTTTGTGTTGCAAGTTTGGACGAATAAATTATCAGTTGCCCGCAGAAATCTTTCCATGCGGGAATCCAAGTCATGACCTGTAGTTGTTATAATAACATGTTCTAGGTATCAAAATAAATAGTAGGCATCGTTTTTAGGGTTCCGTACATCAAAAGGAAAAAACGGAACCCTTATAGGATCACTCGTGTGTCGGTCTGTCCGTCTGTCACATACAATTTAATTTATATACTTTAGTTGAAATTTGGTACATACACATATGAATTTCTGTGACTTAAACACAAACGAGTAACATAAATAAATGAATTTTGAATATGGGGTCACTTTTGAAGGGCAAATAAAAAAAATTAAAAAAAGTTTTGCAAACTGACTGTGTGACATATCAAATGAAAGGGCTTACTGTGAGGATTTGAAATATATTTTTTTATAATTTTAAAATAAATTGTTTTAAAGTTATTTAAGAGAATAGACAACAATTTACCATTCCCCCCCTTAACTCTAAACTACTGAGCCTTACAATTTTGAAAAAAATACAGAAAATAGTTCTGTACATATAGATTACAGAAAATTTATAAGTCTGTCTTAAAATAACATGGAAAATCTCTCAATATTGTGCGTATAAACTCCATCACCAATAGATAGACCAATAGAACAGTAACCGATTAAATATTATCAGTTATCAGCATTATAAGTACACTTA